>OY744536.1:46698185-46883185 GCA_963556195.1 Sepiola atlantica | reverse complement strand
TAATGTGAACAAATATCTCTCTGCACAACTCCAAACGTATCATGCCCCTATTGATATGGCCCCAAATTCACAGAAGCCCTTTACGTCTCAGTGGTAATAAAAACACCTAAAAACACACGTTACGTCATTTAGTTAATCACCCTCACCCAGTTTCCTCTCCTCTCCTCTGACTGTGTGTTTGGTATCTGTATTTCTCCTGCTGCGGCACACACTCTGAACGTGTTGGTCCGGCTCTTTCCAAAAGAGGAAGTTTCTCAAGAATATTAATTCACAAACGGTCCTCAGTCGCATATGCATCCTTCTTAGGTGAGATGATGTTATCGACCTTAGTTTTAGCAGTTTTGTTTGCAGGAAGCTATAAGCGCCTGTTTTTTAAAAAAAAATGGTTAATCATCTAGTACTGACCAAGATCAACGCCGCTTAACCTCGGTTATCTAACAAGAACCGTAGTGTCAACGTGATTATGACTCCATTCGCTCGAGAACCGAAAAGTGTTGCCTACGGCATGTCATATATCAACTAGTATATATCATCGACCTTTACTGTATGCCGGTCAAATGACTACAGACTCGGTCACATTTTTTAAGAGTCTGCTTTCCCCTCTACACCGTACGGCCACACGGGACTGCTAGACCTGTATTTCTGCTGTGATATACATATATAATAAACAATATATATTTTGGTGACAGATTTGTAAATCATTGGCAAAAACTGTATGAGTAGTCAACAGAGGACCTCATAAAAAATCACCACTAGGCCTCCGCTCAGCAGAATCAATGGAGTTTCCTCATCGAATCCTCAGAAAAGAAGACTGCATCACTTCATCCCTTAATCTATTCAAACTGTTACAAGTGAGGCTTCATATCGACCTTTTGAGAAATGCAACGGTATACAAAACTAGCTAAAGTAGTTATCTGTATCGGGTTTCTCGAATACCAGAAAGTTATTAGGCGATTAGAAAGTTTTCAAAATGTCCAGTACAAACGAATTAGTCAACCGACGCTCTGTGAAAAGTTTTGATATAATCTAGGTAATCGATAAATTAATTCTAAAAATTAATAGAGAAACATGTAACTTAAGTAAAGAACACAGAATGCAAAGATGCAAATATTTCTTGAACTTTTACTTACAGAGCGTGTATAAAACCTTTACACACCGGTGTCGTCGTCGTGAACTCAGGTTGTTGATCGTCTGTGGAATACAATCACTCGGACGCCAGTGTTTTTATAAAAGGACTGTTACAGAAAAAACATGGGTGGAAAAAGAATAAACTTACAATATAATATCGCTGACTTCTCTTTGAAGGAAAAAAGTTTCAGTTTATCATTTAATTTATTTGGTGATTTCTTTTCAAGTTAATTACTTACATTTCGTCTTCTTTATCTTATCGATTAGTTTTGTCTTCTTTTTCTTATCGATTAGTTTTGTCTTCTTTTCGATGAGTTATATATTTGTTTAGTTTTGTTTCAATGATTTCAAGTAGTAAATAAGAATTGAATTACGAAGCGATAGCAAGCAGGCGAAGTCAGATAGTTAATAAATAAAAATAAATAAATGTCATTTATCTTATATGGTTTCACAGATATATTCTTCTTCGGGTATCAAGTCTGTTTGCAGACATCGATGATCATGGCTCTCGATTCCGATATTTGAATATTTTGTTTCACCATGATGTTCTTTGCAAAGAGGTTACCTATAGTGGGTTGCAATTACCTTCTATAGGGGCAGTGCTCTTACAGAGAAGGAAGTCTTAGCCATTGTACAAAAATCAGTATCATCTGCCTAACACAAAACTCTTATGACATTCTCGATAACAACTCTACCTTTAAGACTCTTGTTGCTTCGGTATCTTCACTGTCGGCTGCGGTTGCGACACATTATTTACCGACAACTATTACAAGACGGATTGTAACCTTGCTTTACGTTAATTTCCTTACAGCTCTTTATTGGAACAGTACTTTTTTTTTGAATACCACACGTATTAGCCAATGAAGTTACTTCATTTTACTATAAAAAGTACATTTGTGTATTTTGTGTAAAGTTGCCAGAACTCTGCAAATGCCCCAATATGAAATTAATGGTTCGATATAAAGTACATATGAAAATCGTATTTATAATAGCTCAATTGTGTCTCTGTTTGAAGTGTCGTAAATCACATCGTCGTATCGATAGATTATAATTAGTAGCGTCAAGTATCATGTAAATATAGTGTCATATACAGTTTTGTGTGTTTTCAACAGTTGAATCATCATCATTATTTTTTGGGGAACAGGGATGGTACACAACTGACACAAAGCTGTAATACTGTTTAGCACATTATAGGTAGACACTGAATATCACAGTCATCTTAGTACGATCGAAAGCAATTCGAAGGGTTGACCAGTTTCTAAATTTCATTAGGCTGCTCAACCCTCCATCCATCACCTGTCTGCCATGATTTCACGTACCCTGATCGGAGGGCTAAGTAGGCAATCGACCTTGCCCAAGGGTCTTCCACAGGCTAGCGGAGGGAAGGGGGCGCCTTACTGCTCCTTTTAGTGGAAATGTTTCCACCCACTACCCTTACAGATATAAGTAGTATTTATTAGTTGTAAAGTCAGAGTCCAGTGTTTAGATTGAACGTCTGCGACGGGAAACATTTTATTCCCAATGTAAAAAACGGACAGGCGAATAATGATCATCGTATCTACTATTATACTAAAGGGAAGTTCATTAACACTTGTTTCAATATGGACTTTTCCTATATACTTTAATAACAGAAAATGCATAGTAAAATATATCTTAGTTTTGGGATTAAATTTTGTTTGAAAAAAAATCAGTTTTTAATTGTACTAATTAGGAGTAATCTGCAATTAACTGAAATGCTCACAGAAATATCAAGAACTATTAGAGAGTGTCTGACTTAACAAGGTGAGAAGGGGGCGAGAATAATACATACATAGCTATGAGAAAGATGGGTGCCTTGTTCAGTTATTTATAAATTGCAGCTAATGAGTAAAAATTGAAAGATAATTCTTTAAAAAAATAACTCAATTCTAAAACTAAGGTATATTTTAGCACATATTTCGTGGTTTGGTTTGGTAGTTTTGTTTTACGGCATATCAACCCTTTTTGGGTTATTTAATGCCGAATCTGGTCATTATAGTAAAAGTTTTTATGCTTCAAGTTCTTTATATCTTCAAATGTTTAATCATCGTTTTTGGTTTGGTAGTTTTGTTTTACGGCATATCAACCCTTTTTGGGTTATTTAATGCCGAATCTGGTCATTATAGTAAAAGTTTTTATGCTTCAAGTTCTTTTATATCTTCAAATGTTTAATCATCGTTTTTGGTTTGGTAGTTTTGTTTTACGGCATATCAACCCTTTTTGGGTTATTTAATGCCGAATCTGGTCATTATAGTAAAAGATTTATTCTTCAAGTTCTAAAAATAAAATAAAAAAGGGGAGGGAGAACGGGAGAGGGGCTGTTATTTTTGTTTTTGGTTTTGTAGAACATAATTAAGTTTTACAAAAAAAAAAAAAGAAGAAAAACAAAAAACGTCAATGTAGGTGAATTTCGTCTCAGGGAGCCACAGGGCAGCCTGATCTGGTATCACCAGACATATTTCGTGTTATTAAAGTATATAAGAACATACTTAAAGAAACAAACGTGAATCAACTCACATTTAGTATAATATATATACTGTTACATTGGCCACACAAATACTACACTTTCCAGAAGGCTCACCTTACATTTTTTCAACTCAAGTTCAATCTGCCAACATTGGAAGCAACATTACACCCCTTTTAGTTAATAACATGAACATTCTACACTACGACTCAAATGTAAAAAGACTGAAAATCCTAGAGGCGTTGTTCATAACGATCACACGCCCTACAATACACAATATTAATTACGAATCGAGTCAAAATATTTGAAAGTGCCCAGATTAGAAATTAAACAAAAACCCTCTACGTTCAACTTTTTTAAATATCGTAAATTTTAATTAGCCACGCGCTTAACACGTGATAACGCTTTAACTACAGAATCTCATCACACATACGTACTTTTAAAACGTTAAAAGTTTACCGCACAACTCGAACTCAACAGTCAATGAATAAGCAAGTTCAACCATCCGCCTGAAGACGATTGAGAGAGTCAGTCGAAAGTACTGGCGAAAAAAAATGAAACAGAACCCCTATGGAGCTTACATCCGACGATGCGCAGCTCCCAATTTAGGTTGATCCCCCAAACCTTCTCCCTTTTTTCTCAGTAGTCCCTTAGATCTACAGTGGCGGCATGCCTTGTTTGGGGTGAACTATGTTTAAAAAAAAGATTAGACAAGAATAGAAAGAGGATTATCCGAAAGATCGAGAGATCCAAAAAAGATTAATTAAACAAACACATACCGTGCTATACAATAACGTTTGCCATAATGAAAACATGCTACCTAAATACACACACACAATATATATATATATATATATATATATATATATATATATATATATATATATATATATATATATATATCATAATTATATCATAAACTGCCCCATTCTTAATAAATATGTATAAATAGATAGATAATTGCCATTAGCAGAGCTTTATGGATGGTTAATGTTAGACATTTGAATTGAATGGGCCTTAGGTAATTGTTTAATCAATTAATTAATTTGATTTATTATCTTTCATAACTATGGACAGTAAATAGCAATTCAGATTTTGAATATTATTATTACTAATATAATTAAATAGTTCTACCTTGTTTGCGGCTGCTGAGGTGGTGTGTTTTTAGATAAAAACTGGAAGTCATTAGGAGCCCATTTATAGATAATTTTAAGAAACGGATATATATATATATATATATATATATATATATATATATATATATATATATATATAAGCATGCGTTGTTGAACGTCACGGAACTTTCTCGTCTGTATATCTTCTTCGTGAGGTTTGAAAGCCTCACGAAGAAGATATACACACGAGAAAGTTCCGTGACGTTCAACAACGCTTGCTTAGATAATGACTTGCTGCCTAAGTATATATATATATATATATATATATATATATATATATATATATATATATATATTGTCTGTTGCTTCCTATCATGTTTTTATAGTTTTTTAGTCTCATTAATAAATAAATTAATTTAGAAGGCATTTTTCAATTAGTAATTTATTTAGCTGAACTGTATAGTTCCTAAAGCACTTATTTGTACATACTATTTAGATCAGTTGATATGTATCGTCATGAATTTAATAATATTTATATTCTCATTAATAAAGAATCTGAATAAGATTACAGAATAAGAAAATGTGGATTATTTGCCAAAAAAGAAAAGAAAAATGAAAATGTTGGCAATGTCAGCTGACTTTCACGTTCCCCAGACTTGACTAGTGTTTACATGTATATATATATATATATATATATATATATATATATATATATATATATGTATGTAGAGCATTTAGCCTGAAGATTACCCCGGTGATGAAACGCTTCTGTGTAGCTTAATTGCTATAAATATATTTTCATAGCTTACTACCTAGCTCTACTTACGTATCGAGCACTGTTGAAGTAAATACTGAAAATTGATACATAAAAAATTATATCTCCTTATAAAATTTTATGTGGATACATGAAATAGTAATACTTATATATATATATGTATGTATATATATATATGTATTAGTGTCTTAATTCTTTTGTTTATTGTTACCAAGTCGATGTCTATATCTAACTTTATCGAGCGATTAAAAGTTTTAAACTTGTGTTATTTGATTTCGTTTCGTTTAATTTCTTGTTTTTATTTTTCTGCTTAAGATTTCCAGTAACAGTGAACTTTTTGAACTTCAAACTGATTCAATAATCCCTCTCCATTCTTATTTATTCTTGTCTTTAATTTGATTTTCTGGTGCGAAGTTGTTTCTAGTTTTCATTTAACATTTAAGCTTTCGATACTGAACTGTTTGTTAACATTTTTTCATTTTATAAACATTCTTTATTTGTTATTTAGTGTGGATCACTTTTCTAAGGAGTTGCAGAGCTTAATGTTCACTTAGAATTATGAGTGAATGCTTAAAGATCAAAGGTTCAAACTACTTCCTTTCGTATCGGTGAAACATGTTATACATCTAAGATCATTCTTTGACATCTATGCATTGTGCACGGCTATCCACGGCAGCACTTCGAAGACTATTTCTGATTTTCCTTCTTCCGACCTGGAGCACGTTGTGCAATTGGGGAAAAGTGGCTGGTTACTTTTAATACATAATAAACTACGCTTCTGACCTTTCACCACCAACGCTTGGATCCTCACTTTACCCCAGTTGAAATAGATGGCTCTCTCATTGAGTTCCCCTGTTTTAATAAACTTCTAGGACTGACTTTCAATCCGGACCTGAAGTTGAAGACTTAGACCAGATCTTTTGCTAAAGTCGCTGGGAAAATTTTTGGATCATTCTACCACTCTAGAAAGTATTGCACTCCTGACACAATTGTTCGCCTTCGTAAGAGCCAAAGACGCCCTAAGTTAGGAGTACTGTTGCCAAATCTTTGGAAGTGCGCCTCTTGACAGACTACAAAATCTACTTCGAAATCTAGTTAGGGTGTCCTCGTCTCTTCCATACAGCCATTTTCTCACAGCAGAGATGTTGCTAGTCTCTTTCTACTCAATCGTTATTTTCATGGTAGATGCTAGACTGAGCTCCAGCTTGCGCTAACCCGGTAACACATTCAAAGCAAAAACTCGTCTAGCTACTACTTCTGTAAAATAATTGACTTTATTCCAATGTATACCTAACCGAAATGTTCATGAGCAGAGTTTTATTTCTCCAACAAGTACCATTATGTGGAACGAAATACCACGATGCTGCTTCCCAGCTTGCTACAGCATTGTTGTTTTCACGTCCAATGTTAACAGATCCTTGTTTAGCTGTCTCTTAAATAATCAAATTCATTCGATCGTCTGAAATCCTCACGGTTTTTGTCTCAATATCCACATGCCACAAACCCATTAACTCGATCTGTTTTATATTTTAATGCCATTTTTGTTTAGAAAATATAATTTCCGATATAGAAATAAACATCAACATATCTAACGATTCAATATATTTTAAACAAAAACGAAAATACTGGGACTACTCCTACTACACAGCCCGGCATCTATGCTATACCATGCATCAAATGCAGCAACTACAACATCGGTAAAACTCAACGTTCCATTTATGCACGTGCACTGTGTGCGTTCACAGCACATGCCGTGCTCGTTAGCTCGTTGGGCTGGTCCAAAGTCGTTGTTCGATTTGATGCTGGTCGCAGTATCAACCGTGTGATCACAGTCGGTGCTGCAACAGAAAAATTACCCTCCAAACAAAATCACAACACCCAGTTTAAAACATGTAACAAGTTTACAATGGTACTTGTTTCTGAGCAACATACCTGAAAACGAGAGATTTTTGCCCGGCCAAATCAAAACACAAGTTCAAAGGCTCGCATTGCTTTGAGACATCCAACTAACTGCTAGACCCAACAAAACAAACTATCTTTTAATTATATCTTGTCTTAAATAGTCAATGCTTGATATACGAGATAGAACAGTAGTATAAGAATAAGTTCCGGTCTAAGAGATACAAGTATGCAAATCCAAGAGGAAAGTACGTTGGCAGTGAAATGAATCACCAAATAAATATACAGAAGTATATGTCCCGGGAATCGGTAAAAATGGTAAAGAATCATATCGCAAAGTGTCCAAAGCAATATTATTATTTCCTGTGCTGAGTAAAAAAATGGTAGTGTTTAAAAAAATTTTTTTTTTTAACATAGTGCACCCCAAAACAAGGCAGGCCGCTACTATAGACGTAAGGGGCTACTGAAAAGAAAGAAAAGTGGAGAAGGTTGGTGGGGGGTGTCAACCTAAACTGGGATCTGCGCAGCGAGATGTCTGTTTACATTAATTTTAAATTTCTGCATGTCAGTACTGTCGGGAAGGGAGTTCCAGAGGCCAGCAGCACGAGGAAAGAAGCTATTTGAGTAGAAAGCTCTCTGGCATCTGGGGACCGCCACAGTGAATGGATGGGATTTAGTTGATTGTCGAGTTGGTCTAGTGAATTTACGTCGAAGGGTAGCCAATTCATTGGAGCATAATCCATTGAAGTATTTGTAAAACAAGCACAAGGATGTTACATTGCGGCGATGGGACAGGGACTGGAGCTTGGTTGACAATGAGGGACCTATTAGGTTGGCGACTCTTTTTCGGACCTTGTCAAGGAGGGAGAGAGTAGTAGATGATGAACCAGCCCAGATGTGGCAACAATACTCCATGCATGGGCGGATGGTGGCTTTGTAGAGATACAGGATAATGTCAGGTGTGAGGAGTTTACTAGCACGGTAGAGGGAGCCAACCTTCTTTGCGGCAGCCTTGGCAATGTCATCAATGTATTAGACCGGGAGAGAATAAGAATGTGATAATTCAACTAAAATATACTTTCACAAAATCGGAACTTTTCACAACTTCAGATGTTTTAATTACACTAAACTCTTCAATTTACATTTGCTTCACATTTTGAATCCTCGGATTTGCTGACACAAAATTTCTATGCTTCTTCAATGGTGACGATTTTCCTTACATATTTTTAATTTTTTAAATTGTTTATATTTTTTACACTTTTTATATTTTTTATGTTTTCAAATGTTTACATTACAGTAAATGTTACTGATTTATCCGTCTGATTTTCCTCTGAAGGTAAGAGCATATTTTTGAAAATCCATGGATTATGGAAATGAAAAACGTTTTTTATATAGTCCTTGATTAATTGATGATTTAATAATATTGCACTTTATACTCAATTTTTATTCTCATCATATATCATCATCATTCTTATATATATATATATATATATATATATATATATATATATATATATATATATATATATATATGTATGATTGGTTAAACAATAGCGCCAGCTTCTGTTTATTTATTTTTTGATTCGTTTTTTCGATTCGTCGCACGACCGATTTGGTATTGTCATCCATGTTGTATAAAAAAATCGCCATACTTTCAGTAACGTTTTCGACCGACGTCGGTCATCTTCAGGCGGATGAATGAGTATGCAAAATAAAAGATTGGGGAATTTATTAAGAAGACGCTTTTAAAAAACATTTCAATACCACTTCAACAACACTTCAAACATACCTTCGCCCCCCCCCCTTTTGGTTGATACTAGGTTTATTTACTTGAATAAACAACGCTTCCATTATGGGGAGACGAATACTGCAATATGAGATCCCAAGAATGGCTTAACCAAGACCACAGCCAATACCAAATCGGTCGTGCGACGAATCGAAAAAACGAATCAAAAAATAAATAAACAGAAGCTGTCGCTATTGTTTAACCAAACATGCATAAGAGAAAGAATGCTGCCTAATTACACACACACACACACACATATATATATATATATATATATATATATATATATATATATATATATATATATATATATATATATACGGTATAATCACGTTGACACACTGGCTCCCGTTAGATAACCGAAGTTACGCAACATTGAGCCTGGCCAGTACTAAATAACTGACCATTTGGGAATACCAGGCGCTGTATGTGGTTTGGAGGGCATATGGGCACTACCAGGTTCTATCATGCCAACAGAAAAATTAGGACAGATAGTATATCTGCTTAACTCCCCGACAAAACAAAACAAAACAACAACAACAACAACAACAAGTTTCCGAGTGGATATGGCGACTGCTTGCAGATTCTAGGCTGACTCTGTGAACCGGGTTCGCGCATCCAGCCCGTCTGAAATTGTTACTTTCCTGCACTGATGAGAGCAATAATCTTGAAACGCTAGTGTCTGTAGGTATTAATATTTTTATATTTATTTATAAATATAATATAATATAATATATATATATATATATATATATATATATATATATATATATATATATATTCAACTTTTGTGCATATCGTTCGAATATGTTTTATCTATTTCTATTTTCATTTAGTACGAAGAAAAAGATAAAGATCACAGTTTGCTATTACACTATGCGAATCACCCGTCAAAATATTTCATGCTTGGTTTGGCCAGGTTATAGAATATCTAATGAAGGACGAAATCACTTCTAAACTTGTGCCCCTCTAAATAAACCATTGCCGCAGCATTAGTGGCGCCGTTTCGATTTTCAAAGCTTCTTTTATTCAATCCGATTTCGAAGTTGAAAAACAAGTACAAAGAAAGAAAGAAAAAGAAGACGAAGCGAAAAGAAAATTCATGTTCTCTTTAAGATAAGGAGACCCCAAAAATAAAATCTCAAATAGGAAAAAAATGATAAGCAAACGGGATTTATAGATTTTTATATTTTTGCTTACACGAACAAGGTTTGTTCAAAAAATCGGATCGGAGATATAAAAGAGGTTTGAAGGCTGAAGGGAAACTATTAAAAGAAGAAACGAAACGACAAAAGTAGATTAAGCGGAAAACAGAATTTCGTTCAGAGTGGAACAAGAACATTTACTCTTAAGATACACCAAATCAATCTGCGCGTTTGGCGATGAAAATGCTATTTTCAAATTTAAAATTGACAGACAAATGAAAATGCTATTTTCAAACTTCAGCGTGCTCGACTAAATGCAATTCTATTTCAAACTTAAGCGGGACGGACCAACGAGAATCTCATTCCATACTTTAGCGTGACAGACAAAAGAAAATACTATTTTAATCATCAGCGAAACAGACTAAATACAATGTTATTATAACTTCAGCGTGACAGACAATGTATAATTCTATTTAAAACTTTAGAGTGACAGACTAACACAAATGATATTTAAAACTTAAGCAGGACAGACCAATAAACATCATTTTAAACTTAAGCGTGACAAACTAACAAAATGCTATTTCAAACTTAAACGCGACGGACCAAGAAAATGCTATTTCGAATTTAAGCGGGATGGACAAACAAACATTCTATTTAAGCGTGACGAATCAACAAAATTGCTATTTCGAACTTAAGCATGACGGACCAAGAAAATCCTATTGTAAACTTAAGCGTGACAGACTAAAAAAGTGCTATTGTAAACTTAAGCTTGACGGACAAACTAAAATGTTATTTCAAACTTAGGCGTGACAGATCAACAAGAGTCTTATTTCATACTTCACCGTGACAGACAAAAAAAAATGGTATGTAAATATTCAATGCCATGAAAACTTCTGCGTGACAGATCAAATACTATTCTATTTAAAACATAAGTGTGACAGACCAAAAAAAATGCGATTTCAGACTAAAGCGTGACAGATCAAAGAAAATTATATTCAATCTGAAACACGACAGACATGAAAATGCTATTTTGAACTTAAGCGTGACAAGCCACAAAAATGCTATTTCAGACTTCAGCGTGACCGACTAAATAAAATACTATGTTATTTTCGTGTGTGACAGACCAAATAGAATGCTTGTAAAACACACGCTTGACAGTTCAAATGCTATAAATAGTGAAAGAGCAACGGAATATTTTATACATAAGCATGACAGACACGTAAGTAAAGTAAATTAAAGTAGGTCGACCGTACTCAAGTACGACCGAAGGCTCTCTTTTCATTGGACATTACACTGATATGTAGAAGAGGGCGCTACTGCTGTCTCTGGATTACCCCACTTACAGTGAGCATCGCTTTATAATGCATCAAATACCATTTAGTACCCTCTGGTATTGGTCGACCGAAGATTGAACCCCGAACAAGATGTAATATCATTACAAACTGAAGCGAGACTGACCAATCGATACACCGAAGGACAACACCTCTTGTAGTGGTGTGAGGTCGAATCTAAAAAGGATTGTTGAAAAACGCTATGATTCACTGGCACCGTTGAAGCCGAGTAATGTGTTCTGTTTCTTCTGTTCAAGTTCGAAGTGGTTTCATATTTTAATATGAATCACGAATAAAAAAAAATGTCCATATTTTTGTCGGATTATTTCATATCTCTTCATTTCCATCTGTATTCATTTCCAGTTCTCCTGAAGTTTTAAATATTTTGAGCATCCATATTTCAATGCCCTTTATAAGTTTTCCCTACTAATGGCTTTATCTATTATTTGTTTTGCATACTAGATAGTTTCAAAAAAGATTATTTTTCTCAAATATATATATATATATATATATATATATATATATATATATATATATATATATATATATATATACATATATATATATGTGTGTGTATATATATGTGTGTGTGTATATATATATATATATATATATATATATATATATATATATATATATATATCTAAATGAATACATGCGAAAGTTTTTTTTCATTTATCACTCCTATATTATAATCAAAACGTGTTACTGTTATTTAAATCAATACAATATACATCTTGATATTCTGTATATATAGTGTGAATTGCATTGGCTTATGTTTGCTATCTATATGTAATAGTTTTATCTATATTAACAGTAATTAATTAAAGTTATTTAATAAATAAATCGGGAAAATAACTAAAACACCTTAAGTTTACATTCCATGCGCCCGTCGACGACCTTACCGAAGATTATGACTTGCTAAAAGCGAGGCAGAAGCGATAAGTAAACAGGGGAATGGGAGGAAGAGTGGGGTAGTCTCGCTCGCTCTCTCTGCGAGTTTCTCTCGCCTTCTTTTTGCAGTTTTTACATTTTCCGCGAAAAATAATAAATAGCTTTTTTATTAATGAAGTCAATGCTTTATTTATAAATTTTAACAACAAACTTATTATTTTAATGTTTACAAATACCTTTTCAGTATTCTCATTGACAAATAAAAACGAACGTTTAGTAGCACTGTGATCTGTTCAGATTACGAAAAACATGGAAATGCATATTTTGGTATTATTTTAGGTTAACATCCGCTGCTAAATCGCCCCCCCCCCAAAAAAAACAAAACTACCCTTTTTAACTTGATGGAAAGAAGAAAAGAAAAAAATTATTTTATAATTTAAAGTGGGGAAAATTTTCGTATATGAATTCAATTTTTCAGACCAGTTTTAGAGCAGGTTAACCGCTCTAAAACTGGTCTGAAGAATTATCTACTGTTATGGGAGTTAAATCCGCTACATTTGTAGGAGATTACGTGTGCTTTAATGACCCTGTCACTCGGACTAGGGGTTAGTGGTAAAAATTTTGTCAAGATCCCTAAAAAAATACAATGGCCCGGAAATGTGGGAACATTTTATGTTAAATATATATATATATATATATATATATATATATATATAACTGATCCTTCACTCTATCTAAAATATTTGTTTTTCTTTCTTTCCGATTTCCATGGTGTTAACACGTACTCCCCTACAAAAGCAGAATGTCATTTTTTCAGGGTGGTGGGGTATTAATGAAGGGTGTTAAGCTGCACATTTATCCATATTTCAGTTTTTAGAATTTTATATATTTTTACTATACGTCCCTTTTTTATTTTAATTTTAAGCAATTGATTTTAGTTGTGTTTCCGGTGAAAATTAAATAAATAACTTTAAACGGATCTAACTAATTAAATATCTTATTTTTATGGCATAAAGAAAAATATTGTAGGTTTGGATATTACTGTAGATTACCACCCCCACCCCACCCACCTGATAAAATGAGATTCTACTTGTTACGGCGATTACGTTTGAATACCCTGAAAAACCTGTCCGAAAGAGAAACGACAAAAATATTTTAGAATTTAGAATGAGGGATCAGTTTAGCATATAAATTTAACGTAAAAATAATCCTCTATTTTCATGTCATTCAAGGGTTTTATGGCAGTTTACCATTTTTTGCCATTGAAGACAAATTCTGTGAATTAGTTTTTTTCTAGGAAAGAGGCACCTTTTTGTGGCGAGGGCGTGTGGTTTTACGACCTTGCAAGTCAAACTAAGGGTCAGTGTTAAAAACATATTAACTGCCCTAACAATCTAGAATAACCCTAAAAAGAATCTCATTTTTAAGGAGAGGGGATAATTCAGCTGAGGACGTTAATCTACAAATTTACCAAATTTATTAAAATTATGGAATTCTTTGAGTAAAAAGCATATTTTTTAATTAACGCCACCCCCTCCTCACAATTAATTGCTGCGGATAGGTGTTGCTAGTATATATATATATATATATATATATATATATATATATATATATATCACTCAAACAGGCTTTGTTGAACAACACGGAATTTTCGCGTTTGCTTAACTTCTTTTTAAGGTTTTCGAGGCGTCGAGCAATCTTTCGAGTATCAGGCGGCAGTCCATATAATATTTCGCCGATTGTTCTTAATTCGGTCATTTTTCTAACGCTTTCGACCTTCTTGGTCGTCCTCAGGAGTAGTTTTTTTTTAAATGAGAAGACTTTATTTATTGTTTTTAAAGATATCGTGAAGAGTGAATGAAGGAAAAGAGAGGGTGTGTGGTTAAGTTGATTATTATTTTATGTTTATTTTTGTCTTGTTATATTGTATTTTATTTTATTTTATTTGTTGGTTCGTTTGTTTATTTAGTTTTATTTTTTTCCGTTTTTTATTACTTTATTTTCATTTAATTATAAAATACATTTAGTATGTTGGTACCGGTGTTGAAAGCAATTTTGTTAATATTGGGTTCTTTATTTTTAAAGACAAAAGTAAACATAAAATAATAAAATAATAATCAATTCAACCACACCCCTCTCTTTTCCTTCATTCACCATTCACGATATCTTTGAAAACAATAAATCAAGTCTTCTGATTTAAAAAAAAAACTACCCCTGACGGCGACCAATAAAGTCAAAAGCGCTATGTGGAGACAACACCGTGATAATTGGTACGATGGTTGAAACTGGGTAGAATTTGATTATTTCAGAGGACGGCTCAGCAAGAATTTGTTTTCATTTGACTTGATACGACAATGTTGTAGTCAGCTAGAAAGCAGCCCCTTGGTATTTTGTTCCACAGACAGGTAGTTCTAGCAAATACACTTTGCTCATGGAAGTTTCGTTTCGTTTTACGTACACAGAGGAAGGAATGGAAATTGTTTACAATGGTTATAGCTAGACGAGTTTTTTTGTTGTGAATGCTTTGACAGGGGTTCCATTAATTGGAATTCAGTCAAGCACTTAGAATAAAAATAACGATAGAGCAAAGAAAGACTAATCACATCTCTTCTGTGAGAAAGTGGGTGCAGGGAAGAGAAGAAGACCCCCCACTAGATTTCGAAGTCGGTTTTGTACTCTGTCATGGTAGGAAAGGGTCCTCTGAGCGGCACCTCCCAAGACGTGACAAGAGTACTCTATCCTAGGATGTATTTTACGTTTATACAGGTAAAGCATTGCACCAGGCGTGAGATACCTTCTGGAGCGGTACTATTCTTCTACAGACCTTAGCAACGGATTTGATGTGTCTTCCATGCTATCGTATGTTTTGTTTATAATGAATACAGCGCTGCCTTTCTCTGCTTCTTTTATAGTTATTTTATTATTATTATTTCAGATGTTCTCTAATACTATGTTTAGTTTATGCATTAAGTTTTTAATAGGTTTGTTTTGTAGGTTGAGGTTGCAAAATCTTTTTAAAGAATAGGTTTTGTTCTCTTGTATTGCTGCTTCTGTTTTGGAAGTGCGATTATTTATTTTGTTTTGTTTCTCTTGCTGTTTCATGTTTTTACTTGACTGAATTAGCGCTCAAATTCTCCAAGGTCTTTTTCAGTTCCGTTAAATTGGTTTTCGGAGTCGGAGAGAATGTGAGGTGTAATTTTCCTAGTTCTATTTCATCCTTTGTTAATGTATATGTGGATAAGTTAATCATTGTAAGTTTTAGTGTCATCTATTCTAGGATCGTTCTGAATTGGTTTTTTAAAATAGGATGATGACACCTGCTTGTTTCACAGTTTTGTGGTGTTTTAATGGATAATGCTTTTCTATGTGTATTGTGTACCCTATTGTTAGATAATGGCTCGATGGAATTGGACGCATCTGTTGGGGATCGGGTTTAACTTGCGCAATATGTGGCGACGTCGTCTCGGTTAGTGCAATGTTATTCTCACGGTCGCGCTGACGCGTGACGAGACCTTGAGTTCAAAAGGTTAGATCACACCTGCGTGTTGGTCACGAGATTTCGTGACGTCAGTCTTCTTTCATGGGAAAACGAGATTGAAAGAGAAAGACAAGGTTAGTACGAATAGTATTCATGCGATTTGGGAAACGCGGAGAGAAACGGCATATCGTCCCCATTAGTAGCGATGCCGTTCGTATTGGATCAACAGACGAAGAGTTCTACGACGACAAAAGATTCCAGACACAATGTATTAAGAACTTGTAAATGTAATTCTATGAAATTAAAATTGTTTTTGTAAAATTAGTGTTCTGTGTGATGTTTTAGGAGGGTTTCCTGTACAATTAGATGTGACATTATTGTGATTTGGTTGTTTTTAGTTAGCATGCAAAAAAACATGCTAACTGAAAATTATTTGTTTTTGAAAATGGTTCTGATTCTCTTTTAATGGAAATCGCTCCAAGCAAAGTATATAGCCACTTGATGAAAAAAGCTAAGAAAAAACCTACTTCCAGGTCAAAAGCTATTCAACGATAAGTGTAATATGGATAGATTCCGACCGAAAAAGCAGCAACACTTCCACCTTTATCAGTAACATTGCTCATGGGATCTGAAGACTAAAAGACAAAATACGGGAAGCGAGAGTTACGAGGCCGTGTAAAATGAACACAATGTCCACTTTCTACTCTTCTAGATTTATTTTGTTGCGTAAGATGGTGATTTTAGAGGTTGTAATATAAGGTATATATATATATATACACCTTTATATACACACACGTATACACATACATACACAAATATATATATATATATATATATATATATATATATATATATATATATACATGCGAGGAGCGTTCAATAAGTAATTCTCCTGACCCACTTCCAGTTGTCTGATCTGGATGAAATTTTGCATGTGTAATGATTCATATCTTTATAGGTTATGTTGCAGTAGTGGTTTCTGATTTACAGGTGTTTGAACTGAGTCAGGTGTAAAGTGGAGCCAGTTTAGTGTCACACAGTGATCCGGTTTTTGTATTTGAAAGGACGCACACCAAAGGAGACTTTTGATGAAATGAAAGAAACTTATGGTGATGATGACCCATCATATGACCTAAAACGCTGGCATTGTGAATTCAAACATGGCCGGAAGTCTGTGGAAACAGCTCCCAGACCTTGTACTCTCTCTTCTGCCATTGATGAGGCATCTGTCCATCAAGTTGAGGCTGCCATTTTGGAAGATCGACGCATTACTATTCGCCAAATAGCCCAAGAAGTCAAGATTAGTACAGGGTCAGTGGAAACTATCATTCATGACCATTTGCATATGCATAAGGTGTCTGCCAGATGAATCCCCAGGTTGTTCACACCTTTCCAAAAGTAAGAACACGTCTTGTGCTCGAGGATGAATTTGGAGATGTGCCAAGAAGATGAGTCAAAGTTTTTCAAAAGGCTGATTACACAGGATTAAACTTGGGTCCATCACTATGATCCAGAGACCAAAGCTCAGTCAATGCAGTGAAAGCATTTGGACTCACCACCTTCAAAGAAGGCAAGGGTGCAGCCCTCCGCTGGCAAGGCCATGCTCACAGTTTTCTGGGATTAGGACGGAGTAGTGATGACAGATTCCCTGGCAACGGGTACCACAATTACAGGAGCCTATTACGCTTCACTTTTGATGAAATTAAAGAAGCTATCAAAACCAAGAGTCGGGTCAAGATCAGCAAAGGTATCCTCCTCTTGCAGGACAACGCTCCGGTCCACAACTCGCATGTCGCCAGATCAGAAGCACGGGCGTGTGGCTATGAAATCCTCCCCCATCCTCTTACTCTCCTGACCTTGCCCTCTCTAACTTTCATCTCTTCCCAGCCATGAAGTTGTTTTTGAAAGGAAAGCGTTTCCCAGATGATGCAGCCTTGATTTCTGAAGTTACGACGTGGTTGGAGGACCAACTTGGGGTGTTCTACAAAAACGGTGTTCAGAGCTGCATCAAACGATGGGAGAAATGCATAACTCTGGGTGGCTCCTATGTAGAGAAAGACTAATAATTGTGCCAAGTTTCATTAATCTACTGCTATGGGAAATGGATCAGGGGATTACTTATTGAACGCCTCTCGTATATATACATACATATACACATACATATATACAGATACATATACTTACATATATATGTATATGTATATATACACTGCTATGAAGTGGTAATTCTACATATCTCAGATCTCTAAGAAAAGGATAATTCCACACATGGCAAAGCTCCGAAATAGGGGCTATACTTTCGGATATAGTTCAAATATTAGTAGGGCATCTATAGGAATACAGCATCGCACGGTGGGGCAGAGGTCGAAGTTCAAGTGACAGATTAAGACCAATATTCTATCCGAAACATGAAATCAACTGACAGCAGCACCAGACCAAATGACAACACTATTCTATGCATGGGCGAATAGTAGAATTATAAATCTACAGAAGGCTATAAGGTGTCAGGAGAGTTCTACTTCGTTGGAGGGACGTCACCTTCGCAGCAGTTTTGACAATGTCTTAATGTATTTATTCGATTTTAATTTACGATTAAATATCAGAACAAGTTCGCTGCTTCCTTGTAAAGCATTTATTCTCTATCTAAAAACAAAATACATAATCGTTATGATTTGTCTAGTTCCTTTAGAAATATGTGATGTTTACATGCACAGCACCGCATCAAGCTGCTTATTCTGATATTAACACTGAGAAATTACGAAGCAGTATTATTGAGAGAGTGTGTCAGTGATTGACAGTGAGAGAGAGAAAAGAGAGAGAGAGAGTAGAAAGAGAGAGAGAGAGTGAAAAAGAGAGAGAGAGAGTGAAAGAGAAAGAGAGAGAGAGAGAGAGAAAAGATCAAGAGAGAGAAATTAATTATTTAAAAAACACAATTTAATTATTTGTTTATGCTTGTATTATGCTTTTTGGCATCCCATATTTTAATATAAATCACATTTCAATTTTTAATTAAAACAACATGATATACGTACTCACGAACGATATATATATATATATATATATATATATATATATATATATATATATATATATATATATATATATATATATATAAGAAGGAATAGGTAAAATAAATTCCTTTTGAAGGATTAAGATGCGATATCAATTGTTTTTATAAAAAAGAAAAAAATAATAAATCGAAACCGATTTTTTTTTCTTTTTTTTTTATTAAAACCAGCATTTTTTTTTTGTTAGTTTAAAGTGATACAGATATTTCGCCAAAACCTGGCATCCTCGGTGTGTAATATATACTGATGTCATCGGATTTGTATTTTTTATCTCTTTACCGGCTTGTTGTTATACAGCCGGGCCAAATGGGCAAGATGTTGTTTCCCATCATCAAATATGAAGAACGTGAATGCAGCACGTGATTTGTATAAGTGTTTAAGGTTCATATATTTTTTAAAAAAATGCTGGTTTTAATAAAAAAAAGAAAAGAAAAAAATCAGTTTCGATTTATTATTTTTTTCTTTTTTATAAAAAAAATTGATATCGTATCTTAATGCTTCAAAAGGTATTTATTTTACCTATTCCTTCTTAAATTTAACAATAGATGCTTTAAAAAAAATATGAACCTTAAACACATGAGTGACTGAACGACTTGGGACTAAAATGTTTTTTTTTTTCCGTATATAGTTTTTATGGTTGAGAAACTTCCGAGACTATATATATATATACATATATATATATATATATATATATATATATATATATATATATATATATATATATATATATATATATATATATATATATATATATATAGTTATGCGTATATATATATATATATATATATATATATATATATATATATATATATACGCATAACTTTACATATAAATATACTAGACATACCTGTTATCTGTTGGGTCGCAACTACTATTGTTATTTACTAGTTACTAGTTTGATTTCAGTCGAAAATTGATAAACTGTTACATATCTGTTGAGATATTCGTCTCTATGCTTCTATATTATTATTATTATTATTATTATTATTATTATTATTATTATTATTATTATTATTATTATTATTATTATATGGAAGTATTATTTTTCATTATTCTTATATAGACAATACGAGACTTATTTTGTCATCTAATTTACATACGTATTTTGGTGTGTACAGACATACGTATGTAAATTACATAGCCACGTTAAAGTAAAGTGAGTCAAAGAGAGTGGACGAATGAACATAGAGTGAAAGAGAACGAGAGACATATATAGATTGCTAAGAGAGAGGTGGAAACTTATTCATTCAATTAAACGTACGGATAATTAGAACACTAAAATAATTTTTTTTTCAAACATAACTCAATCCTGGAACTAAGTTTCACCTTAACATGTATTTTTTATTAAATTATATAGGAAAAGCCTTAGGGAAACAAACGTTAACCAACTCACATTCAGTATAGTGGTACTACTACTACTACTATTACTACTACTACTAATAATAATAATATATATACATATACACAATATATATATATATATATATATATATATGTATGTATATGTATATATATATATATAGATAGATATATAGATAGATAGATAGATAGATATTTATTAAAATCTCACATAATATATATATACATGAATATAGTAACCGTTGGAATTTAATTCCGGGAATATATTATCACGCTGCCTTTATTATAGACATGCAGCGTATGTAATACCATTTAATAAACGGTTAATTTATTCCTTGTAGATGACGATATAGATAGAAAACCGCAATGATGAAACGTGTTAGCCAAGTGGCTACAGCGACATTTGCGTCAGAAGGTCCCTCTATCTTATATACGTTTCCTCTTTGTGATTTTCTAAGTTTATTCCAAGAACTGTGGACTATATTTATCGTTTATGCAAGGGTATTACACACACAACAACAACAAAAATCAATAATAAACCGCGGGATACCAAATACTCGTCAATTTACAGATCAAATGATCTTTAATAATATTATAATATATTAATGTTTTGTAAATCGATTCTCTTACCATGATTCCTGAATATTAACTGTGCTCAGTACGTGAGTATAACTTAGTAACAGTATAAAAATATAGTCATGCTAAGTAAACTGTACAGAAATTAATTAAATAAATAAATAAAAAATGAATATATAAATAAAGAAACTACGCTAAATAAACACTCATTGAAAAACAATAAAATAGCGACAGGCAACAAAATAGAATAGATAAGTAGTTTAGTTTCCTGGTTTTTTCAATTAACACTACTTTGGTATAAAGTAATCTCAAACCATATATCCTAGCATTTAGACTGATGAAAGAGGTTAGGAGAGATGATATGTATATATACATGTGCACACACACACACACACACACATATATATATATATATATATATATATATATATATATATATATATATGCGTGTGTGTATATACCCTCTCACACACATATATGTATATATGTTTATATATTTATATTTAAGTTATCCGTTGATATCATTTTATGTATCCTCTACCCGCAAGATAGGTAGAGCATATTGCTCCGAGGTCAATAAAAGTGAACTGGGTATTCGGGGTTTTATTACCGTATCATAAAGAGGTATGATGAACCAACTTCTGGAATGAAAGAGACAAAAGAGTAGAATCTGAATGTACGGATATGTACTAATTAAATGCTGCGTTAAATGTGGACAAATGATTGGCCAATTTAATATCAAATATAAAATAAACATATTTTTTTTATAAATATACGTAATAGAAAAAAAAATAATAATAATGACATCGACACTGATAAAATTAATGACGGACAATAGATTTGAAACAAATTAAAAAGGATTAGTTTTAACATCAAATCCATCTCATTTTCTTCCGAATAGATGCCACCGGAAACGGTCTTCCTATGCAGGTTAGAATGAAGTTGAACACATCTCTGTACAAGAGGTATTTTCTTCCTAAAATATCATTTTATACGGAACTTCCATCAAATAAGACGAACGGAAGTAAGATTGTAATATAATATAATATATATATATATATATATTGTATTAAAAAAAATGGTGGAAATTGCAAAACTAATTCAACCGTTTTTGTTTATCAGTTAAACGAACGCATTTATTGCCTTCTATAAATTACCTTTATATATATATATATATATATATATATATATATATATATATATATATATATATATATATATATATATATATATATTTAGATTTTGCACTTATAAAATAGATCATTCAGTGAAGACCGGGGTTGTTCATCATTATTCATCATTGTACCGGCCGACGTGAAAGTGTATTATCGCACATTGTTCCGGTTTTGTGGTTTTATTGAATGTATTTGGGACCGATAATTTGCTTGTTGGCTTAATGGAAGAAATAATGCACAAGCTACTTTTCTAAGACTTTTCTAGGACTTTCTTTTTTTATCGTTGTTCTTCCTTGCTTTTTAAGTTTGACTTTTATTTTTATTTTTATTTTTTTTCCTCTTCTCTTCTTAAGTGACCTCAACTATAACAACGCCACATTGTGTTTTGTCGGCAGTTGAAACCAGTATTCCAGACATTTAATTTCCCTGATGATCTGCCAAGCAAGTAACTGCTTGGTAGTGAAACACGTGTAGGAAAAAACATTTAATTTGAATAAATAGTATTTGTAAGAAAAAATATCTTTAATGGTGATCATTGGTGTCTTGAAAGGAATGCTTTGGTAAGCCTTCATAAAATCACACACATATATATATATATATATATATATATATATATATATATATATATATATATATATATATATATATATATAAGAACAAGGGGTAAGGTAAAATAAAATACCTTTTAAAGCAAGTTTAAAGATGCGATATATTTGTTTTTATCAAAAAAAAAAGAAAAATCGATACCGATTTTTTTCTTTTTTTATAAACGTTCATTTTTAGTTTTTAGTACAGATAAATTTCGCCAAGATAGAATTGGCCTCTTCAGTGTAGTTTGTAGATCCGATCTTATTGGACACCACGTGCAAGCGTAATCTCGTACTGAAAGTGAGAGAAAAAACACCTCATAAACCGGCTGCAACAACAAAACCGGCTGTCCAATAAGATCGGATCTACAAACTACACTGAACAAAAGTTGATTTTGTGTTTTGGTGTCCGTTATTGTGTAGGCAATTTCAGAGCATAGTATTGATCAATATCTGTGCAATATATATATATATATATATATATATATATATATATATAAATATAGAGGCTAACAAGCCTTCAAAAAACCATGTATTAGATGCGAGTAATTAAATCAAAAGAAAAATAAAAATAATTCGAAACATTTAACAAAATATTTCGAAATACCTTCCGTTTTTTTTTTTTTTTCTTCATCTTGATTTTTTTTTTTTTGGCTAATATTTCGCTTGACAAAAACAAGCTTCATCAGAGTCAAGACAAACAAAGGTATAACCTTTTTTTCCATAATTTACTTCCTGGTGTTGGTGAAGTGTCACGTCCGGTGTTGAGGACTATTGTTGAAAATGTCTTGTTTTAAATAGAATAGAACTTGAATGCGCATGGTCGCTGCGAGTAATAAATTAGGAAAGTTCATTTTATAAAGCATCTTATGTAAGTTAATATAAATATAGAGGCTAACAAGCCTTCAAAAACCATGTATTATATATATATATATATATATATATATATATATATATATATATATATATATATATATATATATATACATACAGACATGTATAAAAGGACACTGAGATGATGATGTTTCGGTCGGCTATAATAAAAAAAATACGATATGTTCAGGAAAAAATCGGTCTTTTCTTTAGTTGTTCATATTTACAACTAAAGAAAAGACCGAGTGAATTCCTATTTGTGTTCGTACATGAGGGATTTCACATTTCTGGCCGTTTCACCAATATAAATCATCGAACATGAGGCACATTTTATTTTGTAAATGCCGGAGGTAGGTTGGGACGTGGCAAAATCCTTATTTGTTTTAGAGGTTGACATGAAAATAATAACATCAACTTCTAAAACAATTAAGGATTTACTTAACACCAAACACCCTTATATATATATATATATATATATATATTAGAGAATGGTAGTTTGCTTGAAGCATTGCTGGGTATAGTAGTAGTAAGTTTTTGAAAGGCTTTGGGCAATGCAAATTCTGGGTAAGATGCAAGTTGTAAGGAACAAAAACAATAACAATAAATCGAATACGAAATATGACTTACTATTTATTTTTCCTTTTTTCCTAAAATCTTACATAATAGCAAGAGTGTTTTTAGCTGTTCGTGTGATGTCCGGGTGATTAAAAATCACTATTTAATATTTCCGGAAAAGAGACTTCCCTTTGTCAAAAATAATTAAACCGGAAGAAAAATTTCTCCGACTGTGCAGAGAATCCTCCAAAACAAAATGGCTGCCAGATGTAGACCGCAGCGAAAGCGAAAACAGTCTCGAAGGGAATGTAAATTAAATTTTATTTTAAGGTTATGTTACATATATAATTTGGTGTTCAAAAATATTTGTGTAATGTTAGTTAAGTGTATGGTGCTCGATAAACTGTTAGTTTTAATAATATATTTATATATATATATATATATATATATATATATATATATATATTTATAATTTTTGTTATTAAGTTTATATTTGATTATTTACTTTTATTTCAGTGTGTTTTATTTTCATATTTTTTATTTTTTTATCTTTCTTTCGTATTTTAAGAATTTTAATATAAAGTAAAGTAATTAATCTCTAATTTTAAATATTCTAGATGTATAAAATTTATTGATTATCATCTATTTAAGAAGTGTTACTAATTGTGAGTTTTGTAAAATTAGTTTATCGAATTAACTTGATATATTTACTATAAGATAAAGGGGAATAACTCTGTTATGCGAATTAATTTATTTTCTGGATTTTTTAGGTGGAAATCTGTATAACAATATTAGTATATATATATATATATATATATATATATATATATAAAACATATATACACATACATGCATATATACATATATTTATATACATATTTATGTATTATTGTTTGTTTAATTGTTTATTTGTATATTCTTCATTTTCATCTTGTTTACATATTTTCTTATTATTATTTACTTTTTTCATTTATTTTATTATTTATTTATTTAATATTTGCATGTTATTTGTATACATGTTATATGTGTATCAGTATATATATATATATATATATAACATATATACACATACATGCATATGTTGCATAATCCCTTAAAGGGGGATCATTCAAAAGGGGGGGCCTGCTGTACAATCACTTGAAGATGAGTTGTAAAAGGGGAGACTGTTGTGTAATACATTACAAATTACAAACGTTCCTATTATAAAACAGACGGGACGATATACTACAGACGGGAGCTTTACTATAATAATAATTAATAATAACTAATCCTTACCGACTGAGGCAGTTCTTCGTAACCACTTCAACTGTTCGGATCTCATCCTCTCCGAATCGAAAGTAATGCGAAATGTTCATGAGAGGATTAAGAGTGGTTCGATCTATTCTTTTTAATACTTTTGTACAAAGACATTTCTAAGAGTCATTTTTAAATACAGTTTCTGAGAGTCACTTTTAAACACATGTTTAAGTCTTTAAACTGCCGATTCATTTTCAAACCTAGCATTTCCAATATAACAGTTTAAATATAGTCATTTAGGTCTCTTTTGTTAATGAACTAAGAAAGATTACCTTACAGGTTCGTTCGTCGCTGGTCAGCTGCTGGCTGTGATCGTGGTGGGGTACCTGTTTTAAGGAGCAGATTCTATCTTTAAGCAGAGGATAAAGACACTCGAAGTCGGATTTTCTGAGAGATTTCTTTTGTTCTCTTTATTTCATACTTTCATTCGAGTGGAGTGGTTTCCATTATTGGTTCTTCATTCACATCTTCCTAAGTTCGTACTGTGTGGGACGTTAGATGCTGTTAGTAATTTCTTTAGTAGCTTTGGCCCATATCTCTTTAATTCACACCCAAACTCTTGCATTCGAGAGCTACCTCATGCGCTCGCCACAAGCTTCCATGGTGATCTCTTTTGGATACAGCCCTTATCGCGAGCGATTACATTTTTGGAAAAACTTCGCTCGCTTTTCCGAAACGACGTTGTCGCTTCGAGCCCCCATGGCGAACTGATCTCGATTCTCGCTCTGACAACAACAAGTCACGTCATAATCCTTTGTCTTGTCATGAACGAAAATCCCTACGTTATATCTGACCTTTACTAACCCCAAATCTTTTGAAGCAAGCCAGGTCCTGTCAACCCATTATGATTTACAAAACAACTATTTGTGGGAACCGACTTGCTCATCCAAAATCGAGGTCAGCTCAACCTGCACCAAATCCGACCAATTCACACCGGTCACAATTAATACTAGTTGATCTACCCGTTTAAAATACAGGGCCCGTCATAATATAACACATATATACATATATTTATATACATATTTACAAACTTACTACTACTACTAATATATATATATATATATATATATATATATATATTGGATTGCCCAAAAAATTTGTTTGTGTTTTTAATGTCATATTTACGGCCCACTAAAGATCATTTAATATTCATATTCTTTCAAATCTTGTATTTGGTGTAGCGAGTATGTTGACGTCAGTGTGTAATAAACCTCCGAGCAGATTAGTTCTTACATTTTTACTTGTATTTCAGGCTTGGAATGGAAGATCAAGCAGAACACTACCGACATCTGATGTTTTTTTTACTACAGAAAAGGAAAAAAAGCTACAGAAACCTGCATGAAAATGTAACATGTGTATGAGGAGAATGATGTTACGGAACGGGTGTGATTCCGAAAAAGAAAAATTTTCATTGAGAGATGCTCTTAGCTCTGGCCTGCAAAAATGATCGACAGTGACTAAGTGAAAGCCGTTGTTGAAAAAATATTGCCGTGTGACAACCAGACAAATCGAAGATATTTTTAAGATTTACAAATCGAGCTTGGAAAATGAATTGCATAAACTCGGTTATGTATCAAAACTTGATTTTTGGGTTCCTCTTTCCTAAAAAAACGAACTTTTTGACCAACTCAATATATATATATATATATATATATATATATATATATATATATATATATATATATATATATATATATATATATAGGAGAGAGAGAGATAGATAGAGAGAGAGAGAGAGAGTTAGAGAGAGAGAAAGAGAGAGAGAGAGGGAGGGGGAGATGAAGAAAGAAATATATCTATACCAGTGATTTCAGAGTATTTATTCCCACGGATTTTATGTTCCAATAACCAATAAAACAACTCGTATAGATGGTTAATCAATATATAATAATAATAATAATAATAATAATAATAATAATAATAATATATATATATATATATATATATATATATATATATATATATATATACACACCTTACATACGTAATTGGGACCGTCGTTTTAATTCCTAACTATGAACCTAAATGTATATTGACGTTGTGTAGCTGTTGTAGAGGCGGTCTGTAGTCATTGTGTGCAGGGTTCGATTTCTGTTTCGGCTACTTTACTTTTTCACTAATACTCTTAGAAAAGGTATTAATCCATATATCTTCCCAGCAGTTACGGATTAATTAGTAGGGTAAGGTAGGGTAGGGTAGGGTAGACTAGACTCTCAAGCCTTGGTTGTGCAACTTGTCTAGAAAGAAAAAACTCCAAAATAACATAATTATTTGCCTGCTCATACAGAATTGTTTCCAGTGGCCCAGGACATTTTGCCATTAGACACACGCAATGTCAGTTCATGAGATGTGCGGCTGTAGACTGCAACACTCTTCATTCAGATTCATTCATTAATTTTGTATGAATCAGATGATTCTATTGTTGGCATTGGTTTCCCCGATATCTTTCTAGTGATAATTCTTTCTAAAAAGACCGCGGATACTTGCAGGAGCGATCACGTGAAGGTTGCCAACATCCTAAGTGAAAGTGTCTCTGCGGAACGAACTGTATTCGAACTTGGCGCACCCAGGTTGTAAGTCCGTGTCGTTAACCACTCGGCCACCGTCACCTCCCACCTTACAGATTATATGCATTGTCTCTCGAAACTGAAAAATATTTCATATTTCATATATTTTGATTATATTAATAATGATAATTTCTTTTATAGATATTTTAATTAAAATATTTCTATCTTTTAGTTGGATTAGTAACACTATATATATATATATATATATATATATATATATATATATATATATATATATATATATAGGGTGGGCAAAAATAAGGGTCCTATTTTTAAAAATTCATAACTTTTTTATTTATTGATTTTTTTTTTTTTTAGAATAAGTAAAGGACCCCTTCCGAAGCAAGCATGAGCCGTATTAGCCCTAAGGAACGTACCCTCATTTAGAAAACATT
This sequence comes from Sepiola atlantica, assembly GCA_963556195.1. NCBI lineage: Eukaryota > Metazoa > Mollusca > Cephalopoda > Sepiida > Sepiolidae > Sepiola > Sepiola atlantica. The sequence continues at coordinate 46,854,701 of OY744536.1, read as the reverse complement.
ATTTTTGCTTAAAAAACTCAAAACAGTGTAAAAAACAATACTTTAGTTTTTGTAAGTTTTAAGAAGTGTTTTTCGGCTAAAATTTGTTTTGTTTATTTCAAAAAATCTCGGAAGGGTCAGTCTACACACACATAAAGTTTGGTGAGTTTAACTTTTATTTTGTGGAAGTTATTCAAATTCAAGTTATTCAAATTTAAAGATAGGACCCTTATTTTGGCCCACCCTGTATATATATATATTTCTACAGCGACATGGTTTTAAAGCGGATATTAATATATTAAACAGGTATTCCATATCTATTTTTTATACTAATAAATCACTGCTTATTGAAGCTTGAAGGCCACTCATGGATAAGGGTTAATGAAATTGTGAGTTGGTGATGAACAATACCTTGAGAGGATTTGAAACGATGTGTTACATGATCAGAATTTAATTATTTAAGTAGACTTTCGACCAGAATTTGTTAACATTGGACTTGAAAACGAACATGTTGTACTCAGTTGAGAAGCAGCTCCGCGGAATTGTATTCCACACATGGGAAGTTTTTGGAAAAAACTTTGGTCATTATATAAGGCATAATCACGCTGGCACACCGGTCCTCATTAAATCACCGAAGTTAAGCGACGTTCAGCCTGATCAATACCAGATGGGTGACAATTTGAGAATATCAGGCGCAGTATGTAGGCGGACAGTGAAACCTCTCTGCAAAATAATGCAGTCTTAAAGATGCTTTGGTCCATATCCAGATTAGGACCCAAACTAAAATCGACTTGCCGTCGGTTAGGATTAGGTTTAGTGTTAGGGTAAGAATAAGCTTGGGTCTTAATCTGGATAAGTACCGATGCCTTTTTGCAAATTCTTAAGTATAACTTGCTAATCTACAATGTGTTAAAACAAAAACAAAACCGTCCCCTGTGCGGTGGTGCTTGTTCGCAATCATGTGGCAAAGCTGTCCGGAGATGGCATGCTATCACTTTACTGATATAGAACGGTTATGTACCACGTGCACGCTAACTCTAATATCCAATATATCGGTTATATATCGATTTCAAGATTCAATATACGAATATGATTAAATAAATGAGGTAAATATTTTTGAAAAAAGCTAAATGCATTTCTCACCATAAATTTTTTTCTATCAATCTAAATTCTTCATTTTCTGTATCTTGTGTTTATTGAGCTCGCTAGAAATATTTGTATTGATGCTATAAAAATGGCGGCAAATCAAACAGAGTGCTCCAGGCTTGAACATATTTCTGGCCTAGAAACTGAAAGTTGTGACGTCTACTATAACATTGTGTTAGATTCTACATTAATGTATACACTGAGTGTAGACACATTAGTTTTCCATATATGCATAGAAGATGCCGGCAGCAACGGCCGTTATGTGCATGATATTAATGATAAATCAATGTGTGCGTTTATTCGTGTGTGACCTGTGAGACAGAAACACACATCCCTCACCGTGACAGCGGCAGTGGCAACGTTGTAGTGTCAGAGCTGTGCCCTCTGCATATCCGATTCCTGGCAGGTGGACAAGTTTAGCATCAAGCGGTATTATGGCCGAAACTCTGCTAACAGGGCTCTGGTAAAAATCCAGGAGGGGCCGCCATCAGGATCCTTCGTCTTTCGATCGTCTCTGCCCCTTCGTGTGGTAAGCAAAGACGTTTCAAGCACATAACTGCACATTTATGGAGTGAAGTTTCAACGTTGCTTATGCACCGTTCATTTGTGTGTACTGAGCTAAACTTACCCCGACTTCGCATGAAACCGCTCTCGGGGTCAGGACTGAAAATATGTAATCCGTGAGATTAACGAATAGCTGCAATCAACGAGGAAGACTACACGCAGACCAGGAAATCCGCGTGCTTCACGAAGAAACAAAGCATCAGCAGCTATAGCGTCAGTGTTACCAGAGACTGCGTATATATATATGAGAAAAGAAGGATGCGAAGAATCTGACGTAATGGGAAATGAAAAAGGAAACACCTAGAGATATTTCTTATATATTCATCAACGTTTCGTCTTTATTGTAAAACTTCATCAGAATGATAATTTTAAGCCTTCCATATTCATTTCACTCTCTGCTACTTATGGCGGGAGACCCCACGCCCTTTTACACTCTTCTACCCGTGTGACGGCATCAAATGTAATGAGAACCGTCTCGGCGCAGGAATCCTTCCTGACTGTGAACACCTTTTCTGGCCAGTGATCGTCAGTAGCGGCTGTAAAAAGAAAGATGGATATGTCGAACTCCCTCGGTCGGACGAATGACAATTTCGGGGCTCTGTGATAGCAAAGTTACTCGGCGCACAATTCAACAATAGTAATAACTCAACAAACGGTTAGGTCTTTTCATAACAATAATTATTTAATAAAAATGAACGGTGGGTTTTTAACTTTAACCCAAAGTCTATTCTTCGATAATGTCTTTTTTTCTAACTATCCCGTCTTCCTGTGTGCGTGTGTGAATCTCTTTACGACTGCAAATCCTTAATCGAGATATAACTTGTCTACTCAAAACGGTGTGTGTGGACTCTTACGACTGTTGGTATTAATTGAGACGTTAATCTCTGTTGGAAAACGATGGTGGAGCCCGGGGCAACGGCTCCCTCGGGATCCGAGGGAATCACGACCAGCTCGGCCGGGATCTCGGTTCTAACTCATTTGTGCTGCCATCTCGCCTCAACAACAAAGACGAAAAGTGTACAACTCATACTCTCTCTCTCTCTCTCCCTCTCTCTCTCTCTCTCTCGTTGGGTTGTTTTCTTTCCTGTCACCGTAAAGGACCCGTTCTCCCTCTCTCTCTACCATGGGGGAGGGGGGAGTGACCAAAAGACTTATTCCCTTTCTTTCTCGGGGGGGGGGGGGGGGCTCGCGCGACCACCCACGGGTTGACATCCATCGTATCTAAAAGACCCATGACCAAATTGTTCAGCTGGTCAAACTCATCCATTGTATCTGGATAATTGCCACAGACAACCTACACGCTCTCTCCCGCCAGGCTGGCGCCGTTCTCCCTCTTCGCCAAAACAACCGATTTGGGCCGAACATATACTAGTGGTAACTCTACCTCATTTCTACGTAGGATCCAGCATCCTCGCTGAGATGCACACTGGTGCACCCTAAAAAGACAGATTGCGCCGGCTGAAATCACTGTTTCACATCCGCCCAATCCTTATTTCGTGTCAATTGGTTGAAATTGACATCTCCCAGACCGTCACCTTTCTCTACGTGGGGGCTGATCTCTCTGATGCATATTGGTGCGCCATAAGGGGGGCAGATACGTCGGATGAAATCACTGTTTCACATCCGTCCACCCTTATTTCGTGTCACTTGGTTGCAATTGACATCTCCCAGACCGTTACCTTTCCCCACACACAGAGAGAACAACGGGTAATACAATCAAAACAATAATAATCAAAAATTAAAAAAAAAACTGTAGCTAAAAAATGGAACAAAAGTTTTCTTTTTCTGTTCTGTTTTCTTTTGGTCTGTCCTTCTTTTTCTCTTTCCAGTCTATTAAAACATCAGGACTACGTATGTATGTGTGTATGTGCGTATGCATTTTGTGGTTTCTGTGTTGGGAGGTGGGTAGGTGACAAAATGAATTATTATGCATGCAATTAAAAGTTTGTTAATACAGATTGGAGCTCGCAACGCCCCTTACAAATTACGTCACCATCACCTTCTCTTCGGAATCGATCTCTACTTCTTCACTGGTCATCCACCTGGATTTCCGACAGGGCAGGGATTCCTGCTCCCGCTCGCGATCTGGGCGAAGTGTACTCAAGGGTAACCCTCCCTCGCTCATGCGCTCGGCCGTCGGTGTGCTCGCGCCGTCCAATTTCTCCCTATGTCTTTCTCGCGCCCTTTGTCTTTTCTGCAAAAGCTAACCTTATTATTTATGTGCACAATTCTCACTAACATCGACCAAGCCCTATCGTGCCCGTGTCTAGTTCTACCTTTTAACGTGAATTTTCCCTTCCTGACGGGGTTAATCGAACCCTCAATCTTTTTAAAGCTAATAGCTTGTTACCTTCTGGTTATGCAACGCATTTTAACACATTATAATACTTTCATAACTGTTCGATGGGGTCGACCGGTAATCTCAAACGATTTGGTAATTCGGCCTTAATCTGCCGAGGTGATTATATTCGGCGACAAGTGTCTTAGCGATTGCATATCCAACTGTGCACCTGTGCACTCACTCGTCAGTGTCAACAACTGAAATTCTCTTGGTACAGACCTGTCTGGTTCGCATACCGTCACTATCATTACGTCGGCCACCTCGGCCAGATTCTCTTCTGTTCCCTTCTCTGGGAAAACAATTCTCTCAGACTAACACCTTCTTGGCTCACTTCGGCCCGGTGACATTCGATATCGATGCGCCTTCTCTGGCTGCATGCGATAGTGACCCTTTTGGTTCTTCCCTATAACTTCCAATTTCTTCATGATCATTCTCTCATCGCTTCCCGACACTGTCCCTAATTACTCATCGAGTGCCTCTCCCAGCAACGGGGGGCCACTGATTTCTTCTGCTTCGTCTGTCTCAACACTATCTATCTTAGATAGGATCTCATATCCTTCTCTTCGCTTATCATTACTTCTGTGCCCTTTCGTAAGGCGCACCACAATCTGTCATATTCACGGTGGTTCGAACATCTGTCGATTACTTCAACTTTCTTTTGCTTTTACAACTCACTATATATCTGCCTGGTCGTTCGGCAACAGCCCATCCAGCTGCAGGTATATTACTACTTGTGATCGATCATTTGGATCTAACCACGACGACCCTCCATCGGTCCCAGTTATGCATCTCTTTCTATCCTTATATGTCCGTTTATCTCGGGGGGGGGGGGGGCATCCAAGACAACTGTCCGCGCCACAACCACCAGCACCGCACACGCATGGGGGCCCTCCCTGCGCGCGGTGGGGCCAACGAATGCGACACAGCACAACCTCGGCCTCTCCCCCAGGTCCTTGACTATCTTTGGCTTGGCTTTCCTGCTATTCTGTGGTGGGGCGTTCTGCTCCCCTCTACCGTAACTTCATAGGTAATTCCTCTACCTTTTTGGCTAACCGATTTTCTCTCAGTCTCTTCTGGAGCTGGGTGGGGGGGTATTTTGCCGCTCTCCTCCCACTCGCTGGACTCGTCAACCGACCTAGCAGTCGCGTTTAATTCGATCTCTCTCTACGGGGGGGTTCATTGCTTCTTGCGGTTTCTCATAAACCGGCGAACAAAACCCAAGCCCGTCTTCTTCCCATTCTACCGTAACTTCATAGGTAATTCCTCTACCTTTTTGGCTAACCGATTTTCTCTCGGTCTCTTCTAGAGCTGGGTAGGGGGGTATTTTGCCGCTCTTCTCCCACTCGCTGGACTGGTCAACCGACCCAGCAGTCGCGTTTAATTCGATCTCTCTCTACGGGGGGGTTCATTGCTTCTTGCGGTTTCTCATAAACCGGCGAACAAAACCCAAGCCCGTCTTCTTCCCATTCTACCGTAACTTCATAGGTAATTCCTCTACCTTTTTGGCTAACCGATTTTCTCTCAGTCTCTTCTGGAGCTGGGTAGGGGGGTATTTTTCCGCTCTCCTCCCACTCGCTGGACTGGTCAACCGACCCAGCAGTCGCGTTTAATTCGATCTCTCTCTACGGGGGGGGGGTTCATTGCTTCTTGCGGTTTCTCATAAGCCGGCGAACAAAACCCAAGCCCGTCTTCTTCCCATTCTACCGTAACTTCATAGGTAATTCCTCTACCTTTTTGGCTAACCGATTTTCTCTCAGTCTCTTCTGGAGCTGGGTGGGGGGTTATTTTGCCGCTCTCCTCCCACTCGCTGGACTCGTCAACCGACCTAGCAGTCGCGTTTAATTCGATCTCTCTCTACGGGGGGGTTCATTGCTTCTTGCGGTTTCTCATAAACCGGCGAACAAAACCCAAGCCCGTCTTCTTCCCATTCTGCCGTAACTTCATAGGTAATTCCTCTACCTTTTTGGCTAACCGATTTTCTCTCAGTCTCTTCTGGAGCTGGGTAGGGGGTATTTTGCCGCTCTCCTCCCACTCGCTGGACTCGTCAACCGACCTAGCAGTCGCGTTTAATTCGATCTCTCTCTACGGGGGGGGGGGGTTCATTGCTTCTTGCGGTTTCTCATAAACCGGCGAACAAAACCCAAGCCCGTCTTCTTCCCATTTAATTTCGCTATCTTTCCCTAAACTTATCATTCTGGGGGCCACCCTACTTTTTATACTCTGTGGGGTGGCCTCTGGGCGCTTCCCTGGTTCTTTGCCCTGGCGTCAGGTGGCGCACTAGGGTTCGGAATCCTAATTCCTCACATCCGATCTATGCTGCTGTGCACCACCGACTCTCATGTCCGAACCGACCACACCTAGTACAGTTCGGTCTGACCGAGCCGCGTGGGCGCCCATAATTTGTGGGACACTCTGCTGCTCTATGCCCCTCACCCCTGCAGGTCCAGCGGACCGATACCTGCCTGGCCGGTGCGGGCCTATCGTACTCATTTTGAAGGTCCCATGCCTTCCTTCTACGATCGGAGTCTGCCTCCCAATCTTCTCCGCCCCCCTCTCTCCATTCGGGGCCCCGGGCTCGCCCTGCCCCCACCGTTTTCCTTCTCCCAGGCCTTTCCTCGCCATTGCTTAACCTTAGCCGGGTCAACTTGCGTACGGCCTCAATCGCGGTTCGCTCGCTGGCGTATTGCCTCACCAGCTGCTCGCGGAGCTCCGTACCAGTGATCCCCGGGTTCTCCACATACCTCCCCTCAATGAATCTCGACGCTGAGCCCCTCGCTCCCTCTGGAGCGAGCATCACCATCTCGTGATTTTCTAGTCCATAAATCATCCTCTTCTTCTGAATTACTGCTAACCACTCCATTGAACCGACGGGATCCCCTTTGTGGGGGGGTATTCGTATCCCTCCTATCGGCCTTTCTATCTTTCTGGTCTCTTCTCTCCCCATACCTGTTACACTATTTGCTAGGTCTTCCTCCGAACCCATTCCCTTTGCGTTCTAGCTTACCACCCCAACAACAGAACCACCTAAACCGCGTGCAAAGCTTGGACAACAATCGACACACCGACAAAACCGAGCAAGCGAACAAGAGAAATCAACGAGTCACTTACCCCACCTCTCTGCTACCCCTATGGTCTCCCGCTTCTGGGCTGGTTGTTTATTATCTTTCGAGTTCGTCCGGGCCTTCTAATCAATTGACCAAAAGTTCGCGATCCCAGACCGATCTCAAAGTCTAAAAAAACGTTTTTTTCTTTCAGTCTATCTCTTTTTCTATCTTTCTCTTTTTTCCTCAACCACGGGTGTACATGCCCGTTAAACTGTTTCTCTCTTTTCTTTTCCTTTTTCTTTTCTATTCTCTTTTTCAACCACGGGTGTACATGCCCGTTAAACTGTTTCTCTCTTTTCTTTTCCTTTTTCTTTTCTATTCTCTTTTTCAACCACGGGTGTACATGCCCGTTAAACTGTTTCTCTCTTTTCTTTTCCTTTTTCTTTTCTATTCTCTTTTTCAACCACGGGTGTACATGCCCGTTAAACTGTTTCTCTCTTTTCTTTTCCTTTTTCTTTTCTATTCTCTTTTTCAACCACGGGTGTACATGACCGTTAAACTGTTTCTCTCTTTTCTTTTCCTTTTTTTTTCTATTCTCTTTTTCAACCACGGGTGTACATGACCGTTAAACTGTTTCTCTCTTTTCTTTTCCTTTTTTTTTCTATTCTCTTTTTCAACCACGGGTGTACATGCCCGTTAAACTGTTTCTCTCTTTTCTTTTCCTTTTTTCTATTCTCTTTTTCAAACACGGGTGTACCTGCCCGTTAGACTGTTTCTCTCTTTTCTTTTCCTTTTTCTTTTTCTATTCTCTTTTTCAACCACGGGTGTACATGCCCGTTAAACTGTTTCTCTCTTTTCTTTTTCTTTTTCTTTTTCTATTCTCTTTTTCAACCACGGGTGTACATGCCCGTTAAACTGTTTCTCTCTTTTCTTTTTCTTTTTCTATCTTTCTTTTTTTTTTTCAAACACGGGTGTCGATGTCCGTCAAACTTTTCTCTCTGCCGGTAAAAAAAAAGATCATCCGTTGTGCCGTGGGTTTTTTTTTTTTGTCTATTTTTTTTCAAAGTGTTCTGCCGGCAAAAAAAAATTGTTTTTTTTTTTTGTTTTCTCCTTCTGCCGTGGGTTGGCTCTGCCCTTTCTTCTCCCGAGGTTGCCAGGCACTCCTCACAGTACCATGATCCTGGTCGCGGCGCCAATATGGCGGGAGACCCCACGCCCTTTTACACTCTTCTACCCGTGTGACGGCATCAAATGTAATGAGAACCGTCTCGGCGCAGGAATCCTTCCTGACTGTGAACACCTTTTCTGGCCAGTGATCGTCAGTAGCGGCTGTAAAAAGAAAGATGGATATGTCGAACTCCCTCGGTCGGACGAATGACAATTTCGGGGCTCTGTGATAGCAAAGTTACTCGGCGCACAATTCAACAATAGTAATAACTCAACAAACGGTTAGGTCTTTTCATAACAATAATTATTTAATAAAAATGAACGGTGGGTTTTTAACTTTAACCCAAAGTCTATTCTTCGATAATGTCTTTTTTTCTAACTATCCCGTCTTCCTGTGTGCGTGTGTGAATCTCTTTACGACTGCAAATCCTTAATCGAGATATAACTTGTCTACTCAAAACGGTGTGTGTGGACTCTTACGACTGTTGGTATTAATTGAGACGTTAATCTCTGTTGGAAAACGATGGTGGAGCCCGGGGCAACGGCTCCCTCGGGATCCGAGGGAATCACGACCAGCTCGGCCGGGATCTCGGTTCTAACTCATTTGTGCTGCCTTCTCGCCTCAACAACAAAGACGAAAAGTGTACAACTCATACTCTCTCTCTCTCTCTCCCTCTCTCTCTCTTTCTCTCTCGTTGGGTTGTTTTCTTTCCTGTCACCGTAAAGGACCCGTTCTCCCTCTCTCTCTACCATGGGGGAGGGGGGAGTGACCAAAAGACTTATTCCCTTTCTTTCTCGGGGGGGGGGGGGGGCTCGCGCGACCACCCACGGGTTGACATCCATCGTATCTAAAAGACCCATGACCAAATTGTTCAGCTGGTCAAACTCATCCATTGTATCTGGATAATTGCCACAGACAACCTACACGCTCTCTCCCGCCAGGCTGGCGCCGTTCTCCCTCTTCGCCAAAACAACCGATTTGGGCCGAACATATACTAGTGGTAACTCTACCTCATTTCTACGTAGGATCCAGCATCCTCGCTGAGATGCACACTGGTGCACCCTAAAAAGACAGATTGCGCCAGTTGAAATCACTGTTTCACATCTGACTGACTTCTCTCAGCCCGGACCTTGGTCCAGCGCTCTTAGTAGCCACGGCTACTACTTTTTCTCATCAATCCATCATGTAAACCCAATATTTCGATGTACTTGCATGACATTTTTCTAAAAATTATCAAACCTGAGGAAGTCTTACAATAAAGACGAAACGTTGATGTATATATATGGTTTTTCCTTTTCAATATATATATATATATATATATATATATATATATCCATCCACATACAGACTGTTTCGCAGCTCATCAGTGCGGCTAGACCAGTTAGTGTCTCAAGCCGGGATCGAAACGCAACCGTCGAGCTGACAGTCGGCGATGCTAGCCCCTACGCCATCATGCGACACTGACTGAATGTAAGAGATATCTCAATGTAACGAAATGTTAACATTGCAAATGCCTGAGCTCGAATTAGTGTTTACCTAATGAGCATTGCCTTAAAGCTAATGGCCGTTGACGATACCCTTACAAAAATAAGCTCTACCCGAGGGAGCTTTTTATAGTCATCCACATACAGACTGTTTCGCTGTTTCACAGCTCATAATGTGTGTGTGTTCGTGTGGGTACCATTGAGTTATATTGTTTATATAATCAGTATCAGCGTGTTTTTAACGGGAAATGTTAATTTTATTCTATTTTGTATCAGTGTCTAATAATAGATCGTATGGGCAACACGTGTTTTTCACCTTTTTCCGTTCGCTTAATTTAAATACCGTATTTGATTATACACAATATGACTAATTTTAATACTGGGCCCAGAAACACTACAAAATAATTAAACATTTTATTGGACCAGTACTTTAACACGATGCCTTTTATTGTCAACTCCTCAAACAAGTAAAAAAGACGCAAGAAAAATACAGTTCATTCTTCCGGGTGTCATATTTTCCTTAAGACAAACGAAGAACAGTGGAAACTATGTCACTTATGTTGGGAACAGCTACTACACTCTACTTACAGTTTAGACCAAACCCTCTTTGATTTCCACTTGTTTGGGTATAAACAAAAGGTTTATTCTAAAATATCTGCATGCAGTGTGACGCCACAGAGCGCCGTCACGTTCCTAATGCATGACATGGCATTGTTCATAAATATCATATTTCTTTTCAAATTAGAATCTAAAATGCGAAATATTTATTTACTCCTCTGCAGGAGTTAGGCACACGGCCAGTTTTATCTTACTCCCACAAGTAAGATGTGACCACAGCTTGGGTCGAGTAAGTGGGGTTAAAAGCCAGCGCTCGAGAGGTGAGCACTCTGGCCATTTAAAAATTGCCTGGGCAGCCCCGTCGACATTCCCCGGTAGGGGCGCCTCAAGCAGTAAGCAATAAACTTACTCCTCCCCAAAGAGGGGAGGCGAAGCCTGGGAGGGTGGACCTCCTAGAACTGCACAGGACAAACCCACAGACAGGTGGAATCAAGCCCCGAAGGACAAGACGACATCCGTCTATAGGGTGCAGTATCCATCGGAACAGGTACTACACTTACTTCCTAGCGAAATATTAGGGGCAAACTTGTATCATCATTTATTTTTGTTTTTAATGTGGAATAATAACAATTAACATTTATCAAAAAAGTGTAACGATTTATAGTACATACTTCAATGAGTTTATTTATCTTCTATATAAAGTTAAGACAATTTTCCCCTGTACCTGTGTCAAGAATAAAACACCACTTGCATCAAAGGCTACTAAACTCACGAATATATTACGCTTATTCACTCGAGTGTGTTTTAGTAAATATGTGATTATTTTCTCCAGCTAACACTAAATATTACTTTTGGCCCGCCATCTTAGACTCTCCCCAAAACATACTTCATATAGGTGGTAGCAAAAACTTTTCCCCCTAACACTTTAGTATTAACACTCTTCTCATGGACACCGAGAACTAATAAACAACGTCTACTTTTCAAAACCATGTCCGTTAATATTTACTATTTGTCTGCTACAGGCTTCGTTTAAGTGCCCAATTTTTCAAGAGACTTCTCTACTCGTTTTCGTGACCAAGAAATTATCTACGTAGATCCAAGACCGAGAGGTGTAGCGTTCGATCCCAGTCGACCTGCACAATGATTTTTTCTTTTTTTTTAATGTTAAACTTTTACTACGCGGGAGGAGGTGGAACAGAGGACTATGAGCCGGATTTTTTTAAATTAAACGTTATTATGTAGTAATTTGAAAAGTAATCAATGTAATATGTAGTACTTTGTGAAAATCATTTCTCTTCGAACACACATGGTTTATTCGTGCCTTGCAGGCCTCTTTAATTTTTAAAGTAGCCATTATCATAGATACAGCAGGTGTTTAATCAAAAAGAAACATTCTGGGGGAATACCGGTACCATGGGATGGGCAGGAAGACTCTTACAACCGCGTCCTCATCCTTCCTTCATTCCTCTCTTCCGCCTTTCACATTTCAACAATTCCAAACCGATAATTATTCTAAACATAAAAATTGTCCGTTGTGAACTATTTGCGTTTTGTCTGATATTGGAAAATTTTAATTCATTCTTTTATATTTCTCCCGGGCAACGCCGAGATACGGGTCCAGCTAGAATTTTATAAAATACTATCAGGAAAACCCGACGTTACTCGTGATTGAATGAAGATCGTAACTATTATGTACTCTTTCACTATGCTCATAACACCATATTACTTGATTTGTTTTACTGCCCCCCACCTCCCGTAGAGCTCCCTAATATAGTCGGACGAAGATGAAATGTTGGAAAACTTTTTGAATTAGTGTCTTATACATACGGTTTAAATTTCATTAAAATCGGATATACATATAGAAATAAATTTAGAAATGAATATATCAATTTCTATACTTTATTTATATAGAGAAAAACAAAAAGGTTTCACGAAAGAAAAACAACACTTCCTTTATAACAACAAACAACGAAAGGTTTATTCGAATAAGGAGAAGTACAAAGTCTACTGTCGGTTAGTAGATAAATATATCTCCGGTGAAGATAGCATCATTGAATATCGGTGGCAAAGGCAGATGAGAATATATGCCAGGGTACCGTCTGCCGATCGTCTGCAATTTCTAAAGGGGCTGAAGTAGTCTTTTAGGGAACTAATAATATCAATGCGCCCTGCGAGCCGATTGGTCAACATTTGGATAAACCACCTCACAGGGACACTGATACACATTAAGAAGTAAACATCATTTATCACTGCTACATACGTATTTGAAGTTTTTAAAGGGTGCTGTCCCCATGGGTAACTTAGAAGTGGGATAACGCAATATTAGGAACATAGAGAGTAATGTAAAGATTCTGGACAGCTTTCATTGTCTTCCCCGGATAAATTATACATATGAAATAAATTTCATAAAAAAAGAAGTTTTAAAAGAGGGTTGGCACCCATAGATCCCTTAGGTTCGGAATCACTTCCATTGTCTTGCCCGGTAAATTTTATAAGAGAATACATTTTCAGATTTTGTGTAGATTCTGTAACCTTTCTTTCTATAGGGAACACATTAATATCAGACACAAACACGCAGACATTGAGTTTTATATATAGACACTTAAAAAAATATTTTTGTTGTTTAATCAGGACTTCAATAACAAAGTAAATATTTATGTACATGTCTACATTTGTGTTGGCCGATAATAACTAAAACAACACGGTTGTATATTTGCAAGAATGTATATTTACAGAAGTACATAATAGTATATTCCAGAAAGACTGCTCCGAGACTGAGTATTTAATTCCTTCCCCACCGCAGGAAGATGTGGCACAAGGCCGGGGGTATAGAGAATCAAGCCAGTGCCTCTCAAGAAGTGCCACTCTTGCCTATTAAAAATTGCCTGTGAAGCTCCGTAAGTATTCCCCGATTGGAGCGCCTTAAGCAGTTAGCAATAAACTAACTTCACCCCAAAGAGGGAAGGCAAGGCCTGGGAGGATGGACTTCCTAGTACTACCCAGGACTAATACCGCAACCTGACAGATAAAAGACAACCGAAATTGCCTAGTTTCTGCCGGACTGATTGTTGAGAATGGATCCTCGACTAGTATCTTCCAGGCAAGAGTCTCCGAGCAACTGAAGTTGCAGCAAGCCTGCTTCATCCTTCGCCGTAAGCCCCTCTATACATAGTGTCTAGAAGAATCCATATAGTCACGAAATAGGGGAGATCACATTCACACTATAACAATTTGGCTAAAAATTCTTGTTTTTATTGAAGATTTCATTTGCTTTCTGAAGTTTATATTTTTATATTTTTCCTCTAAACATAATTTACAGAGTTTTTACTATTTATATTGCAAGATGCGCGGTGACGTCACGCCACACAAATCGGTAAGAAAAACAAACTTAAAATACTCCGAGATGCCGGAAGTGATTCGTGGAAACGTGCTCCTATTTGCAGAGGACGTCAAATTAGTAGGCCGTAGAAGCGAGATTGACAATCTCAAGTCTAGTCGTCAACGTGCCTGGAAATGGTCCATTGAATGAGACTAATACCTCAATGTCGATGAAGGCTGCCATATTGCAGTAAGTTCGCCTTCTAACTGAACTTTTACTTTCGGTGGTGACACAGCTCAGCTCAAAGAGGCGAACGAGAAAAAGATGTTGACTTTCTCGTTGACTTGTCCTTCAAGCAATCTAAACATTGCATTCAGGCTACAAAGCAAGGATCACCCTATTTCTCATTTGCAAACTTACTCCTGAAATATTTCTCCTATTTTATGTCTCCTTCGTCAGACCCCTAATAGAGTAGTGTGTCCAAGCCTCTGCTACCTATCTAATACGTGCTATCCAGTATCTGTCTTTCACACACACACACAAACACACACCCACACACACACCCACACACACACACATCTCTCTCCCTCTCTCTCTCTCTCTCTCTCTCTCTCTATATATATATATATATATATATATATATATATGTTTATGTGTGTGTATATATATATGCGATTTCAAAATGGCAACCTGGATGGAATTCTGTCATCCTATTGCCTGGAATGGAGGGATCATGCGTGATTGTTGTTTGCATTCTGTTTTTATAGACTTTGTGCAACATAATTTCTTTTAAATACCTTTAATTGAGGTTTCTGAAGAAAAGCGAATAAATGCGTATAGTTGTAGCATATTTCTCACTGCGACATAATTGTAAGACCATCATCAAAAAATAAATGATACGAGTAAAGACTAAAGTTTGGTCATTGGAATTTAAATAAGCACTATATATATATATATATATATATATATATATATATATATATATATATATATATATATATATATATATATATATATACCGAACAAATCTTGCATAGTATAACTTAATGAATGAATAATATGTATCAATGATGATGATCAAGCAAATCTCGAAACAATTCGTATCACACATATCTATTTTACTTGAAATGCATTTAGCGCCCAAGTTTTTAAGTATCGTTGTTTTGAATATAATTTGTTGCGATTAGTTCACTAATCTTGAAAATAAATGATTGTTTACCGTTTTAACCGACACAAGAGAAGCTCAACATATTTTAGTGTATGATTTAATAATCGATGAGAAACCTTTGATGATAACATGTAAAAAAGTACAAGAAGAAACAAAACCTGAAAAAAATGTCTTTGTGTCACTTTTGAACAAAAACGACTCGTTGTACAAAATAAGACAAAATAAGTACTCGTTGAACAAAAGAGCCGGAACCTGAGAAAAAGAACGAAACTCTTTTCCACCCACTTATATAAGAAACAAATATGTTTATTTGGATTAATCCTCGCCAAAATTTAGTTACGAAATTACAATTTCCATTAGTTACCGGAAGGCCATGATTTTTATCTAATATACATTTAAGTCGGACGGATCAAAAAAAATTACTGATGGAACACCACTTATCAAAGACCGGTGGACACTCGAGGACAAGGGTAAAAAAAGATCGTCAGTTCAACGATAATCGCCTACACGAGAGGATTGAAAACAATGCGTGGAATGGGCAGAAGATCATTTAAGAGAAATTGATTTTTCAAGAGGACGGCTCAACAAGTATCTGTTTTCATGAGACTTGAAGACGACCATGCTGTAGTCGGCCGAGAAACAGATGCCTGAGATATTTTCCCACAGATAGGACGTTTTAAGAAAGAAACTTTGTTCATGGAAATTTTATTTGTTTTTTTATACAGAGATAGCGAAAGGAACGTTCTTTGCTGTGGTTGTAGCTATACGAGTTCTTGCTGTAAATGTAACATTTACAGCAAGGATTGGAGCTCAGCCGAGCACCTACAATTAGCATAACGATACAGTAGAGAGAGGCTAGAAACATCTCTTCTGTGTGAAAGAGGCTGTAGGGACGAGAAGAAATCACCCCCCACAAAATTACTGAGTCAATCTTGTACTGTCAAGACAAGAAAGAGTGCTCTGAGCGGCACCTTCCCAGATATGACAAAAGTACTCCATCTTAATCCGTATTTGGCTATTGTACAGATAGAGGATTGCGTCAGGAGTGAAATACTCCAATTAGAATTTAAACAGACAAACTAAACTATGATTATGATTAGTCAATTATTACTTGTTATTGTTGTATCATGGTATTAGCAATGTAATAACGTAATTCGATACAATTATTTCCAAATATACTTATTCCGGTCGGCAGTTGTTAATATATAGATATTTTTAACATATCACCTAAAAAGAAAAATCAACTATCTTTCATTCCATAGTAAGAGTTAGTGTTCCTTATTTGATTTCATTTATCTTCCCGGATTTATTTACAATTACATTTTCTCATTTTTATCTTTATAAACAAAAGCAAGGGGTTATTTGTAATTTCAAGACTTCTGGATTCTTTGTTTTCGGTACGTCTAGTTTATAAACTAAGAAACAGGTCGACATTCAGCATAGATACTACCCCTTTGCAAGATATATGGTTATAGAAGAGAAATATTTACAAAACAAATTTGAGCGTAATGGATCCGGACAGCACCGGGTCGGTACAAGTAGTACTTATATAATTATGTTACTACGTCGCGTGTGTCTGTGAATGTGTGTGTTGTATCGCCTACTAGTGACTTACGGATTTATTTATTTTATTTACAATAATTCGATATTTATTGAAATTCAAATTGTATTAGTGTAAATAAAACGAATTAAAAAAAATAATATTAAAATAATAATTTACTTACCAAATTGAATCCACCATAATCCATTTTAGTTTCTTCGTAAATAAGTCAGCCATGTTAATCCTTTGGTAATAGTTTAAAAAAATGCTTATTGATGCTTCCAAATTTGAAAGGAATTTGAATCATTTAAACTGTCGGATAAAAGGTATTTAAACTGGCTTTAAAATTCTTAGTAAATCGTCATCGTATTAGGAGATTGAGAGTTTTAGAAGCTGTTTTCATTCAAGGATCTAATAAGTAGAGATTAAAACAACATTACCATAACATTATACGAACTTTAATGTGTCAAGTGGACAGTAAAATTATATCAGAAAGTAGAAACTTTCAAAACCACATCATCCGCTTCATTACTGATCATAAACTATCTGATCACGTCAGTATCGCAGAGTTGCAAAAACTCATTGGCATTCCATAAATAACCCTTGTCATCAAATGTAAAGTCTCGAGATTGTTTGGTCACGTTAAGCGTTCCCGTTTCCTATGAAATATATGCGTTGAAGGCATATTACAAGGACGCCGGTCGAAAGGTAGACAAAAAAAAAGATGGATAGGCAACGTTTGTGGATGGACGAACGTGAACATAAAGAAAGCGAACAACTTGGCCCAAGATCGTAGGGCTTAATGGACACTCAGCCATGTTAGTGCGTATTGCGCAACTAGCGGAGAAAGCGTTTAATAATAATACTACCATGACAATATTAGTTATCATTCGTCGTAAGTTCACTAGACCAACTCGACAATCGACTAAATCCCATCCATTCACTGTGGAGGTCCCCAGATCCCGGAGAGCTTTCTACACAAATAGCTTCTTTCCTCGTGCTGCTGGTCTTTTGAACTCCCTCCCTGCCCCCTGTTTCCCCGACGGTACTGACAAGCAGAAATTTAAGACTAATGTAAACAGATATTTCGCCGCGCAGATCCCAATTTAGGTTGACCCCCCCAACCTTCTCCCTTTTCTTTCTTCTCAGTAGCCCCTTACGTCTACAGTGGCGGCCTGCCTTGTCTGGGGTGAACTATGTTAAAAAAATGAATAAATAAATTTGTTCAATTAATAATTTAATGAGTAGAAAATGCCGTAATAATTAAATGTAAACCTCAATATCCTATTTAAAAAAATAATTTGTAAGAAGAAATAGCATAGTTAGAAAATAGAAAAGCGAAACAAAACTGAAAGTTAAAAGACTCATGCCAACGTCGGGTAAATACAGCTAGTAAAGTACGTTTTTCCAGTTTTCTTAAATACTAACCCAGTCTAATAATACTACACTAGCAGTGCCAATGGCAGATACGCAGCGTGATAAACTGACGGAGGGATCTGGTATTAGTAGATAAGGTTCAGAAATAATCTTCTAAACTATTAAATATTTCGGTTGGTGAAACTGTTTTAGTGAAAAGAGGTAACAACGTTCAGTATTGATTTACTCCTCTCCAGGAGTTAGGTACAAGGCCAGTGTTTATCTTACTCCCACAAGTAAGATGTGACCCATGGTCGGGTCGGGAAAGTGGGGTTTAAAAATTGCCTGGGCAGCCCCGTCGGCATTCCCCGGTAGGGGCACCTCAGGCAGTAAGCAATAAACTTACTCCTCCTCAAAGAGGGGAGGCGAAGCCTGAAAGGGTGGACCTCCTAGAACTGCACAGGACAGACCCATAGACCGGCGTAAATCAAGCCCCGAAGGCCAAGACAATACCAGTCTATGGGTGCAGTATCCATCGGAACAGATACTACACTTTGATCTTAGCCAAAAGGCAAAGAACGTTCAGTAGCACAAAGGGTATCTGTGCATAAAAATAGTGCAAAAACCGGACGTACAGGCAATTTAATATTGATGCTTTTCCATCAGTTTCTATGTTTTTAATTGTGGGACGAAAAAGCGAGTAAGTGATGCTGTGGCGTCATGAGCAAGAAGTCACTGAGGGATTTGTAACTAGAATAGATTCTTTGTTTTTAATGGTACCTTAATAGAATTTTAACATCATATCACATAGACAATAGAGATTTGTTTGCAAAGAAAGAACACAAATAAAAATAAATTATTCATAAAAAGTAACATCTTTTAAATGATTTCTATTTTCAGCTTCAAAATTTGTGCCCTTTCCAAAAAATTATCCATGACAGGTTGCAGGATCACTCGATTACTATTTAATCTCGTGAGTTCATTCCCGCTGTTCTCCTTCAATTCATGCAGAGTTTCAAGTTTGTTGATGTAAACCTTTTCTTAAAGATCCCCACACAAGACAAAGTAATGGCTAGTTAAGTCTTGGGAAAGTAAAGACCAGTTGACATTGCAAACATTTTCAATGTTGTTCATTTTTGCGAACAGATCTCCACTGTCTTCGTCATATTATGTTAAAGTGTCGATTCACAGATTTAAAAAAATATTGTTCTACGAAACATTAACAGATTATATTTATATTAAAAATTGCTTTTTCAAGTTTTCATTTATTCAAATGTAATTATTTGGCGTTGTTCCTCTTCGTAGCCGTGTTGATTCTTTTTTCCTCGTGATCGTGTCGTCTATTTCTTCGTCGCTGTTAAGTATGTTCCGTGTCGTCTGTGGCTATGATCTGCGTAGCTCATCGCTGTGCGTATAACCTCGTTGATTTATTAAGGTAAGGCAGATTCTGGAAATGGAAGTTTATTGAGAGAAAGATATTTTGTAATCACAGGTACAAGTTACACTTCTTTATGTAGGAGAGCGACAGTTCTATTAATTTAAGTAACGATAGATAGATAGATAGATTGAATGATAGATAAACATATAGACAGGCGTTCATCGTTTCGTGCGAGCGTCAAAGTTTTTCGTTCTAAAGACATTTTGTCAGTGATCATTCGCTTCAAACTTCCATACCGGTCTGTGATTATAAACTCCCATTCCTTCTTGCTTTCGTTTCACGTGACCTCACATCTGTGGGCTCTTCTCACGCATATTGTTCTCAGCCATGCTCCCCTCTAACCTCACCTGTCAACTCTCACACTGGTGACAGGTTATTCTCAATACATTCTTTCGGCTTCTTTTGTTCCACACACAGCAAGGTCACTTGAACTCGCACTTAATCACATTTGCTAAAATCTATACTACCAAACATACTCACCCGTTATCCAACAATTATTCAGTAATATATCATGACAGCAACGTAGGCTAAACAGATTGATAATATAATACCAATATTTTTATTTGGTAAGCGAAAATATATTTTATCCTTCTATGAGGCAATACTATTAAGAGAGTGCGAAAATGGGTGGACATGAAAGCAGTTGATTACTTAAGACGACGGCCCGACAATTATTTTACTTGAAAATGACTATGTTGTAGTTCGTAGGGAAGCAATACCGTAGTACTCTGTTCCACAGATGGGGAATTTTTGTAAAAAACATTTTTCACTTCACAGTATTACATAAGATTTTAGTAAGACTATGCTACCATCAACTTTCCATTCATAAGATTTAACAAAGAATAAAGAATTTTTAGGTTTTGTAGCTTATTCTTTTATCTATTTTCATCGTAAGCATATTTTGTTTTGTTTAAGACACGCATTGCTATCCTTCTTTAAGCTAGGATAAAAATATGGTATATGTTCGGTATGAGGAGGCATTACCCCCTCGTTTTGTAGGTGGATGGGTTTATCAAGTGTCGTCTGATGCGCCCTCATTCGTCAGGAAATGGTGTTCTTGTCTCACTCCAAATGACAATTTTTCTGAAACTGATTTTCCCCCACAATAGAAAAGCGACCTTGTGTCTAACTCTTCTCTTGAAGACAAGTTAATAGAGACACAACTTCGGGGAGTCATTCTATTACTAGTTATAACACTATACATTAATAGGGTATCGGGCAGCATCGTTAGTTATGTTTTCTCTGGGACCACGAAAAGTATTGGATTTAACTATTGTACATCTACAAATTAACCAAATCTGAGTAAACATTCATAAACCCGCTATCCTGCAGCTTTCGACCGCCACACTAACTTCCATTGCAAGTTTTCTCCACTTTTTCCAATGAATTTACACTATTTTATTCATTTTCGAATTACCGTATTGGTGTTGCATATACAGAGTATTACGTAGGCCGTGCTCTGATGGGGGTATCGTGGATTTGTCATTTAAGAGCTATTTCGTGACTGGCGTATTTTTAGTCACAACTGGTGTATAATTTGTCGCATTTGTATTCGATGGTCATAAGGCTGATTACTTAATCATTCATAAGTGGGAGTTGCACCCTTCTCCTTTCGAAATACCCTGGAGGTATTTTATTAAGTGGTTTGTTTGTATCATCTATTGTATAATATATCATATAGAAACTTAAAACAAATGACATATCTTTTTTTTATGGAAATCGCTCCAGACAAGGGATGAAGCCATTTGATATAACGAGCTAAAAATACTACATCAAGGTCAAATACTAGCCAACGATAAGTGTTAGATAGATATATTCCAACCCCAAAACAGCAATTCATCCTCCTTTGTCAGAAACATCGCCCATGGGATGTGAGGACTAAAGGACAAGATACTGGAAGTGAGAGTGGCGAGGCTGCCGAAAGTAAACCCAACGTTCACTTTGTACTCTCCTTGAGTATAGGTATATCTTGATGTACATCTATATACCTTGAAATGGTTACTTGTTTTTATCATTCTGTCAAGTAAAATTTAATCAATAAATAATATGTATCAATGATGGTGATCAAGCAAATCTCGAAACAATTCGTATCACAGATATCTATTTTACTTGAGATGCATTTAGCGCCCAAACTTTTACATATTCGTTGTTTTGAATATAATTTGGTTCGGTTAATTCACTAATCATGAAAAAGAAAAAAAGATTGTTTACCATTTTCACCGACACAAGAGAAGCCCAACATACTTTAGTGTATGGTTTAATAATCGATGAGAAACCTTTGATGATAATATGCAAAAGAGTACAACAAGAAACTAACCTGAAAGAATTCTCTTTGTGTCACTTTTGAACTGAAAACCACCCATTGAACAAAATAAGACGAAATAAGGACTCATTGAACAAAAGAGCGGAAACCAGAGAAAATAAAAACAAAGCTGTTTTTCATCCGATTATATAACAAAGAAATATGTTTATTTGGATGACTCTTTGCCAGAATTTATTTACGAAAATCAAATTTCAATTTGTTAACCGAATACCCTAATTTTTATCTTTATCTGTTATATACATTATACTCGACCGAATTTGCACCGAGATAGAATTAAAACACGCAAAACAAATTATGCTTCTGATTGGTCAATTTTCACCGTTCATCGGTTTGTGTGTTCTGTCTTGGTTTGAACACGTGACTGAATATGTTGACGTAATCGTCATACAACTTCCCTCTTACGTATCGCCTCACCCCCAAAGCCTCCGTGCATAGCACTGGCGATTCAATATCGCTTATTATGGGGGATGGCCTCCACTTATTACACATGTAAACTCGTAGTGTTTGCTAAATGTGTACATTCTTAGTTCTTATATATATAAAATATCAAAGTTGGCTGTACGTGTGTCCATATGTCGATCCGCTGTTTACGTTTTCCTCGTATAATGTACGTCTAAAAAGCACACTATAAATAACCGTAATCGTTTATTTCGTACGTCAAGAAGAAATTGTTACGATCGGCTATTAATTAGTAAACTAAATACGTACATTATATATAAATAAGCAAAAAATCAACACTTACATTACATATGTGCAAACACGCAACAGTTACATTATATATATATATATATATGAGAAAACACTGAACACTTACATTATATATATGCCAAAATTTCAACACTTACATTATATATATAAGCAAAAGCTCACCACTTTCATTATATATATAAGCAAACACTCAACACTTACATTATATATATAAGCAAACACTCAACACTTACATTATATATATAAGTAAAATATCAACACTTACATTATGTATATAAGCAAAAACTCAACACTTACATTATATATATAAGCAAACACTCAACACTTACATTATATATATAAGCAAAAATCACCACTTACATTATATATATGCAAAACCTCAACAATTACATTATATATATATAAGAAAAAATTCAACACGTACATTATATATACAAGCAACAACCCAATACTTACATTATATATATATAAGCAAACTCTCAATAGTTACATTATATATATATAAATGAAAAATCTCAACACTTACATTATATATATTAGTAAAAATATCCGTAGGATGCATATTGCTATTTTACTTTTCCATTTCGTATATATGCGGCTCTTAATAAGGTATGATCATCCCTATTTTCCCTTTTTTTCTCGGATGTGAGTGAAAATATAATCAATGGTAGACGACCCGCTGCCAATTTGGTAAACGTTGGTACATTGTACACTTTTTATGACTCGTTTTCCCCATCTTTCTTCTTACTTCCCTTCTTTTTCCTTTTCTTCTTTATTTACATTATTTATTATTTACGTCATCAACATCCACTACTACTCACTCTATTCCTATTCACCCACCACTTCTCTCTGATTTGCCTTTCACTGTCAAACCTATAGTGCTGCTACCCTCTTTCTTTTCTTCTTTATTTACATCATTTATTTATTTACGACACTTTTATAGTTTTTGGCAGTTTTTCAGTATTTACCCACCACAGGTTTTGGTATTTATGGCACAATTATTTTGTTCTGTGTGCAATAACCGATCATGTCGTCAGATAATTCCGTTATTTGCATTTATTTATCAAATATCTTAGATTTTAGAGTAAAAAGTGACTTTCTTATATAAAGTAAATGTAAAATGATCCCCCACTGCCTAATATATCTAATTTGACGAAAATTATTTTTTCTATGTACCCTTACCCAATATGTCGCTAGACAATTCGTTGTTTTCTTTTTCTTTTTAGCCAATGATCTTGATGTTACAGTAGAGATGACTCTCTTAGATAATTTTAACGTAAAATACTCACTCATTTCCTTTCTAACACCAAGTTTCGGACAGTAGCGCGCAATGAATAAAAACATTAGTAACTAATTTGTGTGTAACGTTGGGGGACTAACTTTGGCCAATTTCTTTTCTAATTTTGTATGTTTTTTGACTTGTACAGAATAGCGCGCAAGTAATTATTTTCGCTTTTTGACGTAGTTTTTAAATTATTTTGTATGCGCTTTTTTAAGCTTTTCGTATTTTGATCAAAATTTCTCTTTAAATAATTAAGGCATTGCCCATAGAGGCTATACACATCCGGTGAGGATGTTAACAAGTTGTGCTCGTTCGCCACTTTCTGTTGCATGGAATAAGTAATGTGTACGGGTTCATTTGGGTATCGTTTCTGGCGATGCTCGAACGTGGGGGGAAGGCCTGCCCAAATGACATACATTCAGAGAATGAGTGTTTCCAAATCACAAGAAAAGAAGAAAAACACTCAGTAGAAATATTATGCTCATGTTTTGTCGTGAATTCACTACATTACGGAATTGTCAAGCTAATAACAAAAACTAACTGCATCACGTGATCACTGTTCGTAACAAGTACTTTGGATTTGTAGAAATAAAAAAAAGGAAAAATTACCAAAAGTAAATTGGTTGTTAGCCCCACACCCCTTAAAAAAAGGGATTTTTACAGTTATAAAATAAAATAAAAACGAAAAATAAACAACAAAAAATTTGATTACACTTTTTAGAAATTAGTGATGGTCAATAAGTAAGTGCCCATGTTACATTAAATTTATACCAGGAAATGATCCCCCCGACAGTAAAATATAAAATATTGGGAAAAAATTTAGTTTTTACCCAATAAACATAATTTGTTTTTACCCAATCAAACATAATTTGTTAGCAACATAATAGGTAAATGAACACAGAAAAAATTGGTCTGGAAAACATGCCAAAAGAAGTGGTGAGTAAATACTAAAAAGCATCTACCTTTCTCCCCTTACGCTCTTGCTGTTAATACTACTAGTCCTTCTATTCCCTTCTTCCCACCACTTCTCGTCGCATTTCCATCCCCCACCGCACTAAGAATTAAATGTGAAAACAACAGAGCAAGCAAGGAAGCAATATTGTTGAAGTGTTAGAATTATATAGATTTTTTTTTGAAATCGCTCCAGACAAGGCATGAAACCCCTTAAAAAAAATCCTACTTCAAGGTAAAAAAACTAGCCAATGATAAGTGTATATGGATAGATTCTGGCCCAGAAAACAGCAATTCTTCTCCCTTTGTCATGCAATGTGAAGACTAAACGACAAAATAAGGAAAGCGAGAGTTACGAGGCTGCCGAACGTAAATCCAAGGTACACTTTCTCCCAAGTTTTAAAATGAAAACGAAATAAAAGATCCTCAAAATTTGTAGATATTTTGATTGTTTTAAAACTATCTACAAACTTAATCCATAGTAAAGTAAAGAATAGTTAATACTCGATAACTCATGGACCAAAAGACAAAACAGAAACACGATTTATATCAAACGCATTAGAATGTAATTCACTTCCTAACTAACCTCGTTTTAAGATTAATAACATTTTTTAAATTTAATACCTTTCTTATATAAATCGATGCCTACATTTTATAACCGCCATTTAATGATCAAATACACGATTTTGTAGAAAAAATTATTAGATGAAAATATTAATAATTTTTTCAAATATGCGGGTTAGATAAATAATTTTATTCTAATTCGTTTCATGTAAATTATGTGTTGTTTTATTTCTGATTTACGTGCTATCGCGTGTTAACTATTCTGTACTTTTACATAGACATTTTCTAAGCCCATAACTTAAGTCATGTTACTGTATCTTTGCATTGTTTACGCAATAATATCAATCTTTTCGAATCTTTAAAATATATTGGGCCTTTGATCATTTGCACATCTTCGCTGAAGCACCAACCACTATCGTCTCCTTCTTGGACAGTGTGCAAAAAATAATTTCTAAACTAATACGTCGCGCTCTGTCTGTCAAGCTTCACTCCTGTCGCATCGCTGTTGTGTTGGGGCTTGTTTTACGAGTACTTCCACGGAATGTGCTCCGATAAACTTACTGCACTTGTACCGCCTCAAAGTAAATATCTCAGCCCACGTGACTATCAATAAATCACATCCTTTCATTGTAGAGGTCATTAGATGCTGAAAGATTTGCTTCTTTGGGAGCTTCTTTTCTCTGGCAGCTTGCCTTTGGAATTCACTCCCTGATCCCTGTTTTCCAGACCGTACCAACCGTACCAACATGCATTACATTTAAATGTAAGGTGAACAAATATATTGCTGCCACACTCCTGGCACAGATTGGCCCCTATAAATCTGCCCCCTGTCACAGTAGCCTCTTTTGCTTCAGTAGCAATATGTTTTGTTTGAGGTAAACAAAAGTAAAACAAAAAATATGGTAAATTTAGTACCCTTATTATGAACCCGTCATCAGATGACTATCCAAGCTAGTATATTTATAGTTGGTCATTGTCTTGTGACAAAATGCGAAAGAAAATAGGAAACGAAACAGTGACCTCTACTCTTCGTAATGGCGCGAAGTCGGAAGCGACATCCGGAAGTTCGTTCGTCCATTAAGTCCAGGCCGACCAACGGAAGTCATTGTCGAGTGACGTCAACACATGCCGTTGTCGACGTAAAGTCATCTGTTCATCTCCGACGAAGCGGCCTCGTCCGGTTGGATACTGCGTCCATCAATATTGTCTGCAGAGACAGTGGCCATTAATTTGGCCACTGTCCGTTCATCTCGCGATGACATTTGTCCCGACGGTCGTCTGTAATTGATATGTGCAAAACCTTTGTTTTTGTTTATATCCGTGTTCGTGGTCAATATTTACTAGCACGACAAAAAGAGATGAACGTTTGTGACACTGAGCGAAGTATTGTCAGGGTCTCGGAAAAGACGACACTTCTGTAGATAGCAGGTCAAGTCGTATCGTATATCGTCGGCAATAGCGGTAGAAAGATGAAGGGTGTAAAGCGAATGCAATTTTTTGAAGTAAGAAAAAAGGTTGTTTTTTATTATCGTACGAGCAGCTTCGCAGTTCGACAAGGTCATTATAACCTCAGGCTGCATAAACGGTAACTTCGGCTCATATACACATACATGAAAGAAGTAAAAAGATACTCTACAAAATAATTCATGCATGTTTAAAGTTTCTGTTTCCTTTTTTGACTGCAACCACATGAGATCGTACAGAGCAGCAGTAAAAAAGGGAAACATCGATATTTTATAAAACTGAATTTTTTCTTTTGTGTTTCAGATATCAGTATACGTATCACATATCACGATTTTAATATGGCATGTACAAAGAAGCATTATACTTCTCAGAGTCTCAGAGGAGCCATATTATAAGTAAATCTGAAAGTAGATTTAATAACCGGCAAATCGCGGCAAACCTCGGGATTCTACTTTCTACTGTAAACTAAGAAGGTAAATAACATTATCTCGTCGAGACCCATCAGAAGTTTTTGATCACAGTCTTCGTTATCATTAATTATGAGGATGTATATTTACTTCTTTCACACACACACACACACACACATACACACACACACATATATATATATTTATATATATATATTTATATCTATATACTACTAAAAGTCTATGGGTCTTGTATGTTTGCAATCAGCTTTCAGCTTTCCGGTTTTCAACATCCGGTTGCGCATGCGTAAATAGCATCGTCTTCCAATCTGTTATTCCAATTCCGTTGAACTCCTTTTATTAACGAACGCATGAAATTTTTCATTCTGGAAATGTTTATATCGCTTTAAATATAAAACAATTACATTTAATTTCATCAAATAGTTTTTTTGTTTTCTCCACGGCTAAAAACATTCAACGGCAGGACTTTGTAAAGTCTGTCGCAGTTTCAAAAAAGCTCCACCCTTTTAAAAAACAAAAACAAACAAACAAAACAACAACAATCATTATTAATATCAATAGCGGCGGTGACGAAACCACCTCCCACTTTTCCTCTCACAGATTTCACCACTCCTACTCCCTCTGTTTTCGTTACGTACGCGAGACAGCCGGTTGTACCCCCTTCCTTTCTCACCTGTTCAGTGCATATTTACCTATAAGTATGGCCAACCACTTATAATTCAGTAACTATAATTTAAAAAAAAAACAATTATAATAAACAGAACGACGCATAGAAATCTATCTATATTCTTTTTTAAACAATTACATTTAATTTCATCAAATAGTTTTTTGTTTTCTCCACAAGTGTCACGCACATACATGAATTCCATAGCTAATATAACAAACTGACCCAACGGGTCACGGGTGGTCTAGTATATATATATTTACTGTAGTACAAAATTTTATTATGACAATAAACAGATTATATTTTTACTAAGCAAGATGAATAAAAATAATAAAGAATGAAAAAAATAACGCTAGTCCCGTTTCATTTAAAAACCTGGTGATACCAGATCAGGCTGCCCTGTGGCTCCCTGAGACGAAATTCACCTACATTGAGGTTTTTTTTTTTTTTTTTTTTTTTGTAAAACTTAATTATGTTCTACAAAACCAAAAACAAAAACAACAGCCCCGCTCCCTTTCTCCCTCCCCTTTTTTATTTTATTTTTAGAACTTGAAGCATAAATCTTTTACTATAATGACCAGATTCGGCATTAAATAACCCAAAAAGGGTTGATATGCCGTAAAACAAAACTACCAAACCAAAAACGATGATTAAACATTTGAAGATATAAAGAACTTGAAGCATAAAAACTTTTACTATAATGACCAGATTCGGCTTTAGATAACCCAAAAAGGGTTGATATGCCGTAAAACAAAACTACCAAACCAAAAACGATGATTAAACATTTGAAGATATAAAGAACTTGAAGCATAAAAACTTTTACTATAATGACCAGATTCGGCATTAAATAACCCAAAAAGGGTTGATATGCCGTAAAACAAAACTACCAAACCAAACCATTTAAAAACAGTATTACCTATACACATACGAATATCCGCCGAAGAACAGTTTTATGCATATATATATATATATATATATATATATATATATATAATTTACCTAATCTCCAGGAGGTTAGATACAAGATCAGTTGTGGGTTTGGATTAAAGTGTTTTGTGGAACGAACTGGCACAGCCAGGTCCTCAGTCCACGTCGTTAACCACTTAGTCAGCGTCACACCCATATATATATATATGCCAACACCTAAAAAAACATAATTGAACCCCCTCCCAATATAGAAACATCCTTGTTAACAATACCAAAATAATACACCATGATACCAATATCAAAAAATTAAAAATACTCGAAGCCCTCTACATAAAAACTTAACATCCCACAATTAATAATGTCAATTATGAAACTAGTCGCAACATTTTAAAGTGTCTAGCATAATAATTAACATTACCAAATTCCTAGCCATTAGGTAGTTATGCGTTTGAATTGTATGCACTTTATTTAACGTCATCAATTTCTTAACGGTTTAAACAGTCAAACTTTAAATCTCTCGTATGTGTAGAACGCCATCACGCTCTCATGTACATTCTAACTTTACAGACGCGTTTTCAAATATAAACTACTTGCCGTTATAATTCAAAAATGAGCATAACAGTAAAGACACTAAAACTAATACCGCCTGAAGATGATTTGACTATTCAAATCGAAAGTACTTGCAAAAAAGAAAAAAGAATGGAACAAGAAAGCCATGGATCATATTTATATCAATTTGACCGACACATTAGATGGACAATTCGGAAAATTGAAAAAATAAAAAAAAGTCGCATCAAACAAAACCACTCCGTGTTATTTAATAATGTTTGCCTATATATATATATATATATATATATATATATATATATATATATATATGGGTGTGTGTGTGTGTACTGTACAGTGGTTCGTGGATGTCTATCGTCATGTGTGTGCTGCTTGCCGAGAGACTTTCGCCCCAAACAGGCTAGGTACGTGTTTTGTCTTTGAAAGTAAACAGGAAATAGAAGAAGAAAACATATGTTTGGGTTTTCAAAGTACGCGCGAATTTTAGGAACTGAATATTTCTTGTGCTGTAAATGGTTAAAAGAAACTGGTGATTTTAGCTTCTGTACTATCGGGAGTCTATGCATAAAACCAGCATTCGCTGCAACTTCGGCTTCTAACAAATCAGCATGCTACGACATTGGCATTGGTTCTTTCGATTCTTTCATAGTACCCACAGTGTGAACCCCGTGAACTTTTCCAAAACTCGCAAGTGAAAGTGAGGTCATCAGTGCGAGAGTCACGACGAACCGCCAGTGCGCGTCGATATTCATTTCAATATGGCCGCTTCTCAAGTATATGAAGAAATCATTTAACTCTGATCGGCAAGGGGAGAAAAGGGTAAATGTGAAAAGCATATCAACTGATCTTTCGTGTTTAGTGTTTATTCTTCTTTGTTTCCATGTCGTACCGATGCGAAAGAGAGAAAGAGAGAAAGAGAGAGAGAGAGAGGGTTTTTTTTCTGAAAGATAATTAAGGGATTGTAACTGGGAATTGTCAACAGAAACGCGGGAAATCAACTCAGATGCAAAACTGTTTACCAAACTAAAAAACGAAAACCGTGTTAATGTTCTCTCATCAAACGATAACAAGAATGCCATCGTCTTAGTTAAAAAAAATATGTACCTCTGCCGAAAGTGTATTCTAAATATGAAAACACTTGTTGGAGTAACCGTCAGATAAAAGAAATAAAGTAGTCGAGGGCAACTGTAAGGCTTCCTTTTAATTAGTTACTTCATCGAAGTGTAGGAAAGCGCGTTATTCCTTTCCCAGGATTACTCAACTTACCCATGAGCATCACCTGATAATTCTAGTTAATTAGCAAGGAGTTGGTGGGTTAAGTACCGATTTTCTAGTTTTTGGTATTTCTCTACCAAGAATTGAACCTCGGTCCCCGTACCATAAGCGAACACTCTTACTATTAAACCAAAAAGGCCAGTCAAATATCCAGATTTAAATAAACATAAAAAAGAAATGTTTGCCGCATATGAACAAACATATATTTCTTTATTATAGACTAGCTAGCTTCGCCCGATACCACTCGCTTCACATTAATTATATATATATATATATATATATATATATATATATATGTGTGTGTGTGTGTGTGTGTGTGTGTGTGTGTGTGTGTGTGTGTGAAAAGAGACAAACTGAAAAATGGTTAAAATACAGGAGAAAAACAAAAACAAGAGATTTGACCGGTTTCGTTCGTATTAACGAACGTCCTCAGAAAAAGTGAAGATTTGGAAACAATTTACTTTTGAAGGCACACACATGGGAGAAGGAAAAGATTATCCGATTGGACCATATGAGAAGACTTTTAGCGAGATTGAAATATGATTTGACAACTAGGTGACATCTTTGTCTTTATTTCTTATTCTTTTTTTTATATTTTTATTTTTTATTTTATCGTTTTCATTTTCACACCTACTGAGCTAGTATATGTGAGGCGGTAGGAGGTTGGGGTTAAGGCGATAAGAGGAAAGAAGATAGAGAAACTAGCCATGGTAAACACACATAAACTGGAAGATATATATAAGCATGCACACAATTATGTATGTAAATATATATAAGAATAAATAATGTTTATTTATACTTATATATATTTACATACATAATTTCATGCATGCTTATATATATATATATATCTTTCACTTTATGTATGTTTATCCTGGCTAGTTTCTCTAGTTGAATAATATGTATGTGCTTAGTAAAATCTTAAACTATAAAACTTATCAAAATGTATTATGAAATATGTATTCTCGACAACATGGTGAGAAACGTAGGCACATTATTTATTTTTTGTAAACTTTTCCACTTAGAGGAATGCCACTGAAACCGTAAAATACCCTCACAGAAAGATAAATATTAAAATTTAAAACTAATGTGATATTTATTTCTTCAATCCGTCTAGGGACATGTATTTGACAAGTTAAATACATTTCGAGATTTTATTTAAACTTTATTTCGCGTTGTGAAATATAGTTATTGGTTAAAGAGATATCTCTCTATCAGGTACGTGATGACTGTTCAAGAGCAGAAGTGTGCCACGTGACAGACACCTATTTGGTGACAGTAGTTATATCAAAGTTATTTTGTAGCAGTTGTTATATCTAAGTTATTTTGTAGCAGTAGTTATATCTAAGTTATTTTGTAGCAGTTGTTATATCAAAGTTATTTTGTAGCAGTTGTTATATAAAAGTTATTTTGTAGCAAGTTGTTATATCTAAGTTATTTTGTAGCAGTTGTTATATCTAAGTAATCTTGTAGCAGTAGTTATATCTAAGTTATTTTGTAGCAGTTGTTATATCAAAGTTATTTTGTAGCAGTTGTTATATAAAAGTTATTTTGTAGCAAGTTGTTATATCTAAGTTATTTTGTAGCAGTTGTTATATCTAAGTTATTTTTTAGTAGTTATTATATCTAAGTTATTTTGAAGCAGTAGTTATATCAAAGTTATTTTGTAGCAGTAGTTATATCTAAGTTATCTTTAGCAGTTGTCATATCTAGGTTATTTTGTAGCAGTAGTTATATCAAAGTTATTTTCTTGCACTAGTTATATCTTAGTTGTCTTTAGCAGTTGTTATATCTAGTTTATTTTGTAGCAGTAGTTATATTGAAGTTATTTTGTAGCAGTAGTTATATTGAAGTTATTTTGCAGAAGAAGTTATATCTAAGTATATTTGGTAGTAGTTGTTATATCTAAGTTATTTTGTAGCAGTAGTTATATTTTAGTTATTTTATAGCTGTAGTTATATCTAAGTTGTCTTAAGCAGTTGTTATATTGATGTTATTTTGTAGCAGTAGTTACATCAAAGTTGTCTTTAGCAGTTGTTATATAAAAGTTATGTTGTAGCAGTAGTTATATTGAAGTTATTTTGTAGCAGTAGTTATATCCAAGTAGTTTTTAGCAGTTGTTATATCTAAGTTATTTTGTAGCAGTAGTTATATCTAAGTTGTATTTAGCAGTTGTTATATCAAAGTTATTTTGTAGCAGTAGTTATATTAAAGTTGTTTTGTAGCAGTAGTTATATCTAAGTTGTCTTTATCGGCAGTTATATTAAAGTTATTTTGTAGCAGTAGTAATATCTAAGTTATTTTTTAGCAGTTGTTATAGCTAAGTTATTTTGAAGCAGTAGTTATATACAAAGTTATTTTGTAGCAGTAGTTATATCTAAGTTGTTTTAGGGAGTTGTCATATCCAAGTAATTTTGTAGCAGTAGTTATATCTGAGTTATT
Organism: Sepiola atlantica; assembly: GCA_963556195.1. Taxonomy (NCBI): domain Eukaryota; kingdom Metazoa; phylum Mollusca; class Cephalopoda; order Sepiida; family Sepiolidae; genus Sepiola; species Sepiola atlantica. Next base: position 46,822,001 of record OY744536.1, on the reverse strand, counting down.
TTGTAGCAGTAGTTATATCTATGTTATCTTTAGCAGTACTTATATCTAGGTTATTTTGTAGCAGTAGTTATCTCAACGTTATTTTTTAGCACTAGTTATATCTAAGTTGTCATTAGCAGTTGTTATATCTAGACTATTTTGTAGCAGTAGTTATATTGAAGTTATTTTGTAGTCGTAGTTATGTTGAGGTTATTTTGCAGAAGTGGTTAAATCTAAATTATTTTGGTAGCAGTAGTTATATTTTATTTATTTTATAGCAGTAGTTATTTCTAAGTTGTCTTTAGCAGCTGTTATATTGAAGTTATTTTAAAGAAGTAGTTATATCTAAGTTGTCTTAGGCAGTTCTTATATCTTAGTTATTTTGTAGCAGTAGTTATATCTAAGTTGTCTTAAGAAGTTGTTATATCTAAGTTATTTTGTAGCAGTAGTTATATCTAAGTTGTCTTAAGAAGTTGTTATTTCGTAGACGTAGTTATATGTTAGTCATTTTGTAGCAGTAGGTATATCAAGGTATTTTGTAGCAGTAGTCATATCTAAGTTGTGTTTAGCAGCAGTTATATTTCAGTTATTTTGTAGCAGTAGTTATATCCTTGTTGTCTTTAGCAGTTGTTATATCTAAGTAATTTTTAGCAGTATTTATATTGAGTTATTTTTTAGCAGTTGTTATATCAAAGTTGTCTTTAGCAGTAATTGTATTAAAAGTTATATTTTAGCAGTAGTTATATTGTATTGTAGTTATATTTTAGCAGTAGTTATATTGTATTATATTGTAGTAGTTTCTTATATCAAAGTTATTTGGTAGCAGTTATTATATCTAAGTTATTTTGTAGCAGTAGTTTTATCAAAGTTATTTTGAAGCAGTAGTAATATCTAAGTTATTTTATAGCAGTTGTTATATCTAAGTTGTCTTTAGCAGTTTTTATTTCATAGTTATTTTGTAGCAGTAATTAAATCTAAGTTGTGTTACGGAGTTGTTATATCCAAGTTATTTTTTAGCAGTACTTATATCTGAATTATTTTGTTGCAGTAGATATATCTAAGTTCTCTTTAGCAGTTCTTATATCTAGGTTTATATGTCGCAGTAGTTATATCAAAGTTATTTTTGTGCACTAGTTATATCAAAGTTATTTTTGTGCACTAGTTATATTTAAGTTGTCTTTTGCAGTTGTTATATCAAGGTTATTTTATAGCAGTTGTTATATTGGATTTATTTTGTAGCAGGAGTTATATTAAAGTTATTCTGCAGAAGTAGTTATATCTAAGTTATTTTGTAGCAGTAGTTATATTTTAGTTATTTTATAGCTGTAGTTATATCTAAGTTGTCTTAAGCAGTTGTTATATTGATGTTATTTTGTAGCAGTAGTTACATCAAAGTTGTCTTTAGCAGTTGTTATATAAAAGTTATGTTGTAGCAGTAGTTATATTGAAGTTATTTTGTAGCAGTAGTTATATCCAAGTAGTTTTTAGCAGTTGTTATATCTAAGTTATTTTGTAGCAGTAGTTATATCTAAGTTGTATTTAGCAGTTGTTATATCAAAGTTATTTTGTAGCAGTAGTTATATTAAAGTTGTTTTGTAGCAGTAGTTATATCTAAGTTGTCTTTAGCGGCAGTTATATTAAAGTTATTTTGTAGCAGTAGTAATATCTAAGTTATTTTTTAGCAGTTGTTATAGCTAAGTTATTTTGAAGCAGTAGTTATATACAAAGTTATTTTGTAGCAGTAGTTATATCTAAGTTGTTTTAGGGAGTTGTCATATCCAAGTAATTTTGTAGCAGTAGTTATATCTGAGTTATTTTGTAGCAGTAGTTATATCTATGTTATCTTTAGCAGTACTTATATCTAGGTTATTTTGTAGCAGTAGTTATCTCAACGTTATTTTTTAGCACTAGTTATATCTAAGTTGTCATTAGCAGTTGTTATATCTAGACTATTTTGTAGCAGTAGTTATATTGAAGTTATTTTGTAGTCGTAGTTATGTTGAGGTTATTTTGCAGAAGTGGTTAAATCTAAATTATTTTGGTAGCAGTAGTTATATTTTATTTATTTTATAGCAGTAGTTATTTCTAAGTTGTCTTTAGCAGCTGTTATATTGAAGTTATTTTAAAGAAGTAGTTATATCTAAGTTGTCTTAGGCAGTTCTTATATCTTAGTTATTTTGTAGCAGTAGTTATATCTAAGTTGTCTTAAGAAGTTGTTATATCTAAGTTATTTTGTAGCAGTAGTTATATCTAAGTTGTCTTAAGAAGTTGTTATTTCGTAGACGTAGTTATATGTTAGTCATTTTGTAGCAGTAGGTATATCAAGGTATTTTGTAGCAGTAGTCATATCTAAGTTGTGTTTAGCAGCAGTTATATTTCAGTTATTTTGTAGCAGTAGTTATATCCTTGTTGTCTTTAGCAGTTGTTATATCTAAGTAATTTTTAGCAGTATTTATATTGAGTTATTTTTTAGCAGTTGTTATATCAAAGTTGTCTTTAGCAGTAATTGTATTAAAAGTTATATTTTAGCAGTAGTTATATTGTATTGTAGTTATATTTTAGCAGTAGTTATATTGTATTATATTGTAGTAGTTTCTTATATCAAAGTTATTTGGTAGCAGTTATTATATCTAAGTTATTTTGTAGCAGTAGTTTTATCAAAGTTATTTTGAAGCAGTAGTAATATCTAAGTTATTTTATAGCAGTTGTTATATCTAAGTTGTCTTTAGCAGTTTTTATTTCATAGTTATTTTGTAGCAGTAATTAAATCTAAGTTGTGTTACGGAGTTGTTATATCCAAGTTATTTTTTAGCAGTACTTATATCTGAATTATTTTGTTGCAGTAGATATATCTAAGTTCTCTTTAGCAGTTCTTATATCTAGGTTTATATGTCGCAGTAGTTATATCAAAGTTATTTTTGTGCACTAGTTATATCAAAGTTATTTTTGTGCACTAGTTATATTTAAGTTGTCTTTTGCAGTTGTTATATCAAGGTTATTTTATAGCAGTTGTTATATTGGATTTATTTTGTAGCAGGAGTTATATTAAAGTTATTCTGCAGAAGTAGTTATATCTAAGTTATTTTGTAGCAGTAGTTATATTTTAGTTATTTTATAGCTGTAGTTATATCTAAGTTGTCTTAAGCAGTTGTTATATTGATGTTATTTTGTAGCAGTAGTTACATCAAAGTTGTCTTTAGCAGTTGTTATATAAAAGTTATGTTGTAGCAGTAGTTATATTGAAGTTATTTTGTAGCAGTAGTTATATCCAAGTAGTTTTTAGCAGTTGTTATATCTAAGTTATTTTGTAGCAGTAGTTATATCTAAGTTGTATTTAGCAGTTGTTATATCAAAGTTATTTTGTAGCAGTAGTTATATTAAAGTTGTTTTGTAGCAGTAGTTATATCTAAGTTGTCTTTAGCGGCAGTTATATTAAAGTTATTTTGTAGCAGTAGTAATATCTAAGTTATTTTTTAGCAGTTGTTATAGCTAAGTTATTTTGAAGCAGTAGTTATATACAAAGTTATTTTGTAGCAGTAGTTATATCTAAGTTGTTTTAGGGAGTTGTCATATCCAAGTAATTTTGTAGCAGTAGTTATATCTGAGTTATTTTGTAGCAGTAGTTATATCTATGTTATCTTTAGCAGTACTTATATCTAGGTTATTTTGTAGCAGTAGTTATCTCAACGTTATTTTTTAGCACTAGTTATATCTAAGTTGTCATTAGCAGTTGTTATATCTAGACTATTTTGTAGCAGTAGTTATATTGAAGTTATTTTGTAGTCGTAGTTATGTTGAGGTTATTTTGCAGAAGTGGTTAAATCTAAATTATTTTGGTAGCAGTAGTTATATTTTATTTATTTTATAGCAGTAGTTATTTCTAAGTTGTCTTTAGCAGCTGTTATATTGAAGTTATTTTAAAGAAGTAGTTATATCTAAGTTGTCTTAGGCAGTTCTTATATCTTAGTTATTTTGTAGCAGTAGTTATATCTAAGTTGTCTTAAGAAGTTGTTATATCTAAGTTATTTTGTAGCAGTAGTTATATCTAAGTTGTCTTAAGAAGTTGTTATTTCGTAGACGTAGTTATATGTTAGTCATTTTGTAGCAGTAGGTATATCAAGGTATTTTGTAGCAGTAGTCATATCTAAGTTGTGTTTAGCAGCAGTTATATTTCAGTTATTTTGTAGCAGTAGTTATATCCTTGTTGTCTTTAGCAGTTGTTATATCTAAGTAATTTTTAGCAGTATTTATATTGAGTTATTTTTTAGCAGTTGTTATATCAAAGTTGTCTTTAGCAGTAATTGTATTAAAAGTTATATTTTAGCAGTAGTTATATTGTATTGTAGTTATATTTTAGCAGTAGTTATATTGTATTATATTGTAGTAGTTTCTTATATCAAAGTTATTTGGTAGCAGTTATTATATCTAAGTTATTTTGTAGCAGTAGTTTTATCAAAGTTATTTTGAAGCAGTAGTAATATCTAAGTTATTTTATAGCAGTTGTTATATCTAAGTTGTCTTTAGCAGTTTTTATTTTATAGTTATTTTGTAGCAGTAATTAAATCTAAGTTGTGTTACGGAGTTGTTATATCCAAGTTATTTTTTAGCAGTACTTATATCTGAATTATTTTGTTGCAGTAGATATATCTAAGTTCTCTTTAGCAGTTCTTATATCTAGGTTTATATGTCGCAGTAGTTATATCAAAGTTATTTTTGTGCACTAGTTATATCAAAGTTATTTTTGTGCACTAGTTATATTTAAGTTGTCTTTTGCAGTTGTTATATCAAGGTTATTTTATAGCAGTTGTTATATTGGATTTATTTTGTAGCAGGAGTTATATTAAAGTTATTCTGCAGAAGTAGTTATATCTAAGTTATTTTGTAGCAGTAGTTATATTTTAGTTGTTTTCTAGCAGTAGTTATATCTAAGTTGTCTTTAGCAGTTGTTATATTTAAGTTATTTTGTAGCAGTAGTTATATCTAAGTTGTCTTTAGCAGTTGTTATATCTACCGTATTTTGTAGCAGTAGTTATATCTAAGTTTTCTTTAGAAGTTGTTATATCTAAGTTATTTTGTAGCAGTAGGTATATCTAAGTTATTTTGTATCAGTAGTTATATCTAAGTTATTGAGTTGCAGTAGTTATAGCTAAGTTGTCTTTAGCAGTTTGTATATCTACGTTGTCTTTAGCAGTTGTCATACTATAGTTATTTTGTAGCAGTAGTTATATCAAAGTTGCCTTTAGAAGTTGTTATATCTTAGTTATTTGGTAGCAGTAGTGTCGTATAGGTGACACTGCTGGCCGTACTTCCGCTTTCTATCCACTCCGAGACGAATTTCTGCAACGTTTTTCTTCACTCTCTACGAATCCGACTTTTCTCCTATGATCAAACTTCTCTGTTCGCAATCTAACTTCCCTCTGCCTCCTCCCCCAATCACTCCTCTTTTATCTCTTTCATTTCCAATCAGGAGCATCTCATTTGCATACCTCGTAGTCACCCTGTAGGCATTTAAAGAAACAAGTCGGCCATTCTTGTTTCCTTCTTCTTCACACGAGGTAAGCCACGCAAAAACGCGGTCGGTCGTTCTTGTTTTCTCTTCTTTTTTTCCTCATTTACACCACACGCCCCCCTTGATCTTCGAGATCAATAGGATACTTCGTAATCCTCCATCCAAGCAGGCCGCCTCCTCTCACGTCGAGGCCTCTGGGGAACAACTTCTTGGGGGTTAACATTTTCAGGTTCACTACAACGTGGGTCTAAGTCAGGTAGAGTCGCATCATTTGCTTCTCGGTGGCCCTCGATTTCCTCTTCTTTACTGCCCTCACTGCGTACCGGCAGTGTCATGCGACGCAGGTCTAGGATATGCCGGGGAACGCCGTTCACCATCACATTGTTCTTCGACCGCAATCCCGTTACGACCCCTTTTTTCCAACGAGTGGTACACTGTGCATTAGGGGGTTTCACCCACACCTCTTCACCTACTTTGATAGTGGCTTCCTCACTCTCGATTCCTGCTGTTTTGTTGCACGGGTGCCGCCACTTATATGTGAAAACGGCCCTATGAGGGACAGTTGTCTCGTCTTGTTTGGTTTTTGGCGAGATGTTGTACCAAAACACCGCCTCTATGGGTGATACGTTGCTTTTTTCCGCAGCGGCTTTAATGGTGCGATGATTCCTCTCCACTATTCCGTTGCCACTCGGCCGATACGCTGCTCTAAAAAATTGCCTTACTCCCCACTTATCGCATACCCCTTTAAAGGCTTCAGATCGGAAAGCGGGCCCATTGTCCATCAAGAGTTCCTCAACCGGCCCTCTCTCCAAAAATATCTCCTCGATGACCCCTCCGATCGCCCATGCCGCTTCTGCCCTGATTTCTCTCCAGATGGCAAACCTTCCCGGTCCACAGTCGACCATCGAGAGATACAATTTGTGGCGATAGTGCGTCACATCAATAGCCAATCGCTTCCAGTCCTCCGCAACGTGCAACTGTCCTGTTTCGTGTCTGGACGGTCTAGGGTCAATTGATTGGCACTCTCGACAGTTCTCCACCACTTCCCTAACCTCCTCCTCGGTGGTCTCCGGGTAAACCTCTCTGGCTAGGAATAACGTTCGTTCCCGACCAAAGTGGTGCATTTCGTGTGACTCCTTGACTTCTTCCCCTGCATAGCATACCGAGGAGACCTCCTTTCCCTCCTGCAGCCAGGCCTTCTTCACGCGTGTCATCGAATCCGCCTTGTTTTTTTCTGATGGGACCAACACGACAGATACTCTTAACTGGAACTCCGCTATTAGATCGGCGAGCGCTCCGAGTCTGCGCTTGATCAGCATTTCCGCAGCACCTTTGGTCTTAACTCTCTTATCGCCAGTTACTGCCGACCGAATCCACGATGCTGCCGTTGCCGAATCGGTTTTAATTTCAATTATTTTCAATCCCCACTTCAGGGCCAGATTGAGTCCTTTCATAACGGCATCTAGTTCTGCTACGTTGATATGGGAGAAGTCGTTGGTTTTTCTTAGCCATGCCGCATCCTCCACAGTTACGCCTCCCATCTCTAGTACGACGCCCAACGCCAGGTTACTGGCATCGCACCAAATCACACCCGCATCTCCACTGCTGACATACCAGTCCCCTTTCACTGGGTCCTCATTCCTCACCCTCGCAATGATTTCTTGCAGCATGTTCATAACCTCCTTCGTTACACGGCCCTCCCAGCCAGCAGTGCCTGCTAGTCGTTTAATAAAACTACATGCTATCCTGAGCCAGCCAGCGATAGGATAGTGCCCGACCAACCTCCCGCAGACTGAGAAGAGTTCTCGCTTCGTCAGCTCAGATCCGACTTCGGGTATTACACTCCCTCGTTCGAAGACAAGGCTTTCTTTTCCATCTCGCCTTAGTTTCAACCCCAGCACCCGTCCTCCATCCAGGGCCTCCGCCGGTTTTGCAGTTAACCCATACTTCTCGACATGGCTTCTTACTTTCTCCGCTGTCACCTCTGCCTCCTCCACCAGAATGTCGTCAATGTACGAACTAGTGGCCTCCTCCACTGAACGGTCTTTGCTCAGCACTGTCTTCAGCACGGCAGTCATAATTTTGGGGGCTGAACTCAGCCCAAAGCCTAGCCTCGTCAGACAATACACTCGCCCCTTGTACCGGACCAGCTGGTACTGCCAGAGTTTTTCATCTACACGGATCTGCAGATATGCCGATTTCAGATCGACAATTTTTGTGGCCCGTCCCATTCTTCTCCATTTCCTCATGACCTCCTCGCATACGTCGATCCCCGTTCCAGTGTGGCAGGCTACGTGTCTGTTCAATTCTCTGAAGTCCAGTACGGGCCTAATCTTGTTTTTCGTAGGCTGAACAACCGCCAGTAGTGGCAACACTCCTTTTTCTTCCCCTGTCCACGGTTTCAGAATTCCTTCTTTTATCCACCTCTCCACTTCTTCCTCAAATCCTTTTCTTATTTCTCCTCGCAGGGTGTTTTCGTAGCAGCCCACTTTATTCTGTAGTTCCGGGGGTCCGGAGATCCATTTCCATTCCACCGTCCACCTCACGCCATCAAACTTTGCCAGGAAATCTTTGTCCTCAATGCAGCAAACCTCCGGTTTTGGTATTCTGATGGTTCTATCACCTTCCACTCCTGCCATCCCCACTGCGCCGAGACGTCCGAACGTCACTTGGCTCCCTCGTAACGTGGCGCCCCCCAGTCGGTTAATTGCACTCATACCTATAATCACGTCAACACCACCGACCAGATGATTCAACACTAAGGCTCGCAGTCCAATGGACACCCCTTGCACCATTACTTCCGCTGTCGTCTCACCTAGGCACTTCACATCCCTGCCATCCACGGTCCTAATAGTCCTGGTTCCGCTCCATGACCTAGCGACATTCCTCGCTAACAACGTTGTAGTGCAGCCTGTGTCGACAAGGGCTACGGCTTTCTTCCCATTGACTACTACCGGTAACCGAGGCAACGTTCCATCATGCGCCATCTCCGCACAGAAGGGGTAACCACTGGCGCAATAGCTCCCCTTCACTCGTTTCCCTGGTGCCGTGCAGCAACACAATAGCGGCTAAGGTGCCCCACTTGTCCACATCGGTAGCACGTGATCCCCGGTCTCGGCTCTTTGCAGTCTTTGATCAGATGAGGGCCCTGGCACCGGAAGCACTTGATTGCAGGTCTCCCCTCCTGTCGCCTCGCCGGCTGCCTCTCATTCAAGTGAGGCCTCATGCACATATTTCCACCCACAGCTGCAGCCACGATTGGGCTTTTAACATTTTTCACTAGGACTCTGGCGTGAACCAAGAGATCGTCCACTTCCATAGTATGGATCCCAGTGATTCTCTGCATGTTCGTAGAGATTTCCTCTGGGAAGCCGTTAACTAGGTACAGCTTTACCGTCATCTCCAGGCTCCTCCCCACGTAACCAGCCAACCCTGCCAGTCTCCTGATCTCTGCCGCAAAGACGTCAACCGACTCGCCGGTCCACCTCAAACTGGAAAGCTTACCAAGTGCTTCGAATGGGCCCTCAGCGAAGGCCAATTTCAGCCTTTGCTCCACTGAGGCAAAGTCTTCCTTGTCTTCATCTCGCATCTGCTGGTAAATCGTGAGGGCTTCCCCCTCTAAGTATAGCGGCAGCAGGGTGACCACATCTTCTATCTTTTGCAGCTTCGCCACCATCTTTAATTTCTCCAGCCACTTAATCAGGTCACCCTCCCCAGTAAAGGGTCTCAGCATGTGAGTGCTCAGTCTCCACTCAGCCATGGTAATTTGCTCGATGTGCCGAAATAGCTTGTCGTATAGGTGACACTGCTGGCCGTACTTCCGCTTTCTATCCACTCCGAGACGAATTTCTGCAACGTGTTTCTTCACTCTCTACGAATCCGACTTTTCTCCTATGATCAAACTTCTCTGTTCGCAATCTAACTTCCCTCTGCCTCCTCCCCCAATCACTCCTCTTTTATCTCTTTCATTTCCAATCAGGAGCATCTCATTTGCATACCTCGTAGTCACCCTGTAGGCATTTAAAGAAACAAGTCGGCCATTCTTGTTTCCTTCTTCTTCACACGAGGTAAGCCACGCAAAAACGCGGTCGGTCGTTCTTGTTTTCTCTTCTTTTTTTCCTCATTTACACCACAAGTAGTTATATCTAAGTTGTTTTTCGCAGTTGTTACATCTAATTTATTTTGTCGCAGTAGTTATATTGAAGTTATTTTGTAGAAGAAGTTATATCTAAGTTTTTCTTTAGCAGTGGTTATATCAAAGTTGTCTTTCGCAGTTTTTATATCTTGGTTAGTTTGTAGCAGTTGTTATATCTAAGTTATTTTGTAGAAGTAGTTATATGTAAGTCATTTTGTAGCAGTAGTTATATCAAAGTTATTTTGTAGCGGTAGTTATATCTAGGTTAATTTGTAGCAATAGTTATATCTAAGTAATGTTTGGCAGTTGTTATATCCATGTTATTTTGTAACTATAGTTATATCTAAGTTATCTTCAGCAGTTCCTATATCTAGGTTATTTAGTAGCAGTAGTTATGTCTAAGTATTTTGTTGCAGTTGTTATATCTAAGTTGTCTTAAGAAGTTGTTATATCTAAGTTATTTTGTAGCAGTAGTTATATCTAAGTTGTCTTAAGAAGTTGTTATATCTAAGTTATTTTGTAGCAGTAGTTATATCTAAGTTGTCTTAAGAAGTTGTTATTTCGTAGACGTAGTTATATGTTAGTCATTTTGTAGCAGTAGGTATATCAAGGTATTTTGTAGCAGTAGTCATATCTAAGTTGTGTTTAGCAGCAGTTATATTTAAGTTATTTTGTAGCAGTAGTTATATCCTTGTTGTCTTTAGCAGTTGTTATATCTAAGTTATTTTTAGCAGTATTTATATTGAGTTATTTTTTAGCAGTTGTCATATCAAAGTTGTCTTTAGCAGTAATTGTATTAAAAGTTATATTTTAGCAGTAGTTATATTGTATTGTAGTTATATTTTAGCAGTAGTTATATTGTATTATATTGTAGTAGTTTCTTATATCAAAGTTATTTGGTAGCAGTTATTATATCTAAGTTATTTTGTAGCAGTAGTTTTATCAAAGTTATTTTGAAGCAGTAGTAATATCTAAGTTATTTTATAGCAGTTGTTATATCTAAGTTGTCTTTAGCAGTTTTTATTTCATAGTTATTTTGTAGCAGTAGTTATATCTAAATTGCCTTTAGAAGTGGTTATATCTATATTATTTGGTAGCAGTAGTTATATCTAAGTTTTTTTAGCAGTTGTTACATATAATTTATTTTGTAGCAGTAGTTATATTGAAGCTATTTTATAGAAGAAGTTATATCTACGTTATTTTGTAGCAGTAGTTATATCAAAGTTGTCTTTCGCAGTTTTTTTATCTTGGTCATTTTGTAGCAGTTGTTATATCAAGGTTATTTTGTAGAAGTAGTTATACCTAAGTTGTCTTTAGCAGTTGTTATATAAAAGTTATTTTGTAGCAGTAGTTATATGTAAGTCCTTTTGTAGCAGTAGTTATGTCAAGGTATTTTGTTGCAGTAGTTATATCAAAGTTATTTTGTAGCAGTAGTTATACATAAGTTGTGTTTAGCAGTTTTATATCAAAGTTATTTTGTAGCAGTAGTTATATCTAAGTTGTCTTTAGCAGTAGTTATATCAAAGTTATTTTGTAGCCGTTTTTACATCTAAGTTTTCTTTAGCAGTAGTTATATGAAAGTTATTTTGTAGCAGTATTTATATCTAAGTTATTTTGTAGCAGTAGTTATATTCAATTTATTTTGTAGCAGTAGTTATATTCAAGTTATTTTGTAGCAGTTGTTACATCTAAGTTGTCTTTAGCAGTAGTTATATCAAAGTTATTTTGTAGCAGTTGTTACATCTAAGTTGTCTTTAGCAGTAGTTATATCTAAGTTATTTTGTAGCAGTTGTTATATCAAAGTTATTTTGTAGCAGTTGTTACATCTAAGTTGTCTTTAGCAGTAGTTATATCTAAGTTATTTTGTAGCAGTTGTTATATCAAAGTTATTTTTAAGCAGTAGTTATATCTTAATTATTTTGTAGGAGTAGCTATATTGAAGTTATATTGTAGCAGTAGTTATATTCAAGGTATTTTGTAGCAGTAATTATATCTAAGAGTTTTTGTAGCAGTTGTTATATCGAAGTTATTTAGTAGCAGTTTTTATATCTAAGTTATCTTGTAGCAGTAGTTATATCGAAGTTATTTTGTAGCAGTTTTTATATCTAAGTAATTTTGTAGCAGCAGTTAAATTTAAGTTTTCATTTTCCGAGACTGGTTGTCTTACAAAGGCGAACCTACTATTTCACTCATGGCTCGGGAGACCGGAATAGAGATTCGAGTCCTTTGCAAGTAACAATGTACTACACCATTCTTCTAACATTTTAACCGTTCTCTCCTTTGTAAAACGACTTCCTAAGCAGTCATTTTGCTACGTGTTTACGCATTGAGATAATGGCCAATACGAATGCCTCTCCGATGAAAAAGAAAATTCGCCATAATCTTAATTTAACACGGACGTTATATTTCTTTTTTATATTTTCTTGTTCGTCTGCACGTGGAAGTCGTCATCTTGGAATGCGAAATTACTGAAGAACAGGTTCCTGGATTAAGTGGACATGCTCACAGCGGAAATAGACGCTGTGTCCGGAGGCGAACGTGATCAAAACGAGGCTATGGATCTTGTTGGTTTGCGAGCCCATCAGGACGATAAGATAAGCCGGCGTCTGGAAACGGTGTGAGTCCGGTTTTTCTTTTCGGTTATCACTGCCGGCTGTTTACCGACAGCTTTGTTCGTCCGTGGCCTTCGGGAACTTGAAAGACTGGAGAGGACAAGAGGAAATGTACGAAAGGGAACGAGTGAGCTGACAATGGAAATACATATTTACACATGCGCCGCTTTTATATTTGAAGAGTTCGAATGCAAAACGCGATAAATCCATTTTTTTTTTCGCATTGAGAAATTAGACTTTACAAAGACTAATATTTCACATCTAAAATGTCTCCGTAGAAGATTATTTTAATTAAAAGCAAGAATATAAGGCAAATAGCACATTACTTTAATATGATTCGGAGTTTGTTATGGTGATGAAATACAAAACTTTTTGTAGCGGTAATTTAACAATTTTTTTAATGGCGTTTATCGCGTTTTGCATTCACACTCTTCGTTTATATAACATATAACTGTTATTCTACTGGCCTCATGGCTTCCAGTTAGACACAAGGTCAGTCTATAGTGATAATCTAGCTTTCCAAAAAAGAGCCACTGTGGCTAGGTTGCGAAAATTATCTGGTCCGTTCCATCATCATAAAATAAGAAAAACAAACGAGAACAAACCATTCTGCAACCCCCAAAATAGAAAACATTGTCGTAGATGATAACCTCTTCGTCCAGAAAAGGTATACACTTTGATCCTAACCCGAAAGTCGGATTAAAATGTAAGTTCTACCGTAAGGCCTAAAGTCAGTTTAGTGTGGGGAAAAATGGACACTGTGGATTTGAACATAAATAAAAATTGCCTCTATCTAGAAAGATGTATCCTCTGACAGACGTAAGAACATACACTACACATTGCTCCTAGTCGAAAAGTTCGATTAGACCAGATTTTCTGGTGTCTATTTACCGCTTCCACGCGAGGGCATGATGTAAAACATGGTCAGTTTAATGTGGATGAAAAACCAGCTCCCCAAATAGAGGCACGCTGGATTTCGATACAAATAAACATAGTCTCAGTGTAGAAGAATTTGACCGCTGAACAGTTTCTATACACCGATCACACATTGATTCGAAAATCTCATTCATCTCAAGTTTTCCAAACAAACATGACACGGCGACGCTTCGGCGACTGGTATAAAGACATACAAATTTATTGAGCGAAACTCATTCATTTACTTCCCGTCTAATATTAACAAATGGTGGTCTCTGTGGGTATGGGCTGCCTTATAGGATCCCAATAATATGTCCCGCTCAACCCATCTAGATAATGATTATTGTGTTCTTAATACTGTTAATGCATGTCTTCAAAAGTTACACAGTATCAAGAGTGTAAGCAGATCACCTCTACCTTTAAGATACGCTAAATACAATTCTAGTAAACTTCGTGTAATAATATAGATTGTTCCTATTTTTAAATACTAATGGTTCACAACTTACCAACGTGGAAAAGCCACTCAAGGATAAGGGTTAGTGAGATTTTTAGTCGGATGATGGAACAGTACTATGAAAGGATTAAGAACTATGATTAATTCACAAGACGACATGACAGATATTTGTTGACATTTGATTTGAAAACAATCATATTGCAGTCATCAGGGAAGCATTCGCACAGTAATGTGTTCCACGGTTGGAAAGTTCTCGAAAAGAAACTGTTCGTGGAAAGTCTGTTTGATTTAAAGTATACAGAGGAAAATAAGAAAGTGTTTTGCAACGTTGATAGAAAGATGAGATCTTGGTGAGAAGGTTTTACGGAGTGGACCAGAGTTTGAAGCTCAGTCGAACACTTACGATGGAAATACCGATAAAGTAAGAAAGACTAGCAACGTCTCTTTTGTGAGAAAGAGGCTGTAGGGGAGAGAAAAATCATCTCCAACTAGATTGCGAAGTCGATTTTGTACTGTGTCAAAGCAAGAAGGAGTGCTCCGCCACGCATATAAGACGATGATAAACCAGACCCCATACATATAGAACTTTGCCTTTCTTTTGATACCTCAATCTGCTCAGACTGATTTTTCGAGTTATACAGGAGTCAAACCAGCTTTTAAAATTATGTGAATTATTTTACCGTAAAAGGTACCACTCTAACTGTAGCAGTCATTGTGTAGATCAACGAAGAAAAAGAATGAGGGTAACATCGTGTGTCGTCCATCGGGTATAACACCCAGAGAGTCCCGCTTACAAGATATAATTTTGTTCGTTTTGTGCGATGACGAGAATTCGCTTATGAAAATGAGAATTGTTTTGCATGGGTCAATTCTCGTTGATATAAAAAGAGATAGGCATTCAGCTGGGGTGGGACCGAGGATTTAGGGGTTCAGTCCATGTCTTATATCTACCATCCGTTCCTCTCAGCTATTCGTGATTCGACATAACATATAATTTTGGAGATCGGGTTCAACCCCCTTCTGACGGAAGGCCCCTCCTCTGTTCTACACGCTATAAGTTTCTCTTTCTCTTATAGGTTAAACTGGATGCCCATTAGAAACTGAAGAACTGCACCTAATTAGTTAATTAAAATTGTTCGGGTTAATTTATCAGCTAGGTTTGGTTTTTATCTGTGATGACCTTCGCCCACTCAATAATCAAGAGTAATTGAATGTGTCTTTTATCGACTTTATTTTCAGTATTTTTCATTTACGACCTTGCCAATTAAATATAAATGCATTACTGGTCATATATTCGTAATGACTTCGGTCCGTCTCAGACGGGAATTATATTTTTATCATTCTCGGTGTTCTTTTAATTATTATGACCTTTGACCTAATGATAACACTTGATCAGTAAATCGTCTCCTTCACCCGAATTTAGGGTTTTCGATATGTAACAGTAGTACTCACACTAATTATAACTCGTGATCGCTTACTAGCAAAACCAGGTTGTGTTTCCTGTAATCTGAGTTATAATAAGTCTGCCAAGATTTCCAGCACTCTCCGCTTCTTTTGATCACTGTTACAAATTACTTTGTGTTCATGCAACAGCCGTTTAACGTTCGATTTCTCTGGAATTTGAGTGAGTATAAGCTTTTGTTACAATTCTTGTCACCCATGATTCTCCAGGTTTTAGTGTTCCCCACTGTCATCACAGCCTTGGTATGTATGATATCAAACCATGATCATATCATAAAAAAAAATTCACCGCCCTTCAAATTATTTTCTACTAATAAATGAGTCACCGCTTATCCAGGCTCAAAGGCCACTCGATGATAAGGGTAAATGAGTTCGTCAGGTTGGCGGTGTAACAACATCATGAGGATTACTAACGATGGTTGTAACTGGTCAGAATTTGATTATTTAAGAGAATGGCTCAACAAGAATTTGTTTACATTGGACTTGAACACGATCATATTGTAGTCGGCTGGGAATCAGTCCCATGGTGCTAGGAAAAAAACTTTGCTCATGGAAGTTCCGTTTAATTTAAGGAACAAAGAGGGAGAAAGGGAAATTATTGACCGTGGTTGTAGCTAGACGAATTTTTGTTGTGAATTTTTTGCAGATTGGAGCTTAGTCGAGCATCTAATATGAAAATAACAATAGAAGAGAATAGCTCAACAAGAATTTGTTTACATTGGACTTGAACACGACCATGTCGGCTGGGAATCAGTCCCATGGTGCTGTGTTCAACAGACGGGTTATTCTAGGAAATAAACTTTGCTCATGGAAGTTCCGTTTAATTTAAGGAAAACAGAGGGAGAAAAGGAAATTATTGACAGTTGGTATAGCTAGACGAGTTTTGATTGTGAACTTTTTGCAGGGGGTATAGATTGGAGCTAAGTCGCGCATCTACCGTGAAAATAATGATAGAGCAGAGAAAGACTAGAAACGTCTCTTCTGTGAGAAAGAGGCTGCAGAATTAATCGTTGGTCTGTTTTTCATCTGGCTTTACTCGACGTCAGTCTACACTCATATTGGCATTTTATTTTCTTTATTTTCTTTTTGTTTAATTTCACCTGTGTTGGCAGAGGCTGCAACCCCCTTCTTCCATAAAATTAAATTATCCGTTTAACAATGTTTCTAGGTGTGAAATACTATTGTTTATCTTTTTACATTTAGTTGTCCTCATTTCTTTCCGCTTCAGGGATATCTGCAAGCAAGATATGAAGGCTTGCTCAATGGACATTAATACATGGGAAGCCTCTACAGCTGACAGACCTGCCTGGAGGAAACCGATACGCCAGGGAATGATCATCAGTGAGAGAAGACCCTCCACGATGAAAACGCTGCGAAGAGAGCTAGGAGAAGAGCGAGTCTACAGGCAAACCAACCAACCGAAGTGACACACTACACATCAGCTTTCGTATGTCAACGCTGTAGTGGAACTATTAAGAATACTCCATAATCTGAACACCCTTCACCGGCCCCACAAAAACAGTATCATAGGTAAGTACCACAGAAAATTTCCGTGAAGTTTCTAAGAGCATAGAAAGACGACGTGGAACAGCACCATCGAGATGTCTACTAGAAGGGTACGGAGAATTCAAGTATCTTGACTAGGCTTATACTCACTTAAATTCCAAGGAAAGCCAATGGCCGTTACAATCGATAATCGAATGTTTAACTGCTATTGCAAGAACTCAAAGTAATTTGTAACAGTGATCAAAAGACGCGGTGAGTGCTGGAAATCTTGACAGACTGGTTATCACTGTTTTTGCCAGAGAGCGATCACGAGTTATAATTGATCCGAGTACTCATGTTGCATATCGAAAGCCTTCAATTCGGCTGAGGAAACGATTGACTGATCAGGTGTCAGAAGGATGTCTTCAGTGGGTAAGCGGAAGTTACAAGGTTGATGTTAGTTCTGAAAAAAAAAATTCTGTCGCTTATGGCCAGACCCTTTTCCGTGTAAGTCACACAAAATCTACTTGTCCCCAAAAAACAGTAGAGTGGGGCGGGCAAAAAATGTGAGCTAGCATAGAATGGAAATGGATGACTTATGGTTTGAGGTTCATTTTCATCATTTGGTATTGGAAAGTTAATTCCATTTGATAAGAGCATGAGTATAGATCAGTATTTTAGCTTAATTCCGACAGTTCAACAGTTGTTTTCTTCCTGTTCCCGAATAGATGTCTTGCTTCAGTATGATAATGCTCCAGTTCACCCTGCAAAATTAACTAAAAATGCTTCTATCAAGACAATGTTCTGGGCCAGACTAAGTCCTGATCTCAACCTAATATAGAACACGTGGAACACAGTTAAAAGAAAATTGGCTGGTAGAAAATGTACAAACCAAATGTCACTCTAAAAGGCAGTAAAAGAAAAGTGGAAGGATATCACTCCGGAACATGATAAAAAGCTGACAGATGGCATGCCGAAACAGAAAACACACGAAGAAGCTACGCGGCATCAGTTAAATGCCAATTTGCTAATTTGTGATTTTATAAATGTTTTAGAATGAATATTCAAAATTAGCCAAGCTCAATTATGGCCAGGAAGAATAAGCGACACACAAACGTCTGTGTTACATTTTCGGGCGAAATCATTAGATAGATTCACATTTTACTGTTGTTTTAATAGATTACTACTTTTTACTCTAGCTACTGACTACTCAGAGTCCTTGGTTTTATTACCCCATCCTGGTCTATTTATTTCCATCAGCCAATAAGTGTCGCTCCCTTTGATTAAAAAGGAAATGTGGAGCCTTACACTTTTAAGTTAGTCAAATGACTAAAAGTTGACCTTACACCGACGCATAAAAAGCTAAAGCAATTTTTCTGTCGCCATCTTTTATTTATTTATTTATTTTAGAATTATAATTTAGGGTTTTTGTTTTGTATTTGTTTTAGATTTTTTAAATTTATCCTTTAAGTGCGTTATATTTTTTTTTATCCAAATGCAAATTTATTCTGTGTATACTGCTAGTTGTTATTTCGCTTGTATGATTTAGTATTTTTTGACATCGTTAAGATCTTTGAAATCTACATTATCTGCGTGTCCTTGTTAATCTTTTTGTTTTCACTTTAATTTATCCCAAATAACGCACATTGCCACTGAGACGTAAGGGGCTACTGCGAATTAAGGGCCAGATTTATGGAGTGATAGGCAACGAGATGTTTGTTTACATTACACTTAAATTTCTGCATATAAAAATATGAGACGGCAGCCATTTTAAACTTTGGAGCCCAAATCAACTTGACAGCCACCATCTTGAATTTAAAAGCAAAGCGGACATTCTTCCCTTTTGTAAAGAGATATTAACCGTTTGGATTATATTCAACACAGCGAACGTGCCAAGAACATTTCGACAACAACCAGTTTCAAATTCGAGAATCTGATTCTATTTAGAACACAACTTTTTATTTTTATTTTTAATTTTTTTACTTTCATTCAGGGAACAGGGAGGCAATCCGAAAAGCGAGAAGTTCGAGGAAAAATATATTAATGTAGACAGTCCTCCGGCATCTGGGGATCGCCACAGTGAATTTATGGGATTTAGCTGATTGTCATATTGGTCGAGTAGATTTACGTCAAAAGGGGCACCAAAGCAACACGTTCGTATTGTTACATTACCTTATTATTTTTTGTATCAATTCTAATATGCGTTACACTTACCAATCATTATCGTTCGGACCGACGAAACCTCGAGGTCAACGCTTCCCGCAACATCATAATACGAAAGTTGAAATAACACGAAAACGCCGTCGGAAGCACCGGCCAAGGCTCGTCTCATAATATCGATACAAAGTTCTTAATATCTTTCACAGATGCATGAATAACTACCAGTTTTTAACACTTTTCTTTTTAAGCATGTTACACTTTTTCATTCATTTTTAACTTTTTCAGTTTATCAAATTAGGACCCGAAAATGTTCAATTGTACACAAAAAGTTTCTTTATAGTTTTTTTCTTCGTCTACTAGTCGTCGTCGATATCTGTGCCGGGGGTTTCATTACGTCGCTGGCCGTGATCGATTCTGGTGGCTTTTGTTCTATGGACAAACTTTGTTTTCATGCAGGAGACAACATTCGGAGACAGGTTTTTCTTAGAGAGAGATTCATTTCTTTTATTCATCTGTCTTGCGCTGTGGAGGGATTTCCATCCATTCGTCTCACTCCATTCTTCACTCATTCATACCTTTCGTTGTGGGGTGCGACGGATGCATGGGGATATAAGTCGGATTTCATTCGAGATCCAGACCATAGGACGAGCGGCTACATCGTTGTCTTCTCGCTCTCACTCCCAAAGTGTACTCTTTCAAAAACTCCAGTTTTTGAGAAAAACAAATGACGTAACAGACATTTTACTCACGTCGGCCAATCAGATACGACATTCAATAATCGTTCCATATTTGACCTTCTCTGACTCGAGATTCCCTGCGTCGATGCCGAATTTGTCACTTTGTTATGGTTTGATAAAAATGATTCACTGACAACAATCCCCTCCAAGGCATGGCAGCTTAACCCGCACTTATTGTCTCAACTGACCCCAGCCATAATTCATACTACTTAACTTAATCGTTTCCAAAAATATGGGGCCCCACCCATAATATAGCAGTATGAGCACATTCCATTGAAGTGCTTGTAAATTCGATATATATATATATATATATATATATATATATATATATATATATATATATATACTAATAGAAAACTCGTCCCAGAATGGGTATAAGCAATAAATATAGCATTAGTTTGAAATTTTAATATTTTTTTCATTCTTTGTGGGGTAGTATCCTCCTAAATTGTATAGTTCAAAACATATGCCCTACGTCACATACCTAGAGCACATATTCCATAATTTATAGAGATAAGTTCAATTGGATTTACCAAGCACGTACATATTGTTTCCGCTCACGTGCAGGCACTGGTCGTTTTAAAAAATGTATCAATTTTAATATAACTCACAATTTGACGTAGAGCAATTCTTTTATCTATAGAACTTTTTGTATCTATCTTATTTAAAAGTTTTTTTAGGGCAGATGCAAGTTTAGGTGGTTGCATTCCTTAAATGTTTAAGTTGACAGAAAAGTATGTTCTCGCGCTATTCACCAGGTTTCCGAGAATATATATTTCAAAAATTCATAATAATTAGTTTATTAAAAACAAATAAAAATAAAACAATTTAATATATATGCACTCCCTAAATATTACATTTTACAAAATAATAATATGTCCTTATTACTTACCGCATTTTTAAGCTATATATTCTAAAATTCATGATAATCCGTTGATTAGTTTAGAAGATTACCCTGCACATAGATATACATTTAACTATATACTAGAAAATATATGCTCCCTCCGGTCGCATATTATTGCTAGGTCAGGAGAATGATATCATAATGAAGAAACTGCATACATTGACCCTTCCCACAGGAAGAAGTAATGACTAAGAGTATTATATCATGTCAAACGAACACTACCCCCCCCCCCCCCAAAAAAAGAGGAGTTAATGCCTGGGAGGATATCATGAAACAGAATAGATAGTAAACTACTTAAACCCCCTAAAAAGAGAGAAAGTCATCCTGGGATGAGAGAGAGAGAGAGAGAGGTCTATCCCCCATTTTCTGTGAACTCGGTAGCTAGCTAAGACAACTAAGTTTCATCTAAATTATCTCCGTAATTTATTCATTTAAAAAAATTAAAATATTCACATTAATAACTGTTAATTTACAACAAAACTAGTGTAGATACACAGGAAAATAAAATAATATAATCTTAAATGAATAACAGCAAACATTAATTAATTATAGACTGTTAAAAGAGAAATTATGCAAATTCGACAGACATTTAATGTTTATATGTGTTTCTTTAGTACGATATATACCGTATTTGAAAGCACACTATTGTATTATTGATTGAAATAAAATTATCCCGTTTTGATGGTGATATAGGAGTCATAAGAAGAAAACTGTTGCATATATATATATATATATATATATATATATATATATATATATATATATATATATATAGTCTCGGAAGTTTCTCAACCATTAAAAAAAAAATACTGTAAGTCCCAAGTCGTTCAGTGGAAAATCACTCATGTAAGTCAATTTAGTTTTTACATTTATTATATTAGTTTGCTTCTAACATTATTTAAGGGATCATCAGTTGTTTACCATGAAAAACTGTTTCGGGAATTTATATATATATATATATATATATATATATATATATATATATATATATATATATATATATATATAAAATGCTACCATCTCAATATTATTGAGGCGTTAGTTATTAACAATTCTCGATCTAGCCTGTGTAGACAAAAGATTTTGAAGCATCAGTTAAAAATCTTTAATGATTCAAAGCCACCATAACGTTGAAAGATTTACTTTTTTCTCTCTCAATCGTTTTCTCCAACTGAAACAATTTATCCCCTCATATCTCATTCGATTTTCTGAGTTTTTAATTTATCATTTTGACGTTTTCTCTTAGAGGGTCAGACGATATGGCCTTAAGTAAAATTGTAGCAATTTTCTTTTTTTTCCACCCGCCCGTTTCATTGATTAAAAAAAATGTTTCCTCTGAAATTTATCCTACGATTTTGTCGTACGCGAAATTTACTTACAAATATATATATATATATATATATATATATATTATTAATAGTCAACCTTTTAAGGTAAAAGCTCGATGAATGTTAATTTTTAATTTTTAACAACAGATCGAACAATAAGAGGCTAAATTCTAATAGCACTTCTTTATTTATTTTACAAAAAATCCAACTTTATCCAAAATGTCGCACAGCATCGATTGATGAGATCAATGTTCATCATTGGAAGCGTATTTTATGTATCAATGTGAGTGTGTTTTCTTCGTCTTGTTTTTTTTAATGAAAAATCACACACATATATTGAATTTTTAAAACTCATTTGGTGATATTTGTGAATGAATTGAGTATCATTGTGTGGTGTTGTTGTAGGTTGATAGATAATTTTCTGGCTTCATGTAATAGATAAGAATATTATTTAATGTAGTCCTGAAAAATATAGTGTGAGTATTTCAAACATTTAGATGTACTTTCCGGTATAATGTTTTCATCTATGACTTTCAGCAAGAATGGACAAAAATGTAATATTCAGTACAATAACAATGATATATTTTTATACCACTTTCTTCGTATTTAGTTATCATCAGCGATCAAGATGCGAACAGGGAGAAATTAAAGCAGTTCAACTAGACCAATCCTAGCCCAGACGGGGTCCTTACAGCAACGAAGAACTTCCACCGGACCATCAAGGAAACAATCCTCACACAACCAGCATAATAATTATAATCATATAACTATGTATGTAAAAATAAACTTTAAATATAAGTTAAACTCACGTAACACAGAGAATGAAAAGAAAAATCGGCGGAATTATTTTTGATCGGATATTTTATTTTTTAATCAATAACATTCATTTTTTTCCGGGTCAAAAATGTCGGTTTAACAAAATAAAATCGTAATGAGAAAAATAACAAAATTATAAAACGAATCACGTAGACGTAGAAACTAAAATATAAAATTGAAATGTTGAAAAGACAATTTTGTAAAAATGAACGAAAAATACAAAAAAAAAACAAGGTTGTAGAAGTTGAACAATTGTGTTAATGATTAAATTGATTTTGGAAGATAAATCTACTCACATTTTAAGGATGTAAAACGTATATATATATATATATATATATATATATATATATATATATATATATATGTGTGTGTGTGTGTCTGTATATAGTTCTATATTGAATAAATTAGGAGAGGACGACTGATTTATCAATGTGTTGCTACTAGCAATTATGAATTTTCTTCCAACACCGGAAGTGAAACAAGCTTATTTCAATGAATCTATACTAGTAGAAAAAGGCTTTAAATTGTTATAAAAACCTTCCTCGCTACTTGAGAGCTACTCAAGTTGTAACGTGGTGACCTGATTGACAGTTGACAGTGTAGATTGTGGTTAATTACATGACTAAAACTTAGCGTTACCATAAAATGTATTTATGCCAAGCAAGCTGCACAGCAACGTCTGTGTTTCATTCGTTAGGCAAAACCAAAAGATTAACATTGTACAGTCTTTTTGATAGACAACTCGTGTTTATTTTAAAGCTATTCATTTTATTGCTTTTTTCACAACATTCCTGGCTAATCATTGGCAACAATTGTCCTGCACTAAATCAGAAAAAAATAACAAGTTATTCTGGGAATCTCTTTTTAATCTTTGCCGTTTCGTAATTATTCTGTTTTTTTTTTCTTCGATTGCAATTATAATTTTAATTAATAATCTTAAATATTGTTAAAATGATAAGTAACTCTATTTCCCTTAAATTACGTTGGCATGATACGTTACAAATTTAAGAGAGTTAATTACCGCATCAGAAATGCAAATTCGAATTATTACATTTTATATTTCTTTCTATTTTTTTTGTGGAAATAAGAAAGGGTAATTTGTCTTAGCACGGAGGCAGTTATCGGGCGGTAAGCTCCGGGGAGTTAATTTGCACGCACGCAACGAATTAGTTCCCGTATGTAGTAGGTGGGGACTGTTATAAAAACAGCCACCCCCTTCCTCTTACCTCGTTAGGTCAAATTTATTGCTAAGTGAAACATGCACGTGTTTCTCGCAATGCAAGTCTTTAAAAAAGAAGGAAATAGACACGTCAACCAATGTTACTGGTAGTGATGTCTAGTGTCTTCAGTCAGATAGCGAGCATTCTATGTTATTTGACCTTTGGCAGGTATCGAGGTAGCAATACCTAGGCAGTATTTTCGCAAAACACTGCCGGTGCCCGACCCGACTGTTCTCCTCACTTAGAACGCCTTCTCCACTTCGTCGAGAAGAATAGTGAAAATCTCGATACTTTCTCTATATTTTTCCTTTGGTTATTTAAATTCATCGAATCTTACCTTCGCTTTTTTCTCCTTGAACATTTCACCATTTTCTCTTCGTGGTTCAAGTGTTGGCGGGTTCGACTGTCAATAAACACAGGTTGCTGACTCTAATCAACTCCGGACCGATAACCTTTATTTATTCTTTTATTTCAATAAAAAAATCTTTCTCCGTTTTGAGACGTATCGACCTTTTTGGAACCAAACACGTACATTACTTACATATCTAATATATAAAACAAATTCAGTTTTCCCCATACTTTAGTGACACATCTTTCGTAAAAAGATAACATATATATAAGCCAAACATTTCTGTGCTGTTATAAAATAAAAATGGTATTTCCGTTTTATTTGAGTATTTTAATATTAAATCCTGACCACTATTTATTTTCTTTAGTCATCTTTAAACGCAAAATTGAAGATAATTTACTCTCTCACATAAACATCCTCTTTCAATCACCCAACACACTAAAAGTTAAATTTAAGAAAATACAAATTCAGATTAAACAGAACATAGTGATTTCTCGCAATTTAGATATATCACTACAGGCTTAAGTTTAATGTGTTTGAACACAAACATATTTGCTAAAATTTAAAACCGTATACTTTAAGACGAGAAGAGAAGATGCACCCGAAAATAGTGCACTAGATCCCTTAATATACATCACAATGTCGACTATCGAAGAAATACCTTACCAAAACTTAAAAAGACCCTACATTTAACAACGAAGTTGTTTTTTGCAGTTAAGACAGTTATGTTTACTTTTAATAAAATAATAAAATTCATAAATATTTATTTTAATATATTTAATAACTTCCAAATTATTTACATAAAAAGAATTGTTATTATTCACTTTTCTGCGCGCGAGCGAAGCAGCACTAGAACTCTGTGTGTTCTTTTACTACAAATATTCCTTCTCTTACGATTGCGTAACAGTTTGATTGCTTAACGAAATTTTTATATATATATATAAAAATGACTTTTTAATTGATAATTTGAAGTATTCCATTTACGCTCGATGACACCGCCTTTTTGCCTACGCACTTAGTCTGTTAATAAGTTCTTTTTAATATTCCTGTTTCGGTGAAAAGAAAACACATAACTTACATTTTCGTTTCCCATTGGCGTAAGAGTCGCTTCCGTTGATATAAAAATAAAGTTTTGTTATAAAAAAGAATGTTTTATTTTCCCGTTTAAGACATTTAAATATGGACAAACGGACTTCGGAACTTCCTTGACTTCTCAGCCCAATCTACCTGACTGGTCTACCTGTCTGACAGTCGCCTTTTCCCTGACTGGTTTTCAAGTCGCCTTCTCTTCGGCGTATCCCAAAATTCAACATGTTAAATCACATTTGTTTACGTCATTTCGACCTATTGGCGTCACGGACAAAGGAATATTTTTGCTTTGTCATTTTTTCTCAAATAATTATTTGTTCTTTGGTTCTTTTATTTTGATTTAAAATCCGTCAGTAAATGTTCAGATTTCGAAATCTCGCTCCTAATAACATTATACACGTTCAACAAGGTTCACTTTTACGAACACGTGTACTTTTTTATGTCTTTACTTGAAAAGAAACGCCAATAAATCCTATTTCCATCATGTAAATAATAAATGCAAGTAAAAAGACTATTTGTAAGTCTCTGTTTTTAACAATTTACTATGGGACATAAGAATACAAATGGACAAACTAATTCAAGCAGGAAGACCGGACGTTATAACAGTCAACAAAAAGGGGAAAACACATATAAAATAGCTGATTTTGCCGTCCAACCATTTCTAAGATCAGAAAAGCTAATGAAATACATACAGATTGCTCGAGAACTAAAAGGAAAATGGAACATAGAGAAAACCACTAATTGTAGGAGCACTTGGAAGAGTAGCGAAAAACCAAAAACAAACAAACAATTGAAAATGGTTTCAAATGGGGGGATAGATACGGATGAAAAGATACGGAGTTATAATTAAGAAAACTCCTCTAGCGCGGAAACCAATTCATATAATCAGTTGCCGTAGACCAATTGAAGGTAAACTGAAATATAATAATTCTTCCTAAGCATAAGTAGAAACATAGAAAGAACAAGAGAGGAATTGAAATTGCCAGTATATATATATATATATATATATATATATATATATATATATATATATATATATATATATATATATATATAATACCAATAATTGTAAGAGCACTAGGAACAGTCCTAATAAACTGAAGAAAAAAAGACCGTGAGAAATTGGAATCAAAGGGGTCACTGAGACCATGCAGATGACGGCAATGGTAAAAGCAGCTGCGATCTTAAGGAAAATCCTCAAATGCGGAAACCAATCCGCATAGGCTACCAGTCACATGGAAGTAACATTAGAAGAAAAAAAACCACTGGAAGAACACCACCATATGAACCCAAGGAACAGAAACTGCACGAAATCTCATAAATTGCCCCCTTCTCGAAGAAAGTGATGACACACCTTCAGCTGATACCACACACAATAGTCGTGAAAGGTCAAGGAGGATGAGAAGACCGAGAAGGGAAAGCACTGAGCAGACCTCCATTGGAAAAGTGCGAAGAATAGTGGGACCTTGGGGAGGTTTATTGCCACCCAAATCTCAAAGGATACGAATAATCCTTTTCAAGCGAGAAATCAATGGTAAGCGACTGTTGCTATACCGCAAAGTCATTTTCAAGTGTTATCGAAAAGAGGTGGAGATTATTGGAAATTTGGGGAGACCTGTTGCCCATCAAACTCTCGAGAACATCACCGATTATTATCAGTGAGCAATCACTGACGATGCCTTGTGAGAAGTCCTAGTAAGTACAAATAATAATAATCATCATAAAAATATCCAAAAAGCTGAAAGGAATAATAAGGATGAAGAAAATACCAATAAGTGTACGGTCACTAGGAACAAGTCCGAAAAAACTTGAAAAATCTTATGATGAATCGGAATCAAAGGGTGGATTGCCACTATACAAAGCACGATATCGATGCTGAAATAACAGGCGAATGTCTGGCATTCAGCAGGATGCCCTATCCCCGCAAAAAACAACAAAATAAGAAAATCGAAAATATAGCTGAACTATTAAGAAAAATCCTTGAGTGCGGTAGCCAACCCACATTGTCAGGTTACACTGATCTATCACAGGTAAGTTGAAATAGAATAATACTGTGTAAACACAATTATAAATATAGAAAGAACATAATAATAAGACGAATTCAAAGGAACTGAATCTGTACGGGTAGATATACAAGAAAATTGCCATAAAATGCTACCCCCTACTGGCTGAAAAAGAAACGGGTGGGATTAGCATCGGATGGCACCACAGAAAATGGTCGTAAAGATTCTGAGAGGATGGAAAGGCGGAGGAAGGAAATCAGCATCGAGATCACCACTTAAAGGGAACGGGGAGTATTGGAACCTTGAAGAGGTTTATTGTCGCTCGAATTCTATTTAGAGCTAAAGGCCGTTATCATCAGGAATTCAATGTTAAACAGCTGTTGCGAGAGCGCAAATTGATTTGTAACGGTGATCGAAAGAACCGGATAGTTCCTGAAATCTGAAGACACTTCTTGTCACTTAAATTACAGAGAACACCTCCTGATTTTTCCAACGGGCGATCCTTGATAATGAATCGTGTGATAACTTCTAGTCCACAAGAAGAACTACTACTACTACTACTACTACTACTACTACTACTATTCATAATCTATTAATAATGGAGATTATGTATCTGTCTGTGTGAAACCGAAACTCTACTCCTACTTCTATTACGAATTATCTTATTTATTAATAATAGAGATTATGTATATCTGAATCCGAAACTATACTTTTTCGAGAAGTGTGGAGGTAGTATAGTATCTGTTTCGTTGTCATGATACCACGCTCCCAGGCATTGCCCCCTTTTTTAGAGGTTGGTATGTGTGTAGTATCTGTTCTGTTGTCATGATACAATCCTCCCAGGCATAACCTCTACCTTTTTTTGGGAGGGGATGTAGTATTTGTTCTGTGGTCATAATACTACCCTCACAGGGATTACCTTCTCGTTTACCTTTTTTGTAGTATCTGTTCTGTTGTTACGATACCAACCTCCCAGGCAATACCTTCTCCTTTTTTGAGGACGACTTAATGTAGTATATGTCTTCTGATTATTAAGTATAACGTTCTATTTCGGACGCACAGAAAGTTCTATTCCAATACAGATAGCGAGAAAGAGAGGGAGAGAGAGAAGAGAGAGAGAGAGGGACACAAGACAGAGGCAAGTTATTTGATTAATAACATGTAAACACCACACTCTCTGAGATTTATTGTACAAGTCGCTCAAAAATGATACATTTACTTAAAAAAAATTAAAACTGAACATCATTCTATTGGATATACTACATTTACTATATTTTGAACATTTCAAACGCACTCTTCGCGAAATCCCTTTTCCATCTTTAAATCTTTCGTCACCGGACACTTTGTCAACGGACATTAACCAACTGGACATACTCTATATTTTGATAACCTTTTTATGCACACACTATTACTTTACATTACTTTATATTGATTCTTAAATTTTTCAAATTTTGAATTTTGGCTATTCCCCTTTCAACTTATCAATCTATGTAATTCCTCTGATAATAAGATTTTAATCTTTGAAAAGCTTGGCTTAAGGAAAGAAAACGAAACATGTTTTTATCGAGTACAACTTGCATTGAAAAATCGAAGATGATATAGATTTGTCATCCGCACATCTTATCTCTCTTCCTTCATATATATATATATATATATATATATATATATATATAAATATTTTTTAAATATTGAAGCTTTTTATACTTACAGAAAACGTCATTTCGGGTTTTCTACCCTTATCAGTGCAGGAGTGACGGTTGCAGGCAGTTGCATGTGCCTGAAAGCAGTTCATAGATTCAGCTTAGAATCACGAGCCACACGCTTATGCCAGCACAGCCGCGAGAAATAACCACAGACAGTAATTGATATGATTGTACGCTAACCCAAGCGTCATGTTGTCGATAGTGTTCCACGCCCGAGCGGAACTTTGCATATTCGCTAGGATGACAACAATCTTATAATTCCAAACAGGGCTCTACTATTAAGACTATTAAATCTTAAAAGGGCATTAACTATACATATTTTTAAATATTAAAGTGTTTTATACCTACAGATGACGTCGTTTCGAGTTTTCTACCCTCATCAATGCACACACCCACACACACACACACATATATATATATATATATATATATATATATATATATATATATATATATATGTGTGTGTGTGTGTGTATATATATATGTGTGTATGTGTGTGAAAAAACAAACAAACGGAAAAAACAAATTCAAATACAGGAAAATCAACAAAGAAACGAGAGATTTTACCGGTTTTGTTCAGATCAATGAACATCTTACAAAGACGTTTGTTGATCCGAACGACACTGGTAAAATCTCTTGTTTCTTGATGTTTTTCCTGTATTTAAATTTGTTTTTTCCGTTTGTCTTTTTAACACATTGTCTTTCACGGCATTTCATGATGATGATGATGATGATCATCATCATCATCATCATCATCATCATAATCATCATCGTATAACAATGCATATAAAAATAACTTTCAAAATTAGTCCAACCGACGTAAATCTGAGCATAGAAAAAATCGACTGAATTATTTTTGTTCTGATATTTTATTTTTTTATCAATAACGTTCATTTTTGTTCGGGGTCAAAAATGTCGGTTTAATAAAATAAAAGCATAATGAGATAAAAGAAAACAACAATAACAAAAGTAAAAAAAAACAAACACGTAGACGTAGAAGCGAAAATATAGAATTGAAATGGGGAAAACACAATCTTAGGAAGATAAACAGAGCATACAAAAAGCAAAGTGGCACCAGTTTAACAATAGTGTTAATCAATATAGTCTTCTTAAATTGTCATAGATAAAAGGCATACATACACTACATACACCCTAAGGATATAATAAGTATATATATATATATATATATATATATATATATATATATATATATATATATGCGTATAAGTAGGAATTAATAATTAAATATGATTTTATCTCCAGAAAGGCGTGTTTCGCCTTTTAAAAGCTCATCAGTGTGCATCTACAACTGATCTCCCTACCCCGAAGTTTGTAATTTACGGTCTTGGGTCTTGTAACCGAACGTTGTTAGGTTCGCCACTAGAGGATTAGCTGTCCGAATGAGACGTGTAAATACACTTTTCTTTTTATCAATGAGTACTTTTACTTATCCTAAGATTTTTCAACTGATCTACCTAACACATAATTTGAATCTATAAGCTAGGGTTTGGTAACTCAACGTCGTTAAATATATATATATATATATATATATATATATATATATATATATATATATATATATATATATATATTAAGGCATGTTTTATTAAAGACGACAGAAATCTTCTGTTTAGTGATTCCTTTTTTTATTTTTTCCATTCGTCGAATGATCTTTTTGACGTGTAGATGGAATGAATTGATGAAGGATCCATGTGTTTGACTAACGTTTTCGATTCTCTCCGGAATCATCTTCAGGTCTTTTATGGCAAAAAATGAATAAAAAGCGAGTGAAAGAATGGAATTTCTTAAAAAATACGCCGGCAAACCGTTAGCGTAAAATACGGACGTCTACATTTTAAAATGTGACAATTGAAACAGTTCTTCGTTTATTTATTAATTTTATTTATTATTCTTATTATTTTTAATTTAAAATAATGGCTGATTTATAATTATTAGACGAGACAAAATTAAATCAGCCATTATTTTAAATTAAAAATAATAAGAATAATAAATAAAATTAATAAATAAACGAAGAACTGTTTCAATTGTCACATTTTAAAATGTAGACGTCCGTATTTTACGCTAACGGTTTGCCGGCGTATTTTTTAAGAAATTCCATTCTTTCACTCGCTTTTTATTCATTTTTTGCCATAAAAGACCTGAAGATGATTCCGGAGAGAATCGAAAACGTTAGTCAAACACATGGATCCTTCATCAATTCATTCCATCTACACGTCAAAAAGATCATTCGACGAATGGAAAAAATAAAAAAAGGAATCACTAAACAGAAGATTTCTGTCGTCTTTAATAAAACATGCCTTAATGAAAAAATGCTGCCTAAATACACACACATATATATATATATATATATATATATATATATATATATATACACATTATTTTTTATATTATATACTTATATTATAAAAATTAATGTCCCCGTGACACGTTGTGTCACGTCAATTACCAATGTTTATTCTAAGTTGATTTCATTCGAAAATTCATAAACTGCGACATATCTTTTAAGGCATACTTCTTCCATAACTAAAAATAAGTTACTTTACTTCTATTATTATCATCATCATCATCATCATCATCATCATCATCATCATCATCATCATCATCATCATCATCATCATCATCATTATTATTATTATTATTATTATTATTATTATAGATAGAAGTGTTATTATTCTTTATTATTCTCATATAGGAGTAAAGAGACTTATAATTTTGCTTATCTAATTTACATATTATTTTGTGATGTGTACAGACACCCGCATGTTAATTAGATGGCCACGCTAAAAAGAGAGACTCACTCGTTTTTAAATTCTTACAGTGACATTAATTATAAATTCAGGCTTATTAGATCAATTAAAACTTTTTTTTTTCAAATAACTCACTCCCAGATAAAAGGTATATCTTAATATGTAATTTGTGTTGTTAAAGTATATAGCAAATCAACTTTAGTAAACAAACATTGATGAACGTACGTTTATAATAATAACTCATAGAATACTGGTCCCATGACAGGTATAAGCAATAAATATAGCATTAGTTTATCTATATAACCTATATCTACATCGACTAAATATATGATATTATCTTGTACATTTTATCTTATCGAAGTAACGTGTGCGCACCGATCATTTTAAAAATGTATTAACTGAAATAACTAAAATATTTATGCTGAGCAATTCTTTTTTCTATTAAATTTTTGTATCTAACTTACTTAAACAGTTTTTTGGGAAAGAGTGAAAATTAGGGTGACCGCACCGCCAAAATGCTACAGTTTACAAAAATAATGTGCCCATGTTACTCACCGTGGTGCAGAGAATATATATTCTAAAATTTATAATGATAGATTCATTAGTTTAGAAGTTTATCCTGCACAACGATGTTGGACACTGTTAAGACGGCTGACTATGTTTGTCCGTCAGATTTGACATAAATAGAGTTTATTTCTTTACCTGTTGTGAAACGGTTGGAATTGGCCTCATTGGTTAGAGAGCTCGGAATTGAGTTAAAGTTGACAGAAAACTACATATAGATAAAACAAAGAGAGATAAATAGAAAATGAAGACAGATAGAAAAGGGAGAGAAGGAGATAAAGAAAAGGGGTGATAGTAAGAAAGAGACAAGTAAGAAAGAAGATAGAATAGTGAAAGCAAAAGAGTGAAATAAAGAGGGAGGGGGAAATAAAAAGAAATAGAAATAGTGAAGGAAAATACAGAGAAAGTAAAAAGGTGATGATAAGAAAAAGATAGAGAGAGAGAGAGAGAGAAAGAAGGTTAGCGAGTGAAAGGAAGAAAGAGAAATAAAAAATGGATGGACAAAAAAAAAAGAAAAATAACGAAGAAAAATACAGAGAAAGAAAAAGGGAAAGAAAAAATCGAGAAATATATAAAAGGATAGAAAGAAGAAAAGAGTCACAGAAGGATGGAAAGAACGAAAAGGAAAGAAAGATAGAGAGTGATATTAAGAAATAGATAGGACAGAGACAAGGATAAATACAAGAGAGAGAGAGAGAGAAAGGGAGAGAGAGAGAAAGGGAGAGAGAGAGAAAGGGAGAGAGAAAGAGAGTTAAAAATGGAAAGAGGGAGAACGAAGTGGATAGAGAGAAAGAGTGGCAAACAACGAGAGGGATAGAACGAAAGAGAAAATGATAAAAAAAATTAGGAAGAGAGAGATAAGAAGTAAAAAGAAACAGTAAGATAAAAGAAGAAAAAAGCGAGATAGAAAGAGAGGGAGAAAGAAAAGTGTAGATTAAAATAAAATAAAATATATAGATGGATTTAGAGAGATAGAGAGTGTTTGAGAGAGAGAGAAAGAGAGAGAGAGAGAGAGAGAGAGAGAGACTAACAGACGGCGCGATCACTTAACTGAGCACTTAGGCCTTAAATCATGCTTTTTCTTAAATCTTGATTTTCGTGTCGATTTTAATCGGAATTGGAACTGCGGTTGCGCACAGACAAGAAGCCATGACTATGATGAATGACCTGTGGCTGATCTTCGACTGTCCTCTTACCCAAAACTTTCTCAATTGAAATCTATCATCGTTTGGCGTACGTGATGGAAGGTCCATGCTCATGTGCGTGTACGGCGGAATAAAATAACTGTTGTAAAGAACGACCCAGACACACGCCTTTTCTTCCATATTCCACGCCATTTAACGTCGCCATTCTTTTAAAAGTCAAAAAGAAAAAAACAACAACAGTTATCACTAGATTTAAAAGACACATTTTTATACATTATAAGCTGTACAATCACGCAGTTTTCAGTCTATTTTCTTACTTAGAAATGATGTAAAAAATAATATAAGCAATTGTTAAATCACATGCTAAAATTTACTAGTTCATCCTTATTGTTAAAAGAACTAAAAAAAGATGTTTTTATAAACATTTTTTGTTAGTATTGAAACAAGCAAGTTTTCTTGGGAAGGCTGAAAATTAGGGTGACCGCACCGCCGAAATGCTACAGTTTACAACAATAATGTGCCCATGTTACTCACCGTGGTGCAGAGAATATATATTCTAAAATTTATAATAATAGATTCATTAGTTTAGAAATTTATCCTACACAACGATGTTGGACACTGTTAAGACGGCTGACTATGTTTGTTTATTTCTTTTCCTGTTGTGAAACGGTTGGAATTGGCTTCGCTGGTTAGAGAGCTCGGAATTGAGTTAAAGTTGACTTGTGTTCAGGGGTTCGAATTTTTCGATCGCTTTGAACAGTTATCTCCACACTGAATATTCCGCAAGGATGAAACGTATACGTAAGTCGGTAATAATTAAATATTTATTATTAAAATAATTATATATATATATATATATATATATATATATATATATATATATATATATATTATTATTATTATTATTATTATTATTATTATTATTTTATTATTATTTATTTATGTATATATAAGTAACATTTTAAGCTGAATTATTTCGACACTTGATTATTGGGGAAATGGTAGTTTTATCTGTACCATTGGAGAGCCATGCATATAACTGTCCTGTTTTTACATCTCCGAAACAGTTACATGGTAAACAGCTGAAGATCCCCGTGTTAATATTAGATGCTTACGTTAAGGTCTCCTGCTTTTGTTTCACTGTTAGATACTAAATCCCCCTTTTTATTTTATTTACTTACTATTATATATTATTTATTTATGAATTTTCCAACAAATGTAAAGTCTACACTATTTTGGATTTAGTTAGTTTCTCTGGGAATTTAAACTGCATTTTCCTTTTTTTTTGTCTTTTTGTTTAAAATAACTCAAAGCTTCTTTAGACTATATATATATATATATATATATATATATATATATATATATATATATATATATATATATAGTGTGTGTGTGTATTTAGACAGCATTTGTTAAGAAAAACAGAATTCGTCTGTTAAATTATACCTTTTTTATTTTTTAATATTTTTCTGATGGTATTGTTTATATTAAAATAAAAAAATAATAATAAATGTTTCATAGATTTGACGAACGATGCTTGAGGAACACTATAAAAGTACTAACATAGATCCATTGTATGAAAAGCGTTTAAATGCTTATGGAGCGGTCTGTGAAAGAATTTATTAACATTGGATTCAAAAACAACAAATAGTAATCAACAGGGAAGCAGTCCCACGGTAATGTATCCCACAGACGAAAATAGATTTCCTAAGAAGCTCTGTCCGTGGAAATTCCGCCTGACTCTAAGCACATAAAAGGGAAAAAAGAAAATATTTTTTCGTTGTGGTAGGAAGACGAGTTCTTGCTGTGAATGTCTTACAAAAAAGAACCAAAAACTGGAGATTAACCGAGCACTTACCATGGAAATAACGATAGAGTAGAGAGAGACTATCAACGTCTTATCTCTGGGAAAGGGGGCGCAGGGAAGAGAAAAGATAACTTATGACTTCATTTGGAAGTTGATCTTGTACTCTGTCAAGGCAGGAAAGAGTGCTCAGTGTGGAACCACCCTAGATGTGGCAACAGTAATCCATATTTGGACGTATCTAACTCTTATATAGGTAAAGTATTGCATCTGGAGTCATATACTTTCTGGAGCGTTAGAATGATCCAATCATCTGTCCCGTGACCTTCG
The DNA here is from genome assembly GCA_963556195.1 of Sepiola atlantica. Classification (NCBI taxonomy): domain Eukaryota; kingdom Metazoa; phylum Mollusca; class Cephalopoda; order Sepiida; family Sepiolidae; genus Sepiola; species Sepiola atlantica. The sequence continues at coordinate 46,786,531 of OY744536.1, read as the reverse complement.
CAAAAGCGAAAATGTAGCCATGTAGAGATAAGGGTAGGGGGAAGTAAGAAGAAAGACGTCGAGGAAGGAAAGAAAGACAAAAGGAGGAATTTGAGATAAAGTTGACAGCTTTTGACATTCGGTTCAGATAAAGCAGAGGCGCAAGGCCGAGAGGGGGTATACTGGCGATAGAAAGACATCTGGAATTTATTGCAACATTTTTGTCGATATATTCGGATGAAAAGGAAAAAGGAAAGGAAGAAGTTGAAGCATGGAAGTACTGAACAATAATTGCTTTTATATTGTGGAAATAATAAATGTGGAAGTAGCGAATTTTTAACGATTGTCTAAATTAATGTTTTTTAGAATTATGTTTTTTTCTATAAAAAAAGATGGGACGATACTAACATGGATGGCAAAAGAGATTATCGAAAGTGCCGAGTCCCAGGTACATGTGTAAGGGGAGTTTTTAAAAAAGTTGTTTAGCAAGTCATCATGGCGAGCAGACGACACTTTTAGGTTGGAGAAACTCAGAAGTTATTCCACTGTCACCATGTTCCTTCTGTTGTTAGTTTATTTTCATGCCAAACAAACAGCTTCCCCCAGCCCTTAGGATTATTCGTTTACTTAAAAACATTGTTAGCTTGTTCCTGTTATTGTAACTGTATTCCCCTGCCAAGCACACGACTATCACTTAAGAATTATTCATTTACTTAAAAAAACATTATTTACCTGTTCCTGCTATTATATCTTTATTCCCCTGCCAAGCACACGATTACCCCTTAAGAATTATTCATTTTCTTAAACAAACGTTGTTTACCTGTTCCTGCTATCATAACTTTATTCCCCTGCCAAGCACACGATTACCCCTTAAGAATTATTTATTTTCTTAAACAAACGTTGTTTACCTGTTCCTGCTATCATAACTTTATTCCTCTGCTAAGCACACGATTACCCCTTAAGAATTATTCATTTTCTTAAAAAAGCACATTGTTTACCTGTTCCTACTATTATATCTTTATTCCACTGCCAATCACACGGCTAGTCCTCTCAGGATTATTCGTTCACTTAAAAACCTTTGTTAACCTGTTCTCTGCTATTATGACTCATTCCTTTGCCAATCTACCAAGCTATCCATAGGAAGTATTCTTCTAATCGGAACCACTGTTACTCTGTTCCCCTTTATTTTCACTCTAACACATCTGTTAATTGATTACCTGCTTTTACCCTATTCGCTTCTTTCGCTTTCTAACAGTCGAAATATTTTTTCGACAATATGTATGAACCAATTGATGTTTATAATGCGAGTCATTCTAGTGTTTTGCAAGTCGTAAATGATTGTAATTTAACACTGACTTGGCTGGCATTCGCAATCTATGCTGAAACAACTATAAAGTTCTAATCATATTATATACCGTGACATAGATTTAGTCAACTTAGCGGGCTTAATAAAGCTACTGTGAGTTAACGACCCGTGGTCTTTGCCAATACATTCTGTTGGGATATATATCAAATCCACTGATCTAATGAACCGTACACATTACACACTATTTTGTATTTTGAGGTGGTCTCGAATTGGAGACAAATAGGAACTAAACTTTCAAAAGATAAACAGTTAAAAATGGACAAGCTTGGGAAAACGTAAATAGAATAGAGAAAACGAAGTACAATTAGCATTCTGGAAGCTGGAGAATTAATTTTGCATCGAAGCCGAACGCATGTGTTAAAATGTTAACCCTTTAAATATCCAGTGATAGATTCTCACGCCCTCTCTTTCTATCCCCCCTTTTCTCTCTCTCTCTCTCTCTATGCCGAATAATATACTCAGGATATAATAAAGAACTGTATATTCTGGATATAAATATCTTCGCGTAAATTGTTAATTGATAGAAATCCGGCCTGACAGACGATTCTTAATGAATAATCACCAGTTCCACCCAGAACTCCATCAACAGTCTCTCTGTTTTGATAACTCATTCTAATACAGCTGCCTATTCCAATAGCTTCTTTCAAAGAAATGCAGATTTGTGGAACTCTCTTCCTGCTGACTATTTTCCTCCTACCTATAGCTTTGGTCTCATCAAGACTAATGACAATAGGCATATCCTGTCTTTGAAATAATCATCTTTCGTTGTTATTAGCTACTTACATCGAATGGCTTTATGCCTCGTCTGAAGCGATTTTCATAAAAAAGAACAGTGATAATGAGGCGGCCAAAAGTATGTTAGTCTCTTCATTTCATCATACCAAAAGAAAATGGAATCAGGAAAATTTGAACTACAGTAAGAACAGTTGTCACAAAATAAAACGCAATCATTGAGGTTTTCAAGCATCAGCAAAATCAACAGGCATTCTTCAAAAAGAAAGTCGAAAAAGACAAATTTGAATTACGGAAGGTACAGTTAGCACAAAATAAAAGATTTGAGGACATGTTCGTTCAGGTCCAACAACAGCAGAATAAATTATTCGCATTGTCAAATGGGTGGCAAAATGGTACAGACGAGAACACATTCCACCAGAACACGATTTCGAACATCATAATAATTTTAACTACCATCCTGACAACGAGGTTATTTTTACCTCGTATTTCAGGCGTTATGAAGACATATATAATACAAACTGTAAAAAGTGGACCAGTTTCAAAATGGTTCGGTTGTTGTTAAGGAAATCGAGCACAGTGGAACATACGAAATTTGAAAATAAGATTTTACCTCAAAAGACCAGCGATCAAAAATTTAATGAAGCGATACAATTGCTGACAAAATTATTCAGTCCAAAAACATCTTTCTTCCACAATGAATAAATAAACACTCTGATGGTGTCAAGTTATCGGAATTAAGTGTCTCATATTTGCACAAAGATTGGTGTTGAACACAGATTTAGAGATTAGAAAGAGAGTCCTAAACAAACTGGAAAATGAGCTAGATTTAACACACCACAAAATAGTCGAAAGCTGCCAACGGTTTATTAGCGTGCGTCAGTATGGAAATGGTATCCGACAATGTAGAGGTGAGTGTTCAATATCAGAAAAATCTTCAACAAGAAAAAATTGACTTCACTTGTAAAATTTGATAGTAAAAGAAAAGGTAGTTTGCACTTAAACTGTGTTTTAGTTGCGGACAGATGTATTGGTACAGAGATTGCCACTATAAAATGAAGAAGTTATTTACATTCGATCACGTACAAAATAAAAAAATAAAACAAAAAGGAATCGCCACAGGTGACGAAATTAGAAATATTATAAGTTTTGTCAAGTTAAAATATTAAATATAAATATAAAAATGCAGCTTAACTCAGGCTCCGATTTGTCAACTATAAATCTGCAGACATGGAAGAAAATCTGCAAGCCAACTTAATTGAGGACTAATAAAATAGCCAAAAGCGTCACCGGAGAGAAAATCAAATTCGAAGGAGAAATGATAAAATAATCATACGACAATGGAAAACGCTGAAACTAAAAGTATTTTTGATGAATAATTCAAGTAACCTTTTCAACACAGATTAAATAGAGCAGTTCCAACTGTGGGATTTACCGATAAATTCTTTCTTCCAGAATGTAATAACTAAAGATGCCCCAGCGGAAAAAATAAAGAAGAAATTGAAGGAGAATTTTTCATATCTAATTTTCTGATGTGCTATGTAGATGCAACAATGTAATTGCAAAATTTGAGTTTAAACCGAATATAGAACAGATTTCCAAAAAGAAGCGAAATGTTCCGTTCGCGTCACAAGACAAAATCAACATAGAACTGAATAGATTCGGGAAAATGAAAGTACTATCAAGGGTTGAGTATAACGACAGTTTACCTAAAGGAAACAATAAAGAAATTTGTGTATGCGCAGACTTTTCAACGGGTTTGAACCAGGCTGTGAGAGATTATCATTATCTGTTGCCTGAAGAAATATTCGTGAAGCTAAATGGAGGACAGTTTTTGAACCGTGGATTTAAACGATGCCTATTGGCAGATACCAGTAGATGAAAAATACTCGAAGTTATCGTGTATAAATACACATAAATTGTTATACAAATTTGAAAGATTACCATCTTCAGTAAAGGTGGCGCCGGCTATATTTGAGCAGGTAATGGACGACTTACTTAGCGGTCTAGACGTTGTGACGGCCTATCTGGGTGATATTCTAATAATTAGTAAGACTACGGAAGAACACAAAGCGCACATACATAAAGTTTTCTAAAGAATTGAAGATTACGGTTTCAAACTAAAAGAAGAGATATGTGATTTTTTATGGAACAAACGAAATATCTGGGAACAATAATTGATTAAAATGGAAGAAGACCCGATCCAAAGAGAGCAGGCGCAATAAGAAATATACCCGCGCCAGAAAATATATTGCCTTTGCAAAGTTTCCTTGGGTTAGCGAATTATTATAACGCATGTATCCCAAGTATACACAACATACGAGTGCCTTTAACGAATCATTGAAGAAGGAGAAACACTGGATGTAGACGACAAAATGTCAAGAAGCATTTTGAGAAAATAAAAGAATATTCTCATGTCTGCTTTATTATTTAACGCATTATGATCCATGAATGCGAAATAGTTGTTGCTTCCGATACGATTTCATACGGTATATGAGCTTGTATTTTACACGGTTCACCAAGCCGATAGCGCATGCGTCTCGTACACTTTTGCCGGCAGAAAAGAGCTACCCGTAAATAGAAAAAGGAGCACTGTGCATAATTTTTGCGGTAAAAATTTCACCTTTTCGTACATGAGAGAAGATTTTTTATTACAAACCGACCATAAACCTTTATTAACAATTTATGGATCGAATAAGGGATTACCTACACATATGGCGAACAAATTACAGAGATGAGGAACGTCCTCTTAAATTATAACTACAAGATGGAGTATCGCCCATCTTCAAAGATTGGTCATGGCTAGATCGATACCGAAATATGTTGAACCCTTTGAGGACACGGTAATTGCCTCTCTACAAGCGGAAGTTGAGGTAAAACGCATGTAGCACTGTATCGTAAGAGAACTTCCAGTGACACTCGGATAAATGAAGATAAAGAGGATCAACGATGATTTTATAAAAAAAATATAAATGAGTGTATAATAAAATAAGAACCCAAAAAATCCGGAAAAAAACATTTTATCTGCGACGATGTAGTAATGTACACTGATCAGGTGATCATTCTGGTGACATTGCACAAACGTATTCTAAGAGAGTTTCATTTTGGGCATTACGGCATAGCGCGGATGAAGAGTCTTAGTTGAAGTTACGTCTACTTGACGAACATGGACCGATATATTTAGAATACAGTTAAATCATGTAAAAGATATGCCTTAACAGAAAAACGCTTCTCATAAAATTAAAACATTGACTTGAAACGGACCGACCTTGGTCGAAAATTCACACTTTTCTGGGCCATTGGACGGGTTCTATTATATGGTTGTAGTGGATAGCTTCATAAAATGGACAGATATACTTAAGTGTAAAAAAAACAACGACAAAAATAACAATTGGGTTTCGGCATTAATTGTTCACACGTTTCGCAGTAGTAGATTGTGTAGTGTCGGATAACGGTACTCTATTATCGTCTAGTAAATTCAAAGTGTTTTGTCAGTCGTTTTTAGTACAACACGCCACAATCGCGCAATGGACGGCGGAACGATTTGTCGAAACTTTTAAAAGAGTGCTACGGAGAAAGCCATAACAGATTTTCTACAAGTGTATAGAATGACTCCGAATTATAACGTTCCATCTTTCATAGCACCAGTGGACGCTATGTTCGCAAGACAGATCAAGAAGATTTTTCATAGACTGCTGTAACCTCACGAGAAACCAGAACGTGAATATGCTCTATATGGTGAAAGAGCCGAAATTTACCCACGAAATACATTTAAACCAAATCAGAAAATATAGTCCGATGCTTTAGAGGACAATACTACAGAAGAGGAATTGATGGACGTCGTGTCTGACACGTTCGAATGACCAGTTCCGAAAGTAGTTTCTCAAAAGCAAACATCTAAAAGGAAAAACAAAATACCGACTTCATAGAAGTTAACCCCAAGAGAAAAAGGTATTACCCATATGGAGCAAGGCTTAAAAAGGGGTGTTCTAGCGTAACTTGCTCTACCTATTTCTGAAATAAAGTCACAAGTAAGCGTTGTGGCAGTTATTGATGGCAGTTATGGCCACAGAATCGAACGCATACTTTTTGTAACATACTTTTGTTAATACACTTTTGTTAATTATACCACTGTTAATGCCTTGATTATTACCGCCACAACAATAATGAAAAGGGTATTTTTACTTTCCATATGTACTTTGCCAGCTCTTTATCGCTTTGCAAAGTTTTCTACTCAAAATATTTGAAACCAAAATATTGAATCATAAAATAAAAACACTCTCGCATTTATTCATATGAATATATATCAAACATTCTGGTAATTTGAATACAATTTGAGCGACAGTACGATAAACTTATAATTTTGAACCGCCGATTAAAACAATAATTGAATTTAAAAACAATAGAAAAGAAAACGTAGCGTTGTTACCAGGAGGGAAAGGGGGAGGAGAGAGAGAAAGAGAGAAAGAGAGAGAGAAGTCAGTCACCCTGTCTCTTTTGCTTATGTTTCGTCAGTATATATTTCTTTCTAGCGCGATGTTAGTTTAATTTAAATTATCTCCAGTTGAAAAAAATAGTTCATAAATTTATCCGTTTTCTTTTTAATTAAATCACTTTAATTAATTACTGCTGATAACGACAAAATAATTGCATATATATAGCAAGAATAGAAGAATAGAATTTCAAAGGAATAACACCGAATATTAATTTATTAAAAACTTTAAAAAAAAATAATTATTCAAAATAGGCATTCAAATAGCTGTTATTTGGTTTTCTGTCTGTACTATATATACAGTATTTCAAAACATTACGTTGTATTATTGATTTAAATAACAGTAACGTATTTTATGCATGTATTTATTTAGGTAATACCATTTTTATGTCATTAAAATGATTAAAACATTATTTTTATTTTCCAAATGTACATATGATGTTATTTTGTTTTATTCCGTTTCAGGTTTTCCATATAAATTTGGCATGCCAACATTGAGCTTTCATTGTGACATCGTATGTAAATTTGGAAAATAAAAATATTTCTTTGTTATTCAAACAACATTAAACAAAATTGCATTATATATACATTTGGAAAATAAAAATATATTTTAGTTATTTATTCTTATTTGCTTTTATTAAACACTAAAATTTGTTAGGTCATTTTGATCAACCTTGTACGTTCAGTATACATTGTGAATACACATCTCACCGCTTCCAACTTTTATCTCATAGATATTCAGAATATAGTTACTTACTACGAGAGGTTTAGAATCGAATTTTTTCATTAAACATTTTAATAAAAAACCATTTGCAAACCCTGCATTCCTAAATTATGCATTTTCCCCTAAAAAATAATTTGCTAAAACAAATAAAAAAAAAACAAATTTTTAAACTGATCTGACGCCATCTTGAAAAGTCGTTCAAACCTATTTCCTAAAAAACACCTTCATGTCTTTAATCCAGCTATATTAAAAAAATAGAACAAATAACCTGAAAATAAGAAATAGTTTTGATATGTCAAGTTAATAATCGATATCATTCGTCATTTCGATATGCAAAAAATGGTTCTTTTATTCTTCTTTCGTATTCCCTGGCAACCATCTTGTTTTTTTCGTACTTCGCTGTTAAACATCTATTTGCTGATAAATAGCATGTACACAAAGATAAAATGAACAAAACGCTTTACACGTGAAAAAAAAATACTGTGACCGAGAAATAGATTCAAATATAATTCTTTTTCGACAACCATTTAATATAATGTTCGGCTTGTGTTTTACGTCATCTTAAAACATTTTCTAGAATTAAGGAAGAGATATCGAGAGTAGGGAACGCAGGGTCCACCATTCGTCACAGACTGTATTACTTGTAAAATATCAGTTTGCTAAGATACCTTATTTGTGGTGTGTGTGTTCGAGAAATCCCACACATTAAAACGATATCTTAAAAATCACAACTTTAATATTAATAAGAATGAATAAAATTAACATTGTTTCAAAAGAGAAACATCAATGAATAATAATTAATAAATTATTACAAAAATAAGGTTTATTTATTGACTATGGGCTTTAGTCTTTGTAAGAGTCTGTTGGGAAATGTAACACAAGGTAGAGAAAAGAGTTCAATATTTTCCCGCTTAGTTTGTATAAAATATTATTTTTAGTTAAAGGTTTATTTCGTGTGAGTTCGTGTTCTTTTTTCTTTCCTCTAGTGTAGAGTAACATTTAGTAGCAGTTCGGAGATTTACCGCTGACAATTGTTGAAGTCACGTTGGTTGCATTTACGATAGATCGTATGACTTGGGTGTTATTGGAGTTGACATCGATGTTTGCTTGCCTCGTGCTGTGATTGTGATCGATGGTTGTTTGCCTCGTGTTCGGCTTGAGATCCATCTATACTTTCCGCGTGTTCGACATGAAATCTATGTTTGCTTCTCTTCTGTTGGGCTTAATTGTGTTTAAAGTTTGCTTGTGTTTAGTGTTAATATTATGGGACATTGTCGAAACTTTAGCTTTGGCGTAAAATGGTTTGGAAGAAGTGTGCATTATACTCCACAGATCTGCACTGTCAGTGAAAGATGTTGGAATGGTAACTTGATATTATATAAAGGTGTAAAATTACACACCGGTGCCGTAACTACATAAACAGGAACCAGCGACTATAAGATTTATACTAATGATTTACCACTCAAAAATACCAAGAGCCACTCGAAGATAAGGATGAATTAGATGTGGTAAATATTAATTTTTACCTTACTTATTCATATTGTATGAAGTATTTTCGAAATTATTCCATGGAAACGTTGATATCTCAAAAATTGTTCATGCGAACAGGCTAAAATTTTGCATGCTGGTTACTTTTATCAAAGAGCATCAGATCCATACATCCAAGTTTCAACAATCGGAAGTTGAAATTCCTTCAAGATTTAGACCTTGATTAAGGTCACGTAACATGCTACAGTATGCGCTAAGTAGCGAGTCTTCATTATGAATAGAACTGAAGTTATCGCCAAAAGTGTGACTTTCACCTTTTCCGTGACCTTAACCTTGACCTTCAACATATATATCCCAAAATTAAATCGGTTCTAAATTCTAGAAAATGCCTGATATTTTGACTAGGTTTGGTGACGATTGGTTAACCGACGTGGACGCTAGTCTGTGCACAAAAAAACAAACAAACAAACATAGTGACAGACCAACAAGCTAACTCGACTGAAAACATAACCGTTTGGCAGAGATCCTATTACTACTACCACTACTGCTACTACTTCTGTAACTACTACTACTACTACTACTACCACTACTACTACATCTACTACTTCTGTAACTACTACTACTACTACTACTACTACTACTACTACTACTACTACTACTACTACCACTACCACTACAGCTACAACTTCTGTAACTACTACTACTACTACTACCACTACCACTACAGCTACTACTTCTGTAACTACTACTACCACTACCACTAAAGCTACTACTTCTGTAACTACTACTACTACTACTACTACTACTACTACTACCACTACTATTACTACTACTACTAATAAAAATAATAATAAACTAACTCGACTGAAAACATAACCTCTTTTGCAGAGGTAAACATATTAATTTATTGATAACGACGTGAATTGTCAATCCATTTATGTTATTTAACCATAAATTATATATTTTTGCTAATTTACGTTTTAGACCAACCAGTTCTTGTCTTTATTACCTAAATCCTCAATCTTCAATCCTCGATCCTCCAAGCTACAAAAGCATAACACATATGCACACTACAATTATAGTTAACGTGTAATTGTTTCTATATTGAAAATTCATGTCAAGGCCTTCACCAGTAAAGTAGATGTCGTTAGAATAAAAATGTAATTATTTACAAGGCAAGAGAAATCTCCCGATGAATTTCTGTGTAGAGTCACACCTGGTAATTTCATATTAAGATAATTCAATCAGGCAGACGCAAATCGACGGCATGAACCTAACTCGTTTGCGATGTCATTTCGTTGTAGGATTATTGCATTACGAAAATTATCCATCGACAATTTCCAGAATGTTCGGAATCGAATCATAATATTCGGATCAATTATTTACAAATTTCCCGGTGACTACATGCACCTGGACCTTTTTTTTACGGCATCATTTTGGAAAAGGTTGTTATTAATTCCAGAATTCGTCAGTCATATCAGGTAGTAACAGTTGATAGATTAAAAACGGAAAGCGTCTCTTTTTCGTTTGCAAATATGACACCTCTGTTAACGTTATACGATTCGCGTTCGTCCCTGAAACGTATATTATACAACTAAGTGCTTTATATATATATATATATATATATTTTGTACTCCCCAAAAATTTTGTACTCCCCAAAAAATCATTATATATATATATATATATATATATATATATATATATATATATATATATATATATATATATAATGATTTTTTGGGGAGTACAAAATTTTATTATCGCAAGCATGAAGGGAAGACGAATTCTATCGCTCATGATTAAAAGTTAATCAAGAAAAAAACGCCAGCCGACCGGTTTCGCCCTCTCTTAACAAAGACTGTATCGAGGGATTTAAAAACAAAAACAAACAAAAAACACGATAGATTTAAAAAAGGGGGTCAAAAGAGAGAGTACAGCAAATAAAAAAAAGCGTTATGTTATATGTACAATGAAGGATGAATCTTAGAGACTGATCACATCTAATCCTAATAGACATTCCCTTTGTTTACAAAGGGAGGGCCGTTTAAGACGAACGGTGATCGTCTTTAAGATTTTTAGATGGTATAATGAGTGAGCATGACTGAGAATGGTGAAGGAGTCCATGCTAAAATTCCTAGCGCACGGCAGGTTTTTAAGTAAATGAATAATAGAAGACCCGTATGTGTTATTTTGAACGTCCGTTGATAGGAAGTTTCGCTTTATCACGCTCTTCAGTGCGGCTAGACTTGCACCTCTCCCAAGCTAGGGATCGAACCATTCAACACTATAATTGATAGCCGTCAGCTCTATTCATAAGGTCATGGGTGTAGCACTTGTAAATTATACTGACAATGTCTATTTATATAAACACTAACCATTACTTTACCGTAATCAATTTGTTTACTTATAAAGAGCTTTAAATTACGCTAATCAGAATGCTCGACCCGGAAAAGGGGACTTAGATAGTCATCCATATTGTAGTCAAAGCTGTAGTGTTAAAGCTCAATATATATTAATTTATAATTCCAGAGTATTTATAAAGAGAATATAGAAAAATGATATAGCGAGAAGATTCTCGATCAGTTTTTAAAACATTGATTGTATAGCTAAATGGAAAAACGGCTGTCGCAAATGAATCGTTTGTTTTAATGAAAATCGCCCCATACAAGGCATCGAGCCACTTGATGTAAGGAGCTAAAGAAAATACCACTTCAAGATCAAAACCTATTAACGATGAGTGTTAGATGGATGGATTCTACCCTAGAATACAGCAATTATACCCCCTTTGTCGGAAACCTCGCTCATGAAATGTGAGTACTAAGGGACGAGATAAGAGAAGAGAGAGTTATGTAACTGCCGAAAGTAAACGCAAAGTCCACTTTCTACTCCCCGGAAAGTTTTACTTTACTTCACCATAAAGATATAGTCAATGGAATCTGCTATATATATATATATATATATATATATATATATATATATATATATAAGCTGTGTATTACACTGTTTATTTGGGTGACTATTGTGTTTTCGTCTGTGAAATCGTTATTAAATTAACAGTTATTTATTCTACGGAGCAACGTTAAAAACAACATAGTCGGAAATAAATTCGATCTGTTTACTATATATATATATATATGCACATATATATATACACGCAAATGCGAGAGTTGCACTCATTTCTCGGACGAACGGTGAAGTCAAAACGGTCTATTTCCAATTAATTCAACTTAGTTGTTAAATGCGCCATCTTTTTTTATATACCGTTTATATAGATGTGATATCAGATTCACAGGGTTAACTAATTTGTATATTGGTTTCATAAAAGTGAATTTTATTAATTCACTATTATTTGGCATTGTTTTTATAAGTCAATGATTTTTTAAATTTTAATATAAAAGATGTTCTTTTCTGCAATATTGTTTTATTTCCTGGACTAGTAGTTAGCATTTGTGTTCAAACGTTTTCTACCGTCGTTCAAATGTTTCAAACGTCAGTCGCTCTCAAGAAAAAGCGACCGACTCGATTTTTGTAAATTACCAGTGAAAAGATATTTTCTTTTCTGTAGGTCACATTTAAAAGGTAAATGCATGTTTCGAAATTACCAAAATGTGAAGATTTCGCGTTTGAAAAGTGTATTACTTTAAACTAGCAGGGCTATCCGGTATTGCCCGGGCGAATAGTAATTTATCTTTTATAAATAACAATTGATTTCCTACAGTTGCCACAAGCGAGGTAATTCTTAATGTACAAACCGAAAACAACTAATCGAAGTGAGAAAAAAATACAAACAAATTAGGCACAATGCGATCAAAAGTGTGGGAAGAACGGGGGTCGTTGGTCATCCTTGGTCAACAGTTATAAAAATGTCTATCTAACTCTTAACTAGAATCATCTCAGTCACCACAATACCACATGTACTCTTGGGTGGCACCCTACTAAAAAAATCTTCAAATTGTTGAAAAAAACATTTTTTTTCATAAATACATTTATTTACAAAAACTCATGGAATTAAAACGGGGAGTGGGATCTTAGGGAACAAACCAAGAAACAATAATAAAAATATGTGTTTATAACTCGGCATTCATAAATGAATGACCCCTCCCCCCCAAAAAAAGTGATTTAATCAATTATTGTATTATCTTTTAATGAGAATGGGTTAGTGTAGTATCAGTTCTATTGTCATATGACCGTCTTCCCAGGAATTATCTCCGCCTTTTTTTAATCATCCTAGGTCTTACATCCTCCTGTGAGAGAGGGTTAATGTAGTATCTGTTCTTTTGTCATGAGAACATTTTCCCAAGAATTAACTTCTTTTTTTAGGGGGGGCAGGTGGTTGTATAGTCTCTGTTCTCTTATCATGATACTATATTAACGGGCATTACCTTCTGCGTTTATGGGGAGATCCTCCCATGTATTACCTCGTTTATTTTGGGAAGGGGTATTGTAGTACCTGTACTGTTGTCAAGATACAACCATACCAGCAATTACCCCCGACTTTGAGGATTAGTGTATTATATGTTGGATAACACCTCCTCCTTTGGGGTTCAGTGTATGTAGTTCGTTCATCATGATTTCATCCTCCCAGCCTAGCAAAAGTATACGACCGGAGGGAGCCTATATTTGCTGGTATATATATATATATATATATATATATATATATATATATATATATATATATATATATATATATATATAGCGAGAGAATGGTAGTTTGCTTGAAGCATTGATGGGTATAGTAGTAGCATGTTTTTAAAAGGCTGTGTGCAATGCAAATTCCGGGTAAGAAGTAAGTTTGTATATATATATATATATATATATATATATATATATATATATATATATATATATATATATATATATATAGGGTGGTTGCTAGAAAAGCGGCAAATTTAAGATTTTTTATTTCAATGGTTTAAATGTTATTATGTTTAAATTCATTGCGTCTGGCTTATTCACTTCTTCGATTTGCTCTGACGACGTTTTGAGAATCTGTGAGTATATTATAATATTAGTCTTTGAACATTTTTATAAAAGTTATTATTTGTAAAAATAAATTACTGTTTGACAAATTTCTCGCGGTCACACTATATATATATATATATATATATATATATATATATGCATATATACATGCATATATATTATATATATACATACATACACATATATATTATACATATGTATAATATATATGTATCATATATATATCAAGAGGAGAATGAAACTCAAAATCGGAACAGAACCGAATCAATATAGCAGATCTTTGAAAAATAAATGGTTCGATATCCTACTGTATAGATCTATATTAATAATAATATATTATAATAAAATGTAGTTAGAGTAACGGTACCACTTATCATCAGAAGTCGCTCTGACAGAGACATGGACACTTCTGATGATCTGTGATACAGTGAACAGCAGTAAAGTGTTACGACAAGTAACTTTTATTAATATATATATATATATATATATATATATATATATATATATATATATATATATATATATATATATATATATATATGGGTTAATATAAAGAATATATATTTTTAAGGTACATAACCCTTATTATATTACCCAAATTGTTTCGATTCAAGGCTTCATAGCATATATTTTATAGGTTTAATTCCATTGATCAAGGGAATAGAAAAAGCATCAGCCCACAATTATATATTTTTAATATATTTTTATTCCGGCGAATTCTTATATTATTTTCATTTATACGAATGTTTCACGACCCAAAAACAAAGAAATAAGTTTTCATTTTTACGGCTAGCTTATCAGAGACGTTTGTTTACTAATAACACACAAAAATAAGCACCCTGCTCCAAAGCATAAAAGGGAGAAGGAGAAAAAGCGATGAAGCAGAAAGATGACAGGACAGCACGGAAAACATGCAGAACTGTTCTCTGAATAAATAAGGGTGCCATGATGTTTTATACACACACATATATATATATATATATATATATATTCGTAAAGAGTTCCACTGTATACAAAGCATTTACATTTTGTAATTGAAACTGTTTGTTTTTTAAAACCAGTAAAATGCAGAGGCTTTTTTTTTTAAATAAACATATTATTTATTTAAATTCGAATTTTCGATTCACACAGGAATCTTCATCAGTATAATAGACAATATTTGTTTTTTCTTCCTTTTTTTAAATGACATGGTGTCGCCTGATCTTTTGTTTCAGATGTTAACGAAGTTCGTTGTGTAATAATGTCCACAAGTGGTGGGTGCTCTGGTCGCACGTTATAAGTATTAGTAAAATAGTTCCACTGTAAAGAATGCATTTAAATTTTCTAATTGAAACCTTTTTTTTTAATATATATATATATATATATATATATATGTATATACTAATTTATAAATTAATTTTTGTGTGCATTTTTAAATTAATCTATTAATAAATTAATTTTTGCGTGCATACAAGGAAGACATAGACATGTGTTTCTGACATCATCAGCATGGCTACACTGGCAGGGATCGAACCGTCGATGTAAATTCTCGTAGTCTAGCGGTTTACTAATAGACCAAAATAACTTGCCACGTATCATTCCCGACTTTTTATCGCCTATAATGTACGCTGATTTTTGTTTTGTTATTGTTCATACCGGTGCTTTTATTATCTGTCGCTACCCTGAGCGTTTTTTGTTTAAGAATATGCAGAGGACTGTATTGATTCGTTCTTAATCGGGCGTGTCATCAATTTTTGTGTATATAGATTTTTTAATGAATTAATTTATAAATTAATTTTTGCGTGCATAAAAGGAAGACATGAACACATGTTTCTGGCTATGAACAGTCATCAGCATAACTCCTCAGGCGTGGATCGAACCCTCAATGTAAACACTCGTAGTCTAGCGTGTTACCCCTTAGACCAGAATAACCTGCCACGCTGTAGGAATTCTATAGTTATAGTGGATGGTGTATGACTTATTTCCAACGGGACTTGCTCCTACATTTGATATTAAACTTTTTACAGTTGCTCTAGTGGAGATATTTACATAATCCATTGTGTCGCATTGTATAGTAGCTGTTCATTAGCAGAGGCTTCCAACTGGATGTCAGGTGGCTCACACTTTACTTCTGTGTGGCAGAACCTGCACTTGTTGTCGCTGAGACCACGCATTTTCTTAAAAGCATTCGTCATCAAACCTAGATCTTGAGCAGCCATTACCATTCCTTCCTGATCATTGTGCAGTGATCCTCTTTTCAGCCAGTATTCGTGTGTGTTTACTCAGTAAATATCATCTCTCATGTGTTGAAAACTGATATTCATCTCCATTAAGACCCATTAGTTAAATGTACGATGCAAGAATAAAATGGAAGAATGGCAGATTAGACATTTTATGGTGATATCGTAATATTCCGTGATCTTTTACATCTAGATAACTTTCTAAAATATTATACCTATATTACTATTTTATCCATGTTGCTTATTTATTAATTATATATATTTCGAGTTATGAATAAAAGCAAGTAAAACGTTGCCTTTTCTGTCTATGGATGTCCGATGCCAACGTAGACCCCACGATATTACTATAAAACCCCAACGGTAAATTATTGTAACATCTGAAAGTTTAAAATCGAATAACAGCTTCATGTAAGTTTTCAGCGCCTTAAATTATATTTGTAAAGCTATGAAAAGAAATTAGGACATCGAGAATGTATACACGTCAAGTTTATTAGTGTAAGTCACCATTTGGTCACAAAAAAGCAATACTTAATCAAGTGTTTACGAAACCTTTACTATTACTATCCAATTCATGGTTGTTGTTTTTTAAGGGTAACTAAAGTATATTGTCAGTTATGGTATTCTGTAATTAACAGAAACATTTTTCGCGAATGTTATAGTAAAACAAATAGAAACCAGTGCATACCAAATATTGTGTTTTATTAAATTTTGTTAACAGTGTCGAGTGGGCGATGGAGAGTGCTCGGTGACTTCTCCCATAACTTATACTCAATCCGACCGACAAAAGATACATTTGTTATGAAAACTAAATATAAAAATCGGAGAAAACGGTCGACAGTAACATTTTGTTTTCTATAAACAGAGACCAATAGTTGGTAGAAAGATCTAAGTAAACAGATTTCAGTATGTGCTTTTTGTTTCAGAAACTCTCGAGAACGGAAGTAGGGGGAAAGTCGAGTTTGCTTTATATATAAGACTAGCAGGGCTACCCGGCGTTGCTCGGGATCATAAAAATATAAAATAGAAGAAAAATCGCGTGTGTAACATCTTTATATTCAAACTTCTATTTCTCTCCCTCTCTCTCTAGCCGTCTCTTTATCTTTCTACTTTTCTCTTCCCTGGTCGCCCCATTTCACCGCTACTTTCTCATTTTGCCTTTTGCGAAAGCTGTTTATTCCCCACCATTCCAATTACATTGCACAGGGCAAAAGTATGACATATTTCTATAAAAAGTACCACCTCTGTCTGCGCCTTCTATATAAGTACATATCTCCCCCCGGTGTGCATACTATATAGGTACTTATCTCCGCCCCGGTGTGCATACTATATACGTACCTATCGTTGCCCCGGTGCGCATACTATATACGTACCTATTGCCGCCCCAGTGCACATAATATCTACGTACCTATCGCGGCGCGGTGCAGATACTATATAAGTACATATCGCCGCCCCTATACTATATAAGTACCTATCGCTGCCCCGGTGCGAATGCTAAATACGTACCTATCGCCGCCCTGGTGCGCATGCTAAATACGTACCCATCGCCGTTCCGGTGCGCGCACTATATACGTACCTATTGCCGCCCCGGTGCAGATACTATATATGTACCAATTGCCGACCCGGTGTGCATACTACATAAGTACCTATCACTGCCCCAGTGCGAATACTAAATATGTACATATCGCCGCCCCGGTGCGAATGCTAAATACGTACCTATTCTCGCCTCGGTGAGAGTTCTAAATACGTACCTATCCCCGCACCGGTGCGCGTGCGATATATGTACCTATCGCCGCCCCGGAGCGCATGCTAAATACATACCTATCACCGCCCCAGTGTGCATGCTATATACATACTTATTGCCGCCCCTGTGCACATGCTATATACGTACCTATCGCCACCCCTATCCACTACTATATATGTACCTATAGCCACCCCGGTGCACATACTATATACAGGGTGACCCAAAAAAACGGGCCCCAAATGTAATTAGGCCTCGTTTCTTAGTGTTTCGTCCGAATGAAATGAATTTTGGGGCATCACTAGTTTATTATATTTACAACATCATAGCAAAATACTAGGGTATTTGGCCTTTTTCTCCGTTCTACAGCATGTGTTTTAGATGGACTACTTTTAGCTCCGTGCATTTCTTGAGGCGCAGAACGAAGTTGTCCATGACGTTCTTACAGACTGAATTGGGAATGGCTCTCATCTCCTCCCTGATGGCTTCCTTGAGTTCCGTGATGGTTCTGGGTTCCCCTGCGTACATTCTGTTCTTAAGATAGCCCCAAAGGAAATAATCTGGGGGGCTTAGGTCCGGGATACGAGGTTGGCACTCAAAATTAGTCTTTAGACTGATCACTCGGCCTCCGAAGTTCTCTTTCAGCCAATCTCCGGTCAATTTTGAGGTGTGAGACCTTGCTCCGTCTTGCTGGAACCAGAACTTGCTCATGAGCGACGGTAGAGGGTCTGGAGCTCACTCTTGAAGGTTTTGAGGACCTCCACATATCGCTCCTTGGTAACTGTCACTGCTGCTCAAGATTCTTCGATGAAGATTGGTCCGATGATGCCTCTGACCGAGATTGCAGCCCACACCGTGCAATTAGGAGAGTGCAGGGGCTTGGTGGCTACTTCATTGGGTCTGGATGACCCGAGAAGACATTTGTCTTGGAGTTCGCCTTTCCATCAAGATGGAAGTGGGCTTCATCTGAGGTCTAAAGGAGGTTAAGGAAACCTGGTGTCTCCTCGATCTTATCGAGCATCTTGACTGCCATAGCGCTCCTCTGCTTCTTGTCTGAGGCTATAAGGGTCTGCAGCGTCTGTATTCTGTATGGGCAAGCCCTGATATTGTTCACCAGCACTCTCCTACAAGTCTCACGGGAGATACCGAGGGACTGGCTTCGCTTACGCACAGAGCGTTTCGGACTCTCCTGGAGAGACTCTCTCACACTTTCGACCAGCTCGGCTGTCCGCTTCTTGGGACGTGCCGAGTGGCTCGGACGGTTCTCACTGGCAGCGTTGAAGTTTTCCACAGTCCCATACTTCTCGAAGTGGTCCACCCAGTTCTGAATTCTGCTTTTGAGTGGAGCCTTTTCACATCCGAACTGATGCATGAAACTGTCCTGGGGTTTCTTAAACGAGCCTGTCTTGTAGTAAAATTTAACACAGTGTATTCTTTGTCCCAGCTCCCACTGAGGGATTGGTGTACTCACGGTCGTTGATTCTGCCATGTCCTGTAAAATAAGGGCAATCGGTGAATAAATAAAGGAGATATCACATAAAGTGTACACGGGGCCCGTTTTTTTTAGTCACCCTGTATATACCTATAACTGCAATAGTATGGTAAATAAGTAATAACTGCAATATTATGCTAATAAAAAAGTAATAACTTCAATATTATGGTAAATTAAAATGTAATAACTGCAATATTAGGATAAGTAAAAAAGTAATAACGACAATATTATGGTAAGTAAAAAAGTAATAATTGCAATATTAGGGTAAGTAAAAAAGTAATAACTGCAATATTAGGGTAAATAAAAAGTAATAACTGCACTATTATGGTAAGTTAGAAAGTAATAACTGCACCATTAAGGTAATTAATAAAGTAATAACTGCACTATTATGGTAATTAATAAAGTAATAACTGCAATATATTAGGATAAGTAAATAAGTAATAACTGCAATATTAGGGTAAATAAAAAGTAATAACTGCACTATTATGGTAAGTTAGAAAGTAATAACTGCACTATTAAGGTAATTAATAAAGTTATAACTGCAATATTATGGTAAGTAAAAAAGTAATAACTGCAATATATTAGGATAAGTAAAAAAGTAATAACTGCAATATTAGGGTAAATAAAAAAAATAAGAACAAAGCAGTATACACTCCAGTAACGTAAAAACTCTAAAATGTTAATAAAAATCTGCGAAAGATATAAAATATCGGTCGCTTATATAAGAGACACAAAACAAGTGGTTCAAAATCCTACGTGCTTATCGCTGGTGCCATCAAGCTACCTGAGAAAATCTCGATCAAAATTGTCACGTTATCTTAACAAATTATTTGAAACCGATGAAATAAAGCTCAGAATTTTCTTCTAAGCACTGTAATGTATCTGTACTTTTTAAACATATGAATGAACACTAATAGTCTTTTATCGCTCTCACCCCTTCTCTTTCTCTCATTATCCCATTCTTACTAACTTGTTATTTACCTACTGTTTCAGTTTGTCGTTTCACAAACAATTCTAAATATTTAAAATGAATACCTTTCTAAAATTTATTCTCAAAATGATTACTTACAATCGATTACTTACAATAAATATATAAATATGGTCGAATGGACGTACAATGAATTTCGCAAAATGATGGAAATAGTCACAAAACATGTCTGAAATAATTTTATCGTAAAAAGTTTGAACCACTTCTAAGAAAAAAGATATATGAAAACTATAATATTTGTTTAGAATTTAATTTGCAATTTAAGAAATGCTGTCATATTTGGATTATTATTCGGTCTACTTTTCTCATATTAAATGTTATTCTTAAAACATTCCCGCCGATGAACTTGGAGGACGGTTATGCCGAACCCGGGAATCTGTACGGAATTTCGAACGGAATGCTTTATCTGATCCACAAGGGTAGCTTCATCTCGTTCCTTCAGTCATGGCTGGAAGTCTTAAGTTATTTGTAATTGCATTCTTAGTATCGCCCGTATTGAAGACTGAACCATCAGCCTCTAGAATACTGTAACTTTGAACTGATTATACTTAACATTTATATTCGTGTCTTGGAAGAATGTCAGAGGTTACATCGGCCGTAATATTGTGAGAATAACATCCAAGATAAGAACAGTAGTTTGAAAAATCCAAATAACCCAAATAATCAATTCTCATCTAAAAAATTCTAAACAAACGAATTAAAAAAAATGTTTATGCTGAAGGGAGGTAATAAATATGGTAAAACAATTAAAAGATGAATTTTGTGACAAAAAATACGCATAAAAATTCGTTCATTATTTCATCAAATTATCACTACTTATTTATTTAATAATATTTCATTTGTTAAAATAGATGTTGTGTGAGAAATATTAATAAAACACTTTTTACGATAAATATAAACTTTTAAATAAGAAAGGGGCTGTTTACTTTCTATTACTAATAGAGATTTGGTATCTGAAGCCGACACTATATTATCACTTCTATATTAATGATTGAGATTTGGTATCTTCTGTCTGGAATCCGAAACTATACTATAACTTCTATTAATAATAAAGATTTCGTATCTGTGTGTCTGAAGTCGAAACTATACTATCACAATTCCATTATTAATTGAGATTGGGTATCTGCCTTTCTGAAGCCGAACCATACTATTACTTCTATAAATAGCAAATTCAGTTCACTATACTATTTCAGACCAATATACTATTTTTCAATACTCAATTAAAAGGGGTAGTGTAGTATCTTTTCTGTTGTCATGAGACAATCATCCCAAGCATTACCTCCTCCTTCGGGGTATATGTTGTATATATTCCGTTATCATTTGACCCATCCTCTCAAGCATTACCTTTTTTTTTAATTTTAAATGCGGGCGCTTGTGCACGTTCTTCAGACATACTATTTATTGTGTTCAACTGTTGCATATATTATGTGTTGTGTTTACCTATTTTATATATTATATATTGTGGGTATCGGTTACATAAACCATTTATTGTGTTTTTTTGTTACATGTATTATTTATTGTGTTTATCTGTGACATATATTATATATTTTGTTTACTAGCCACATGTATAATTTATCATTTTTACCAGTTACATATATTATTTATTGTGTTGAACTGAAACATTATAATTATTGTGGTTCCCTTTTACATATATTATTATTGTGTTTTCCTGTTACATATATTATTTATTGCGCTCCCCTGTTACATATATTATTTATTGCGTTCTACCTTTTACATATATTATTAATTGTGTTTACCTGTTACATATTCTATTTATTGTGTTCAACTGTAACACATTTTATGTATTGTGCTTACCTGTTACATATATTATTTATTGTTGGTACCAGTTACCTATATGATTTCTTGTGTTTACCTGTAACATATATTAGTTATTGTGTTCACTTGTTAAATATAGTATATATTGTGTTTTCCTGTTACATATATTATTTATTGTATTTACCTTTTATTATATATATATATTATTTACTGAGTCCAGCTGTTACATATATTTCTTTTTCATTTTCTTCTGTTAGCGATTACGTGATGACAAACGTGAAGAAGAGAAGATTTGAGAAATGTGTATTCTTCTTAGAATACTGATACACATGTAGTGAACTTTTATTGCTTCGTACTTAACTAAAGAGTTCTTAAAAAAGGAGGTAATCATAAAACAAGGGAGGTTACTCTCGATTACTTATTGCAGTTTGTTATTAAAATTATTTTTTAGCTTTGATCTAATCATTTGTTAGTGTTACACGTTTTTATCTATAAAACGCAAACACAACAGAGCAAAAATAATATTTCATATACAAAGAAATAAGCTGTACGTAGCTGTGCGTCTACATTCACATTAATATGAATAAATTATGGCTGATAGCGAAGAAAACACAGCGGGCCTTTTCCGACCAGTCTACCGGATGCCGTTGGAGTAGCGACTCAATTATCTGGGTTCCGTTCCGGATTTTGCATCTTCAGATTAAAAGCCGTTGTCAATTTCGTTTCGTTCCGCTTCTTTTCTTCTTGAAGGCCGTTGTTGTTGGAGAACCATTTGCATTACGTTTGTTATGTCTTCCTCTTCCAATCTGTTTGCCGGCTTAGCCGTTCACTGATACGAAAAAAAAATCGATAAGATTACAGCGAAGCGTCGAAAGCTCGTTGCGTTCCGACAGAGACAGAAGCGTCCCGCCGTTCCCACTTTTGGCAGAAGCCCTCAAGTTCGCATCTCACGGGAAAGGTAAAAACAATAGGAAAGATAATCATGCTGATTTTCGGTTAAGAAGAGATCTTTCCTCGCTAAATCCGTCTCAACATCATCTCGAAAACCAGCAAGGGTAGTCTTCGGGGTTTAAGCCGCTTTGAAAACTTGAATCCGATGTAATCCATACTATATTAAGGAACACGTCCGGCGTTGCCTGGGAATGAATGAACACACTATATACTCCGACTCTCATTTCCGAAGCCCATATAAACATTTTTGATACGCATTCTAGGTCTAGCCACACCGATAAGTTGTGAAACGACTAAACAGTTGCTTGTGGGTGACTATATTTTATATATATACTAGCGAAATCCGTATCTCGGTGTTGCCCGGGAAAATCAAGGACACCATGTATCTTTACACCCAGAAGTTAATCAATCGAAAATGATCGGAACGAGCCTTTTTACCAAAATGCTAAACATTAATCCACAACATAAAATATACCTGTAAAATGTTATTATGAAGGATACTCACTAATTTGACTAGTTTGCTTGGCTACGTTTTTAATTTACAATTTATAAAAAAAAGAATAATAAATACAAACACTCTGACTTGTGTACTGATGAACCGAAATGTATTATGGTGGAATTAAATTTAAAAATCAAATAGCTGTCTGTGGATGACTATATATATATATATATATATATATATATATATATATATATATATATATATATATATATATACATATATATATATATATATATATATATATTTCTAGACGAACTTACAAGACTGTCTTGTAAGTTCGTCTAGAAAAATAAACAAACCTTTTCTATCTATATCCGACTTATTTCGGTTTTGTTTTGTTTTTGTTGTTCACAGCTTCCAGCGATCCGATATATATATATATATATATATATATATATATATATATATATATATATATATAATGAAATTCTCGACTAAAATTATGCATTTCTATAACGTTTGTAAAAATAACACATAGCCTTATGGAAAACATACAACTGTTGATATTATTTGTAATATTCTATTTATCAGAAATGCATATTTTATAATAAAATGATTGTATATGAAGTTTTTATGAAGAACTGGACATTTTAAACTTTGAGCGACGTTCATTTCAAATGTCTTTTGGTTACATCCCCATGCCAAAACGCGATATTTGCCCCCACGTTAAATTGTACGGTTGAACAGCAAAGACAATTTTCTTTTTCTTGAAAATATTTAGTCTTCATTGTACGGGCTTTTACCGGCAACAAACACAACCAATTCGAAGTACTTAAAAAAAATTATTCTTCGTCTGTATAAAACCTATAAATATTAATGAAAGATGATTTCTCTCATACGTGTCTAGATTTCTCTTGTATCTTATCCTCTCTATCTCCCCCGTCGCTCTCTCTCTTAATCTCTTCATCTATTCGTCTCTATCTGCAAGTATGTTAGATGCAAAAATACGGCACATTTTCTTTTCTTCTTCTGTCACTTTCTCTGTTCTTTTCCTAATGATTTCTCTTCCCTTTATCTGTCTCTTTTTTTCTCTCTCTCTTTCTCTCTCTCACTCTCTCTCCCCTCTCTCTCTCTCTCTCTCTCTCTCTATATATATATATATATATATATATATATATGTATATATATATATATATATACCATTCCATGATTTAAAAACAGTGTCAGAACCAAAATAACTACACATGTTTCTAGAATAATTGAAGACAAACAAATGTAATCTAGGCAGTTTACTTCAAACGACATTAGAAAACCGAACAAAAGAGACATCCGAAAGCAATCCAGAGAAAAGAACAGAAAGTTGGCACATGGACGATCAGAGATTAAAATGTTAAACAAAGAAAACATGGCTAACTTTTTTGTTGGGCATGTTTTCCAGCAAAGAGAAAAATAATATTCAAATTACTATAAACTGTTTAAACTGTAAAATACAATAGAACTTTTGAAGATAATTGTTCGAAGATTAAGGAAAAACATTACTAAACCGGCTGATGTCTTCCATTTCTGGCACAAAAATCAAAGATTGAAAAGTGGTATAGAGGAAGACAATCCAATTAATTAAAATAGCAAAGAGTTAGAAGTGTAAAAAAAGAAGTAGAGGATAATCTGGTTCCAACGAGAGAGAAAGGTATATTTACAGAAGTGAATCTACCAACATGTATTTATTAAAAAAATATATACTATTTAATATTTTAATATTTTACCTTATATTACACGTGTTTCGAGCATGTTTTGCTATATTCAGATATTTAAAAAATATATATTGAAGAAAATATATATTTGTAGTTTTATAAAAAAAACATATTGTAGCTTTGAAAAAAAAATTGTGTGTTCAATTAGCTTAATAGAAATTTAATCTCTGTGTTAGCATGAGCGATCTTCTCTGAGTCATAATCAGTATATCCTGGTTTACTAGCGTTTAATGAAACATGTTAATGTCAATGTTTTGATCTAGTTTTGGGAGTGCTACAATTTTTAAAAATAATTTATGAGGGTTGTCTATTTTTTAATTTTTTCATTTTATTTCATAAACTCTGTTTTTCACGTGTGTGTTGTGTATGTGTGTTTGGATCAGTGTATCTGTTCTAGTTTATATGTGGGTGCGTATATGTATATTATGTGTGTGCGCATATTTGTGTACATGTTTTAGTCTACACTCACACCAATTTTCATATGTATTTATATATGTGTTCTGTATGATGAGTGTATATGTGTGGTGTGCTATGATTTGTTCAATGCCGGTGTGAATTTTGTTATAAAGTATATTTCTTGTGTGAGAAGGTATATATATATATATATATATATATATATATATATATATATATATATATATATATATATATATATATATTCCATAAAAAATGCCAGTATACTAAAATCATATGCCCTTAATAGGGTTAAGATGAAAATTCATATACACTAAATGTACAAAAGCAAGGAAATTCCCAATTTTTTACACTTTTATTGTCATTAAGGGTATGCGAGCACAACAGGGCTATGTATTTTACTGGTAGGAATTTTTCTTCACCGCACCTCACACACTTCATCCACTCATGCATAGAGATTTATACTGTAGTGATGTGATAATGAAATGGTTTGGTTGATATGTAGTCATATTTATTTGTGGAGTCTATTAAGGGATAGAGCGCTCTCGCGCCTCCCTTGATATATATATATATATATATATATATATATATATATATATAATTACCTTACATTTTCTGAAGGCTTCTTTGCATGTATGTTCGCCTTGATAGTGCATGCTTTTCACCTGGAAACTGACTCTTAAGACGGATATATATGTGGCAACTTGAATTTGTTTAAGTACGCGCTGAAATATTCCGAAAAAACGTGTAGATTTCTTTTGCTCCGAAATTAACATGAAATAACAGTATGATATAACTTTCATATGTTATTTATATATATATATATATATATATATATATATATATATATATATATATATATATACACGAGAGAGAGAGAGAGAGAGAGAGAGAGAGAGAGAGAGAGAGAGCGAGCGAGAGAGAGCGAGAGAGAGAGACCGGGAAAAAGTGAGAAGATCTCACATTCTCTGTTTTTTCTTTGTCTAGTTATTTTCCTTCCTTCTCTCTCTCTCTTTCTCTCTCTCTCTCTTTCTCTCTCTCTCTTTCTCTCTCTCTCTCTCTACTGGGGAGAAGAAGGAGAATGTGACAATAACCGAGAGAAGAGGTGGCGTTTTCTTACGACTACCACATAGACAGCAAGAAACATAGAGAGCATAGAAATACACAGAGCAAGAGAGAATAAGATAGCGAGCAGCAACTCGACTCACTTCTTATATCTCTACTAAATTTTACCCGAAGAAAACAACGCAACGCGAAAGATTTATCGATTTTTTCCAATTCTACGCAGGTGCGATTTGAATGATAGCGATCATATCCATTTCTCCCTCGGGGAACCTTTTAATTTCTATTTTAATTTGAAAGGCAGTTGTATGCTGTAAGAAGACCATATTTTTATATTTCTTTTCTACATATGTACTTTTTCTTTTTTTTCTCTCCAAAAGTAAGTGTCTACAGTCTTGTATTAAACTACAAGCGGAAATACATGTCCTGGAACAAGTTCATAATACTGCGACATCCATAGACCATATTAAACTTTCCACGGAAATTCTTCCCGGAAAAAAAATGTTGTTTGAATAGGTTGTTTTTGTTGTTAAATTACCATGCTAGAAAACTTTTCAAACCTGCCAGTATCCTATTTCTATATAAGGCCACTATCCGCCCATGTAGGGAGTATTGTTGTCACATCTGGGCTGGTGCATTATTAACTCGTCTCTCCCTCTTGGACAGGGTCTAAAAAGAGTTTGTAATCCAATAGGCCCCTCACTATCTCCCAAGCTCCAGCTCCTGTCCCATTGTCGCCATGTTGCATCCCTGTGTTTTTTTTACAAGCACTTCAATGGAATATGTTACAACGAACTTGTTGCTCTGGTGCCCACTCGACGTAAATACACCCGACAACCCCGAAAATCAGCTAAATCTCATCCATTCACTGTGGAGGTCTCCAGATGCCGGAGGACTTTCTACTCTAATTGCTTCTTTCCTCGAACTGCTAGCCTTTGGAATTCACTTCCTGCGCCCGGTCACCCAGACTGTACCGACATGCATGAATTTAAATGTAATGTAAACAAACATTTCGCTGCTGACAATGCCTCCCCCCTATGAATCTGCCCCCTAATCCACAGTATCCCCTCACGTCCTAGTGGCAATGTGACTTGTTTAGGGCGAATTAAACTAAAAAGAAAGAAATTAACGCTCTGAGTAGTAGCGTACAAAATAAGACAACATCTCCGTTATTCATTCGCTACAAGAACTATAGAGTTCTCGAGACAACTTGCATTTCTGAGTGTTAGAATGGTGCAGCAAGCTAGAAAATCCACGGGATACGGCATTACCGGTTTATTGTTTATGATGTGTGTTTTCGTGAGATATCTTGTGTCTATACTTGTAAAAAGTTAAACATATAATGAAAATAAGAGATATCTATGAAAATATCAAAATATTTCAAAGCAACTAAAATGCTGTTCGATGAAAAGTGCTTACACGACTAAAAGTAGAACTCTTGTTGTGTTATAAGTGACAGAGAAAATAGATGGACATTTCTATACCTCTCTATATGAAACTCAATGTCTGTGTTTATGTGCGTGTGTTCCCTATAAAAAAACAAACAGTATGACCGAATCTTATGTAATTGTTCTCGATAAAGCTAACGACGCTTTTTTCAATTTGATCCAGAACCATTCTGGGTGTCAACGGACCCCATATTTACAGACCATCGTAAACCAGCATCCAATAATAATGAATCAATTGAAATGAAATTAGGAATAGAGATTGTATACACACAAGAGATTATTATGGGCTATATTAGTTCTGAAAGACTTCTCTAAAAAGGGGTCTACTGGCCTTATATTTACAGATCCCCTCAAACAGCATCCAATAATATGTATTAATTCGTCAACGATTTTTTACAGTTGCCTTAGAAAGCGAAAAGGGAGTGGTAGAGAGAAAGAGGGAGATAGGATGAGAAAGGGTGATTCAGGAAGGAAGGAGTCAGAGTGAGAGAAGTGGAGATAGGAAGGAGAGGAGGTGGTAAAAGAGGATAGATAGATTAGGAATAGTAGAGAGAGAGATAGAGAAAGAGATGTGATGAAAGAGAGAGGTATAGGAGAGAGCACCCAGGTAATACAAGGGGATATAAAGGAGAGAGAGATGAAGGAAAGAGGGAACGATAGTAGAGCGAGAGCTATAAAGTGCTAGAAAGAGAGAGAAATAGAAATATATAGAGAGAGATAGAGAGAGAAAGAGAGAGAGAGAGAGAGAGAGGTGTTTTAAAAGAATAATGTTGCATACATCCTTTTCAACTCTTCTATTTTGATATCCATGAGCCTCGGGCAACGCCGAGTAGTCGTACTAGTACTTGTTAAAAACTAATATGCCTTTCTTGAAAAAAATAAGAGTTCGTTACACAGAAAAATCGAATTTGGCTGATAGTATCAGAACATGTCCTGTTAGGACTGCATTTTTCATACTAATGAGTCACCACTTGTCTAGACGAAAGGGGAAAAAACACTCGAGGATAATAGCTAATAAGATTGTCATGACCAATACTACCAGAGAATTTAAACCGATGGGTAGAATGGGCAGAATTAGATTACTTAAAAAGAATGGCGTGACAATTATTCGTGTATATAGGATATGAAAACGACCATGCTAAAGTCAAACCTCACAAAAAAGGTTATTGGAAATAAACGCTGTTCATGGCGTTCCGTTTGGCCTTTACGTACACATACCAAGAAACGAACACTCTTTGCAGTGGTTGTGGCTAGACGAGATTTTGCTGTTTATGTTTTAACGTCTGTGAGAGGGACAAAGATTACAGCTCAGTCGAACACCTAGCATGAATGTAACGATAGAGTAGAGAAAGACTAGCAACGTCTCTGCTGTGAGATAGGGTTTGTAGAGGAGAGAAGAGATACTCTCCCTGGGGGTGGAGTAGTCGATTGTTTTACTCTGTCAAGGGAAAATAGAGTGCTATCAGCTGCATCGCCTCCTCACATATATCAGCAGTACTCCATCTTAGGACGCTGATGAGATGCGGAATATATTCAACCATTCGCCTGTTGATATTTATTAGATTACTCGTCGTCGGGTATCTGTGTGTACATTTACAATGTTGTATAAAATAAAATACGAGTTTTACTTATCTGTGTGAGAAGTCTTGCATATGAATATATGCATGCATCCTGGCAGGAACATTTTCATTGCTCACGCCTCTCTGCCTTCGCTGCAATATTTCACCCCTGACCGGTCCCCTTATGCACTTACGGTACCTGCCATTTTCAAAGACATCGAATCCTTAAATGTATGCATACTCAGCATTTTTCATTATGCCGAACCATCGCATTTTGTTTCATTCCTGTCCTGCCTTTTTTACATAGTTTTCCATGTTTATTGGATTTCCATCTTAGATTTTCCAAGTTAGAATCGCTTCAGTAATTCGATTCGTTAGAATAGCAAGAAGTAAACTAACCTTAAATGGTCTTTTGCAGCAGAGAGCTTTCAGGTGAGAGAGAAAGAGAGATAGAGAGAAGGATAGAGAAAGAGATAGATAGATAGATAGAGAGAGAGAGAGAGAGAGAGAAAGAGAGATAGAGAAAGAGATAGATAGATAGATAGATAGATAGAGAGAGAGAGAGAGAGAGAGAGAGAGACCGTGTGTATGTATGTGTCTGTCAGAGAGAAAGAAAAAGAGTATAATGATGTGTAAGGCAGTATAAAAAGATATCTCGCACTATATATATATATATATATATATATATATACATATATATGATATACATTTATTTAGTTATACAAACATTATTGGCTACATATGTGAATACATTTTAAAACTTGGAATCAATTTTCATACATCCAAAAACATTTTTTACATACATGTATATTAAATTAAACTAAATATATCCCATATTAAACACCCTTACGCTTACATGTTCTGTTCCAAAATTTATCATGATCTGTTCATTACTATAGCAGTTTATCCATTACATTGAATAAAATATATACACATACCTTTATTTATATACATGCCCCCTCTAAATGTTAAACTTTACAAAAAATAATATGGCTATGTTACTTACCGTGTTGCCTAAAATATATATTCCAAAATTTATAATTATCCGTGTACATATATATATATATATATATATATATATATATATATATATATATATATATATATATATATATAATGTTGGGATAATTAATCGGAATCGGGAATCAGATTTTTTTGTGGGGGGAGGGGGTTAAATCGGTATCGGAATCCAGAAAATATTTAGCCTAATTTCCGATACCAAAATGATTCTTTTAATTTTGTTAAACTTAGCTTTTCTATTTCTGGTACTAATGATAACATAATAAATACTTATTGTTTTAAATAAACAATAAAACTAAAATCTAAAGATAATAACAACATTAAAAAACCAATGTAAATTCATTTTACTTGTGCAAACACAACAAAAACATTGACACTTTGCATAAATTCGGGTTTAGGTTACCTGCAAAAGAATGCAGTTGGTTTAAAGGGTCCGACAAATGTTTAAAAATTAAAGCAAACATTTTTGTCAATAAAAAATACTGACAAACATCATTGATAATTAAATTAAAAACAAAATATAAAGATGTTATTTAATTTTTATATCCTGGGGTTTTGTCCGGTTGGCATTTGTTAGGTCCTTCAGCATCGGTGAACCCTAGGAGAGGTGGCCCCAAACGTGTGATAATGAACTTTAAAATTTTTTAAAAGCTTGATGTGAGGTTGAATTAGGTATAAATGAATTACTGAAGTTAAATATTTTCACGTTAGTACGAGTATACACTTTGGTGTCAGTTTTTCTTTGATTTTGACTTTTCATGTCTGAACTGGTTGTAAAAAAATTCTAAAAGATATAAAAGGTTGATTGGGATGGAGATAGACGGCAATAAAATCAAAGGCTGATAATAAAAATCATTTTTGGTTATTAATATTATTGAAACCGTTTGGTAATTAAGTTTTTACATTTTCATTCCATTGGCAAGACACAAGTACGCTTCTATACCCAGTTAACAATAGATGCCACACATTGCGCTTTAAAGGACGGTAATAATCCTTAATGATCTCTCAGTTGGAATCTCTGGAATAGTGGGTGAATTCTTGATCCTCAGCAAAAACAAAAAAATAGACAATTAAGAAAAGCGAGAAAGAACGTAAAATACAGTAACACTTTGCCAACATGAACGCATATATTAAAAAAAAAATGATTTAAAGAAATAAAAATGTTTTTATAGAATAAATGATTAATTATTAACATGTTTTTAAGTAATTTTTGTTTCATATTTAAACTCATATTTTAGTATATATAGAAGAGTATTAGAAGGCTATCACAAGGCAAGAAATGGAAATATGTCGATGTTGAGAAAAAGACAAAAACAAGTGTATTTAACATTTTTTTGGTATTTTATAGTAAATCCTACTTTATTAGTTAAGCCTTAACACTTAAATCTAATAAATGAATTAATTTTCTAAAATTTAATTCCATTTTCTGCGGGCGACATTGACATTTCCTGCGGTAAAACAAAAACAACAACATTACCGGTCCACACAGATTTCAAGAGATTTGAAGCACCCACCATTTAATAAAGAGGTATTTCCTCGAAATATATCATGGAACACGGTCACACACATTAGATCACTGTGTATACATATTACACGCAATGCTTCAATCAAACTACATATAGTTATTATATTTTAATGCACTTTTAAAGTTTGGATTGTTTTCTTTGTAGAAATTAAGTAGATTATTTTACTATATAAGGATTATACGTATTATTAATAGTATGGTATTATTATAGATTAACACCTTCAGCTAAATCACTCCGACCCTAAAACACTGGTCTTGCTTGTCTGTGGATACAAAATAATTCTAAATAAAAAAGAACAGTAAAAACAACATCAGAGGGACGGATCACTTTCGTACGCGTGGGAGAAAGAGACAGAGAGAGATACAGACAGACAGGCAGACAGACAGACACAGAAAGACAGACAGACGGATAGACGGATGTCTCTGTTTCGCTACATCTAGTTAAATTATGCACGCTGATCCTTACCCCCTTCGGGACAGCGCCCTAGGCACCTCTTACCTGCTTCATGTATCGCCATAGAGAAAGAGAAAATCTCCGTCTGTGGTTTCGCGACTTTCTGTTGGGGTCACTTCTGACCCTGAAAAGTGTAATTCAAACGTTGGCGCTTGTTCGTAATACACCACCACCCGTCTTCACAACTTTTTTTACTGACCAATTGTTTTCCTTTTTTCGGTGTACAGTTACCTATCATGTTGCTAGATTATTCCGTGTTTTTTTTAATGTGTTTTTCGAATATTTAAGATTTTTAGAGGGGATCAGTTTCCTATGTAAATTTTGCGTAAACTAATCACAGAATTTTTGACTGTCGCAATTTTGAAAATTATTTTTCCTATGTACAATTACCTATCATGTCGCTAAAGAATGTTGTGTTTTTTGGAATTTTCTTTCGAATATTTTAGATTTTAGGAGAGGGGGAACATTTTTCTTCAAACACCCACATTATGAAACCCCACTTTACAAAACAAACATGAAAATGAAAAATAACAGAACAACGATCAAACCAGGTGCCCCTAAAAACAACGAAATCGCTTCCTCTCTTGAGGCTCTCATTCACAAATATCTGGGTACTAAGAACTAACCTTGATGATGTAGAATCTTTGCTTCACGTAAAATCCCCAAAGAGATTACGAAAGATTTTCTATTTTGATAGCTTATTTTCTCGGATCGCTTGAATTTTGAATTTTCTTCTTGCGACAGTTTTCCCCGACAATACCAACATGTTGAAACTTAAATATTATGTAAACAATCATCTTTCTACTGAAGTTTTCACCCAGGTTGCCCCTATAAATCAGGCCTCTACCACAGTAGCCTCTGACGATTCAATGGCAATATCCCCTGGTAAGGGCAAAAAAAAAGCAAAACAAATAAGTTTATTTAATGAATTACATATTTTATGATGTCAGTTTAAAAATTAAAGCTAATAATGAAAAAAACTTTGTTAACTAATTCATTAAAACTTTGTAAACTAATTCATTAAAAATTTGTTAACTTATCCATTAAAAATTTGCTAACTAATTCATTAAAAGTTCGTTAACTAATTCATTAAAAGTTTGTTAACTAATTCATTAAAAGTTTGTTAACTAATTCATTAAAACTTTGTTAACTAATTCATTAAAAGTTCGTTAACTAATTCATTAAAAGTTTGTTAACTAATTCATTAAAACTTTGTTAACTAATTCATTAAAAGTTTGTTAACTAATTCATTAAAAGATTTTTCTATGTAAGGAAGTCTCTTATATTTTGAAACCCAACTACAAAAAGACAAACGCGTTATATTGAAACGAAAGTGGGGAAAAAGAACATGAGGACATGATAGAAAACGGAAATGAAAAAAGAAATGAAACTTATCGAGACATTTAAAAATAATTTTGAAGGTGAGACAAGAATTGAAAAATTATTTCATTTTCTTGATTAGAATAAAAAATATTTTTATTTTTTTAATCTGTGTGTGTGTGTGTTTTTTAAAAAGTGTATGTGTTGAACTCATATTCAACAAAAAAGCCTTGGGCCCAAAAAATAATAAAATAAAAATTGAATAAGAATCTTAAACAAAATATTTCTCGCGCGAAACAAACGACAGGTTATTCAGTACCATTCGTTATTCACCCACTCCCCATTCGCCCAATAGTTCAGATAAATTAATTAATTGATTAACAATTTTTATAACGCCCCAGGATTTAGAGCCCTCGGCGGTAGATGGCGTTGCTTAGTGCATACCAACGGCCTCGTATTTATTTTATATTCTTCAGTTCATCTTTGTTCATATCTGTTTAATGTTTTTCGAAAAAAATTTCCTCCCACTATTATTTGTTTCTTTATATTTTTATCAGTTTTATTTATTTGTTATGGCTCAATTAGCGTCTTACTTTATAACAATTTTCGCGTGTCAACCCTTAAAAAGACAAAATCTAATTAAAAAGAACATTTACACTACGAATACATTTTTATTATACAGACCAAATTCTGTAAAATATTGTATCCGATTATACCCGGCATTTTATCCTTAATTCCTTTTTGTCACCATTATTTTGGAATAAACTTTAACACTACTTCTGTTGTTGTTGCTGTTAAATTAGTTAGACTTCTGCATAAAGCTCATGAAGATCGTGCCTCAGGATTGTCTGGTCTGCATGAAGTCCTCCACGTTGGTCACAGCTATTCGCTAACTCGCAAGATTGTAGGTTTTACCCCGGACACCGAGAACAGAAATGGGTTAGCGGTTGCCTACGAAGTCGGGGAATGGTTGACCTGAACACACCGATAAATGGCGCAGAAGCAACATTGCCATTTTTACTTCATTGATACACGGTTTTGCACCTAACACGTTTTTGCTTGTAACACACAGAGGCAGAGACGACCAGAGAATGATAGATACTGATGACGGCTCCTCCTGGATTTTTACCAGAGTCTTTTAAGCCGGGTAGGTCTGATACAACCATGTTGGGGAAACGTTGAACTTTAGGGGTTGCTGTTCTTTTTCGTAGCGTAGTTACTATTATTTTTTAGATTTTTCCACGTAAACGTTGATTTTACTTTTTTGATTAGTTTTGTAACTCTTCTTTTTATGCCTTCCAATCTCAATATAACATTCCGATTTCGTTATTTATACACTTCAGTCCACACTTGAGTGTAATGCTTTATATATGAGGTACTATATATGAGGTACTATATATGAGGTACTATCCGAGTGTAAGGGGGAAAGGTGGCGTATAACATTTAACGCATCTAAAACCAAGTTTCTCTTTTTTCACAACCAACTCTCACATAATTATTTTGCCCCAGTCGAAATGAATGACCCCCTCTTTGAGAGAAGCCTCTTTGTTTTCATAAGCTCCTAAGACTGACTTTCACTCCGCATCTAAAATAAAAGACTTATATACGATCTGTTATCAAACTTGCTGAAAAAATAGTTGAATCATTATATTGTTCCAGAAAGCACATGCCCTCTTTTGCAATTCTCTACCTATATAAGAGTCAGATATGTCGACTCTCGATTGGATAGTTCACTGCCTTCCGTTGCTTTAAGTTTGTGCTTCTTTATCCCGAGTTGTGTACATTTTTTCATTCTGAATTGCATTTGTATATCATGTATTAATTGTATGTTTTAGTTTTTCTTGCCAACATTTCATCTTATTGTTATGATTTACTCACTAAGAGTTCTCACGCGGATCATCATTAGTAACCGCTCACTTGCAACGACAAAAAAGACAGATGTTGTCCGATGGAGAATTCCAATCCTCGCCGTTTCTTTCGATAACTGTTGCAAGTAACTTCATGGTTTTGCAACAACCGTCCATTATTGAATCTCGTTGATAACGACCATTCGTTTTCACTGGAATTTGAAAAGAATAAGCCTCCTTAGGACTCCAATACTCCTCATACCGTTTCAGGGGAAGTTTGGATATTGTTTTCCCTCTTCGGTCTTGCCATCTTCCTAAACCATACACGACCCTCTTCCGCCCCCTCACCCTGTCACTCTCGCACTAAACGAAGAGAGTATGGAAACTGACGAAAAATAGGCCACTTAAACGCCGTCTAAATCCGGGCTGTGTTTTGAACGGTGCTCGTGCGCATAGCGTACGATCTACGTAAAGACGAACAAATTTAAAGACCCCCGTCCCAGGTGTCGTGTCTGTTGTACACGAAGGAATCTTTATTTTTTCCAATTTTTCGATATTTCTCATCCGAAAGATGGGCGATTCAAAAGATGTCAACTGCACGGTTAAATTAAAACTTTACAATGCATTGATAGTTCTTATTTCAGTACATGCAAATGAAACATTATACTTGGAGAGAATGACAAAAGGCTTAATGTCTTTTAAATGAAATCCTTTGAGACTTAAAAAATTGAGACGAGCAAAATACAAAGAGATAAAGATTAACTAGAAAGAAAATAACACAAAAGACAAAACAAATATTTTACAACTTGGGAGGGAGTATTACTTGAATGAAAAAAAAATAATAAATTTAAGGAAACAAAAGAGTTTCTAGAAAAAAAAACAGCGTAAATCTTTAAAGTACTAAAATAAATATGGTGTTTATTCTAAACTGGTTTTCACAATTGCGATCCTCTAAAACAAAATATCTTAAGAAGGACACCAAATGGAAGGATAATTAAAATTAAAAGGGGCCTCTTGTGTAGAAGAACTCTACTAAAATGAATCCAGCCACACGAAACAGACAAAATGCAAGTTGTAGTAAAACAATGTTTTGTACTTCTGCAGTTTACGGACCGTGCTGAAATAATAACGTTATTATTTAGAAACCTATTTTTACCATAGGTAGTTTTTTTTAACTATGCTGTACTTTCACCTAACAATTTAATAAACAAAAACAAAACGTAAAAATTAAACTTGAAAATCCTATCTAAAAAAATAGACTGGTCCGTAAACTGCAGAAGTGCTTAGCGTTTTATTACTTACTCAAGCAGATAGAATTCATTCATATCATAAAAAAGATTGTTTCCCATATTTTTCTGTCTCAATATAAACTCACAGATAGATATCCAGAATTTCGCGAGGCGTTCAACAATGGCGTTTATTCTGCATTTTGTATTGTGAGAAATGTTGAGACCATAACCTTAATCCGACGCATGTCTCGACTGGACTTACAACAAAGCTCAAGGATATGTGAGCGCACTATTTTTTTTATTTGTGGCGGGGTTCTTCGTTACAAAAGATTTAAAAAGCTAGGGAAGATATGGTGGAGTGGGCTTCATGTTACCGCGAAGGAGTATGAAGCGCAGGACGTCGGCCCGATGTTGCCACGTATGTGATCATGAGATCAGGAAGGAGTATTGATTTACTCCTCTCCAGGAGTTAGGCACAAGGCCGGTTTTTATCTTACTCCCACAAGTAAGATGTGACCCAAGGTCGGGTCGGGAAAGTGAGGTTTAAAAATTGCCTGGGCAGCCCCGTCGGCATTCCCCGGTAGGGGCGCCTCAGGCAGTAAGCAATAAACTTACTCCTCCCCAAAAAGGGGAGGCGAAGCCTGGGAGGGTGGACCTCCTAGAACTGCATGGGACAAACCCATAGACCGGCGTAAATCAAGCCCCGAAGGCCATGACAATACCAGTCTATGGGGTGCAGTATCCATCAGAACAGATACTACACTTTGATCTTAGCCAAAAGGCTAAGAAGGAAGGAGTATTGATTTACTCCTCTCCAGGAGTTAGGCACAAGGCCAGTTTTTATCTTACTCCCACAAGTAAGAGGTGACCAAAATTCGGGTCAGGAAAGTGGGGTTTAAAAATTGCCTGGGCAGCCCCGTCGGCATTCCCCGGTAGGGGCGCCTCAGGCAGGAAGCAATAAACTTACTCCTCCCCAAAAGGCCAAGAGGAAGGAGTAGAGTGCAGCTAATACGAAAAATGAATTGCGCAATTACTGTATCCGGTATTAACGACCGTCTTCGTTGGGTGAAACGCCCCTGCCTTAAGGACTATGTCTACAGTGGATCCGAAAACAAAAATGAATTATAAAAAATAAAAAAAAATGTGTATTATTAAAATGCGTCAATTTACGCGTTTAGTGATGAAACTACTATTTAATGACAAACAAACGAAAATGTCATTAGAAACATAAGCGTGACAGACTGACGAGAATGCTATTTCAAATTTAAGTGTGACAGACTGACAAACATTATATTTGAAACTACAGTGTAAACCTAACGTTGGACAGAGCCTCTTAAAGTGATGCTGGTACGCATCGTTGTTATTTTTTTTACTAACAACTCACCGCTCATGCAAGCCGAAAAGCCACCCGATGAGATGGGTTTATGCGTTTGTGTCAAGTGGATGCCAGAAAAACATGTTTAGGATTGCAGACGATGGTTTGCTTTTGTCAGAATTTGATTATTTAAGAATTTGTTAACATTGGACTTGAAAACCACAATGTTTTAGTCAACTGAGAAGCAGCTATGTTTTTTTTAAAACATAGTTCACCCCAAACAAGGCAGGCCGCCACTGTAGACGTAAGGGGCTACTGAGCAAAAAAAAAGAGAGAAGGGTGGGAGGGAGAGTCAACCTAAATTGGGATCTGCGCAGCGAGATGTCTGTTTACATTAATTTTAAATTTCTGCATGTCAGTACTGTCGGGGAAACAGGTGGCAGGGAGGGAGTTCACGAGGCCAGCAGCACGAGGAAAGAAGCTATTTGAGTAGAAAGCTCTCTGGCGTCTGGGGACCTCCACAGTGAATGGATGGGATTTAGTTGATTGTCGAGTTGGTCTAATGAATTTACGTCGAGGGGGCACCAGAGTAGCCAATTCATCGGAGTATAATCCAATGTGGTATTGTGTTTCACATTCTGACAGTTCTTAGAAACAAAATCTGCCCATAGAATTGTGGTTTAGCTCCATATACACAGAGGAACAGAATAATCTTTTTACAGTGCTTGTAGCTAAACGTGTATTTGCTGTGTATGTTTTACAGAAGAAAACGATAGATTGGAGCTCAGTCGAGAACCTACCATGAAAATAACGATAGAGAAGAGAAAGCCCAGCAACGTCTCTTCTGTGCGAAATAGACTGTAAGAAAGAGAAGAGGACATTTTTCACTTGATTTCGAAGTCGATTTCGTACTTTGCCAAAGGAGAGGCTGATCTAAGAGGCACTACCCAAAATAATACGCCATCTTAACGCGAGGTGAATGCTATCTCTAATTGATTATTCTATAAGAACAATGGAACACATGTTCGCTTCTTCTCTCTTGTCGACGACGAAGGGGAAGAAACAGGAAGACTTATATCTGTCTTTTTACCCTTTTGTCTTACCTGTTGGTCTCTGTCAATGCAGGAGAACGTGCACTGTGCGCCCCCCCCCCCCCCCAACGTGAGCGGCCATTTAATCAACTTTTGTTTGTTTTTGCTAGGGATGGTGTATCCTACCGGATGCCACCCGCTACTTCAGAGACTCCAACCGAAAGATCATCTTGAAGTGCAGTTGATTGGATCTCTCTTACACTTAGTTCACCAGGTATATTCGACAGGTAGATTTTCAACTTCTTTTTCATGAGCCCTATGCATCCTATGATTAATGGAAAAATTGAAATCTTCTGAATGTTCCAGTTTCAGTGTAGGATGTCCTTTTCTCTCAGGAGAGACGTTACAAGTCTTTTTCTACCGTATTGTTGTTTTCATTGTAGTTGCTCAAATGAGCTCCAGTCTTTAGTTCTCCACTGTAAAACATTCACAGCAAAAACTCGTCTATCTACAACCACTGTAAATAATTTTCCTTTCTTCCTCTGTGTGCCTTGAGCTAAACGGAACTTCTATGAGCAAAGTTTCTTTTCAAAAACAACCATCTGTGGAACACAATCCTATGGGGATGTTTCCAAGCCGACTACAACATGGTCGTTTTCAAGTACAATGTTAACAAATTGTTATCGAGTCCTCTTCTTAGGTAATCAAATTTTGCCCAGGTTCAAGCATCATCTCCAATGCTCAAGGTGTTGTCTCACCGTCCACCTAACAAACATATGAACTCTTTATCCTCAAGTTGCTTTTGGACCTGTATAAGCGTTATTCATGAGTACAAAAACGTTTCGTTTCATGTACAAGTTTAGCGATTAAAATGCCATTTCAAACTGATGCGCGACAGACTGACACATCGATCGACTGACGGACTGAGCTTATCATAAAGATGCGTGGTCGCATCTAAAGATTGAAGAGAACTAGTGAACCAAATGTGCGTAAAAAACAAACAAACAAAAAACGAAAAAGAATTCGTAATCTTAAAGTCCTGAAATTAAGATGGCGGTAATTCTAGCCCGGGTCTAAAATCTTCGATCTTCTAAAAGCAGAATTCTCAAGTGTTCGCCAAGAATCGTTTATCCTTGTGCAAAAATAGATTAGCCTGAAATTGTATTCTTCAAAATGATTAACAACTACAGCACATTCGGTTCCACGCCGTTATTTGTACAACCCTGTCAAAATCGCCTGCTTTGTTACCAAAAACCACATTATAAAGAAATCGATTTTTCTTTATATGAAATCTTTTTTTGAACAAACTCTTTCTGGCCTTGGCAGAGTATAAAACCGACTTCGCAATCTAGTTGGGGATGATCTATTCTTATTCATGCAGTCCCTTTTACACATAAGTGATAATGCTAGCCTCTCCTTACTGTATTATTTTATTCATGGCAGGTGCTCAACTGAGCTCCAATCCCCGGTGAGAGTTTAAAAGAGACTTCGCAATCTAGAGGGGGGTTGTAAAATATTCAGGCCGGTTGTTCCAAAAAAGTAATGTGGCAGAAGTAGGCGCATTCGACACGGACACGCAGCTAGCAAAAAAACAAAACATATTTGATTGATTATCGAAAATAAAATAATCGTTGCTTCAAGGTAGGCAAGATAAACATGGTAGATTATTTGAAATAAAATATTTGTTTATTAAAACTACCTGAAAAGGTTATAGACCGAAGAAAATATCCTGTCGCCGAATAAACACACTAAGACATGTGCACATTACAGCGAAGTCTTATAGTTGACGTTTGCAGGTTGAGGCATATGTGTTTCAAATTGTTATATAATATTAACCGGATATTGATAAAGTCAGACGATTGGCGATTTGGGCATTAAAAAGACAACCCCGTCAAATTCCTTTGCATGCGTCTCCCTTCCTCACTTATCCGCACTCGTTCACTGCCACCGACAATACAGATATATCAGTATATCTTTATATATATCAGTTTTTCGTCATTATTTTAAGTACATCAGCAATACAACAGGATGATCTTTTATCTTCTATTCAGCCCCTTTCACACAGAAGAAATGTTCCTAGCCTTTCTCTACTGTATCTTTATATTAATGGTACATGCTCGACTGGGCCCCATTCACAGAAAGAACCCACATGGCTACAACAACAACAACAAAAACTTTCCTTGTTTTCTCTCTCGCTTTCAAAAAAACGGAGCATAATTGTCAGGAACAGAGAATTTTTCCTATCGCGTCACACCTGTGGAACAAAATACCACAATGCTGCTTCCTAGCCGACTATAACAAAGCCTTCTTCAAGTCTAATGTAAACAATTACTTGTTGAGCCGTCCTCTTGGATTATTATTTAATCTTAAGAAATCTTCTACCCATTCCACCCTTTGTTTACAATTTTAGCTTGGTTGATCGTCCAACTGACGATCTATTTAACCTTCATATTCGAGTGACACCCGTGCCTTGATAAGCGGTAACTCATCTGTAAAAAAAAACGCAAATCGCTTACACCCTAAATAAAATGTTCACTTTCTCTTCTTTTTTATCCTTCCTTTCTTTTCTTTATCTTTTTTTCTTTATGTTGGTCCCTGCGGTAAAGCGAAATGGACTTATGCTTTTGCCCGTTCGTCCATTATACCGCGAATCTTCTTAAAAAAATGTTTACCACCAAATGTTACCTTATGTTATCTGACTATGAACGCATAAAATTGAATTATGATACAAACCAGTCCAAC
This sequence comes from Sepiola atlantica, assembly GCA_963556195.1. Taxonomy (NCBI): domain Eukaryota; kingdom Metazoa; phylum Mollusca; class Cephalopoda; order Sepiida; family Sepiolidae; genus Sepiola; species Sepiola atlantica. Next base: position 46,744,444 of record OY744536.1, on the reverse strand, counting down.
AATGGCTTTGTTGCACTCGGGTTGAGATATCGTTATGTTCAGTCCTAGGAGGTCCACCCTCCCAGGCTTTACCTTCTCTCTGAAAAGGGTTTCGTTTATTTCTAATTGTCTGTGGCGCACTACCGGGGAATGCCGACAAGAATCCGCTTATCTTATTCCGCTGGCTTTTCAAAACCAGATCTTTCCTTATGTTTAACCTCTTGGAAAATAAATAAATAATATGAACGCAGAAAACTGACGGAGCCAAAATAAAACACTAATTTGCCCTCATAGCAGCTGAAAATAACCCAAAATATCAATTTTTGCAAAAATCTAATACTTCGTTTTATTTGGATTACATGGACTACTTTTCTTATCTTGGTTATAATATTAAAAACATCGGGACCGAATTTGGAATTGAACTTTTATCTAATCCACAGACGGGGGTAGATTGTGAGATGAGAGCCATAATAAATGAAAAAATGAATGAAAAAATTAATAAAAAATAAATGAATAGAAAGAATAGATGAAAAAAATGTATTAAGAATAAATAAAATAAATGAATAAAAAATAATAAAAAGTTAGTGATTAAATACTAGTAGGAAGACCTGACGTGTCTCAGGATTGAATTAATAAAAAATATATGAATAGAAAATATAGATAAAGAAAATGTATTAAAAATGAATAAAATAAATTAGAAATGAATAAAAAGTTTGTTATAAAATACTAGCAGGAAGACCCGACGTATCTCAGGATTGACTGAGGATCTCTTCTATGTATCCATTCACTATGCTTATAACGCCATATCATTTTTCATGTTTTGACTGGTCCGTCCTCCCATTTCGCCCCCTAATATAGTAATCAAGAACCTGAAGTGTTGAAAAACTCTCTGATACATATGGTTAACATTTCATTAAAATCGGATATACGTATTATAAGTTTCAATTGTGTTTCTGTCCCCATAGGTCACTTAAAGATGGGGGCACATACAAGGTAATTTAGAGATTCAGGGCCACTACAATGATCTTCCCCGGAAATTTTATAAATATAAGTTTCATCAAAATAAGATATATTTGAAGTTTTAAAAGAGAGTTGGTCCGCATGGCTCACTTAAGTTAGGATGGGATTAAAGATCACTTCCAATCTCTTCCCCAGAAAGTGTGGTACATATGATATAAATTTCATAAAAATAGGATATATTTAAAGTTTTAAGGGGTATATGCCCCAATATAAACCTTAGGAGTGCACTTAGAGATTCAGAATCACTTCCATTGTCTTCCCCGGCAAATTATACATGAGAATAGACTTTTCGATTTTATGTAGATTCTCTAACACTTCTTTCTATAGGGAACACAAAAAACACGCATACACACATATATTGAGTTTTATATACAAATAGAGAGAGTAAATAAATGGTAATGTGAAGTATTTATTTGTTTTAAAAACTCAGACTTTTATTTCTGGTCAGTTAAATTAATTTTACTTTCTCCTTTATTTCAAGGACAACATACGCCTTATCATACCCATAGACGAAATACAGTAACCACATTCTCAGCATTAAAATATGTAGCATAATTGACGACTGCGAACTGCCTTAACTTCTTTTTCCATTTGCTTCATCAGAGTGTGATTCTTTTGTAAAAATGTTCAGATAAATTTCACGTTCATCGCTCATCCCTATCTATATAATGTCTACCATTCTTAATGTGAAAAAAGATGAAGTGGTTGTGCACAACGTACAGACATATATGGTGATTTATTTAATTATTAGTGGTGGTCGAAGAGGCGGACCGCAAATGCTTTATTTGTCATTTCTATTTATCATTTATTTATCGTTTGTTTTATTGACTTCTGCTATTCTCTATTATTTTGTGTATCGGCAATTCTATTTACTATTGGGTCACCACTTATCAAGGCCAAGGGCCACTCAGGGATAAGGGTTAATGAGACGAGTATGACTGTGAGATGAAATTGATTAATACAATGAACTAAATTTGATTACATATTTGTAGACATTCAAACCGAAGACGACTATGTTGTAGTATGCAGAAAAGCAGTCCGATGTAATGTGTTCAACATATAGGACTCCCATGCAAAGAAGCTCTGTCCATGGAAATTCTGTTTAACGCTAGGTACATAGAAACAAGAAATAGTCTTTTTTTTCGTTGTGGTAGGAAGACAAGTTCTTGCTGTGAATGTCTTACGTGAAGAAACCGGAGATCGAATCTCAGTCGAGCTCATTTAATTAAAATGACGGTTGAATATATAAAGAGAGACTGGCAACGTCTCTTCTGTGAGAAATGGGATCTAAAGAACAGAAGACATACTCCCACTAGATTTTGACGTCGATTTTGAAATATGTCTAGGCAGCAAAGTGTGTTCTGAGCGGCACCATCCAGATGTGACAGCAGTTTTAGGCTGTATATAACTCTCATAGATGCAGAGGATTGTATATGGAGTCAGGTTCTTCCAGGAACGGTGGAATCATCCAACCATTTTTCCAGCAAACGTAAGAATAGATCGAATGTAAGTGTTTCATTTAGATCTGCAGTGAAAGTCAGACCTAGGAGCTTATCGAAGTAAGAGCCTTCCTCAAGAAAAGAGACATGCATTTTGACAAGGGTAAAGCAAAGATTCAGGTATTGGTTTAGGAAGTGTTAAAATAACAATACTTCACGTATAACAGATCAGAAGAAAGAAATAGAGAGAGAAAGGGAGATAGAGAGACAGAGAGAGAGAGAGAGGAGGAGGAGGAGGAGGAGGAGGAGGAGGAGGAAGTCCGCAACCGATTGATCACCAGTGCTCTTTGAGCTGTTGGCATAAACAGTTGTGCAATCCGCGTAGACGTTCAACAACTGATCTCAAAATAGAAGATCATTAATGAGGATTAGAAAGACAGTTGGGCCCAGGATATATCCAAGAGTCACACCGGCATTGCTACTATGCGCTTCAGATTTATGTCAATTAACGGCTACTTTTATATAAAAAAAACTATGAGGGAGAAAATATTCAGTGATTGCGAAGACATTGCCAGATATTCTATAGCAGACAAGTTTGTGAAGCACCTCTTAGTACCAGACACTATCGCTCTAAAACCCAAGACCCCGTCAAGAGATATGCTGATTCTATCTGATATTATATTTAGAGCACCAACAGTTGACTTTGCAGGACGAAATCCGTATTGCTTAGATTGTTTTTGGTAAGGTGATTTATCACAGATTCAAGCAATTTACTCATGATGTATAGGAGACTGATCAGTCTTTACTGAGATACAAATAACTGAACACAAGTACTTTTAAATATTGGGCAGACCAGCAAGAATTTTCAAAAAAATGGGAAGCAGTATTTATTCTTAAATAACGATATAATACTCTTTTTTAGGATAAGGGCAAGTTTCAGTAGTAGCTTCGGCACTTCTGTAGTATATATGAAGCAGCTGCCGATTAAGAAATCGAAATTGAAGAGTTCCGTTTTTTTTCTCCAAGTACCATTCATTCAGAATTCACCGGAAGTTGAATTTAGTATTTAGAAAATGGAGTTAAATGAGATTAATCTTCGAGACATTGGTAATTTAATGAACCAGCCGCAAAAAACAATAGATTTTTTACAGGCACACCGCCTGATTTCTTAATGTTAGGGTTAGGGTTTAGGGTAGGGTAAGGGTTTAGGGTTAGGGTTAGGGTTAGGGTTAGGGTTAGGGTTAGGGTTTAGGGTTAGGGTTTAGGGTTAGGGTTAGGGTTAGGGTTAGGGTTAGGGTTTAGGGTTAGGGTGAGGGTTTAGGGTTAGGGTTAGGGTTTTTTATTTAAAATTATTTTACTTCATATAATAAAAAAAAGAAATTGTCAATTGTTACCCAAAAACAAACCAGTCTTGCATTTTTTTTTTTATGTTGTAAAAAAATCACTTCCGGTTGAATTACCTCCCTTTATTTTCAGTAGAAGGACAGAAAATCTGCTGCTTTATATATACTACAGAAGTGCCGTAGCTTCTAATCACAATGACTAGAATCTTGTCAGGACCAATTGCCATGTTGGCATCAAGGTTCCTAATAAGTTTGGCAACGTACAGGACAAATATATGTATGTCGCTAAAAGTATTTACAGTAATACGGGGGAATTCCAGAAGTTGGTGGCCCTGATACTAAAGTTTGGAGTTTGTAGCAAAGTTCTTTGCAAACTGGTTCTCTTTATCAGATACTGGATCGTTAATGATCGTTGGAATAGAAGCCTTACATCCCTTCATCACCCTGTTTGTTATATTCGAAACTCGCGAGAACCAAGCTTGCTCAGTAATTCTGGCTTTATTAGACTGCGCATTATATTCTGTCGCATTTTCTATAACTCATCTTCAGCGATTATAGGCAGTTTAAACGACGGCTTTCGTTTCAGGGCGTCTATGTGGGAATTTGTTAGAGTATAACACACTAAATACCATTGTTAACCAATAGAAATATATCGGAAGCGATACAGACATTCATTCGCTTTCATTCTCATTTTAAATTGTCATAGTTTCTTTCTCGTTTCATTAACTTTTTTCTTTTTTCCTTTCTTATTTATTTTCTCTTTTTATTTTTTTTCTCTCTTACTATTTATTTCTGTTTTTTTTTCCTTATGTATTTTCCTTCTTTCTGTATTTCTTTATTTCAGAAGGATTTTTTTTTAAATGTTCAAATTAATTCCCCCTTTTTTCTTTCTTTCTGTCTCTCTTTCCATTTTAGTTCTCTCTTTTTTCTTTCTTTTTTTCTTCATTTGATTTTTTTTCTCTTTGGCTTTAATTTTATATTTTTTTCTTTCTTCTTTCATTGACTTTAGTTTTACATTTTTTTCTTACATCTTTATTTACTTTTTATTTCTTTTATATTTTCTCCCTGCGTCTGTCCCCGCATCAGTTATCAATAGTTGATCTTCGAGCCAAACAATAGGATATTTGAAATCAGCCAGTTCTCGCGCGTGTTGTAGCCTGCTTTCAAACGATTACAGTATTCCTGTTCTATTATAATTTAACCGAAATTCTAAATCGCAAACAAGTTCTGGCGTGCACGTAGTCACTACGACAAATTATTTGTTTGAGCCTCGGATGAGAGTTGTCTGCTAATTAGCGGGATTGCGACCGTTTTTTCATGGATCCATGAGAAAATTCTCAACAAATAGCGTCATAAAAACGGACAAAATTGGAATTTAGCAGGCTTTTCATTCATGGTTAATGATAAGTAACATTCTTCAAACTGAATTATTGAAGTGAATTATTGATTCAATTTCAGGTTATTGTTTTGATCATCCGGACTGCTGTTCTCATCTGAGATGTTATTCTCACAACGCTTTGACCGATGAAAACTCCGGCCTTCTTCGGGTGCGTCTTGTCAAAATTGGGAATCTTTATGTCGAACTCGGAAATGTATACCAAATGTCAAACTGAACCCTTTATAATATATGTAGTAGTATGAAAATGTATCCATGGCAAATAAGCTGCGCAGAAGTGTTCATGTTTCATCCCCGTAATGCCTGATGTTTTCATTGTGAGGATGAAACATGGATGCCTCTGTGTAACTTACTTGTCATAGATATATTTTTATAATACTACTCCTGGTGTTACCAGGTCAAGCTGTGTAAAGATACTGGCTTCCTGACCAAAATGCACCAAATATTGATGTTATTGTTTTTTCCTTTCTCTTTGCAAAACTAATGATGTTCTGCTAATCCAAAAACAAAAACAACATTTTCACTACAAAACAACACAAACAAAACACCATGAATAAATATTTGAATATATAAAGAACGTTTACCAAAATGACCAGATTCGGCATTAAATAACACGAAAAAGATTGATGTGCCGTAAAACAAGCGACCAAACTGTACTACTACTACTACTACTACTACTACTACTACTACTACTACTACTACACTACTACTACCTTTATAATGAGCACTGTTAAAATAAATGGTTAAATCTATACGCAATATATTACTTTATACTATTATATATGTATATAGATGAAATAATATATATATATTTATATAAACACACACACACACACACACACACACACACATATATATATATATATATATATATATATATATATATATATATATATATATATATATATATATATATATTCGTTGTGTAGTCAAACACAAGTGCTTTAAGCTCAATGGATATTACATGATCAAAAGGTTCTAATATATAATTCCAGAGCAATTATAAATAAATAGACAATAAAATTCAAACTATGTAAAATTCTCACTTTGTTTTGATTGCATAGCGAGGATGATTAAACGTCTGTAATATTATAAATAAAAACTAACTTGCTTGATAATAGATTTTTTTAGCCTTGTTAAAAACGAAACTTATATATATATATATATATATATATATATATATATATATAATTATATAAATGTTTTGAAAACATATTTCTGCATACAAGTGTTTCTGCCTGTTTGAAAAAAACACACATTTTTCCATCAAATAAAACTCAAATAAAAACTTCAACCGTTTACATCAAAATTGTTCTCTTCGTTTTTACTTATTTATCCCCCATTTCAAAAGAAACAAATGAAAGAAAAACCTCCTAATATAAGTCAATAACCCAAACAATATAAAATATCACTCGAAAAAAAATGTTTTATCTTCTTTCATGATGTCCTTCATTGGTGTTTTCATTAAGAGAATACATACACAATAGCATATAAATAAAGAAAAAGGTTTTAACACACGCATCTTAATAACATTTTCGAAACAACCCCGCATCTAATGCAGAAATGTCCCGTGCAATTAATGTCATCAGATATATGTTGGTGCAACTCAAGGGTAACTAAAGAAAAGGCTTGGTGAACATAAAAGAGATATAAAAAATAACAATTCCCAGAATACGTTATTCTCTCATGCATTACAACATGATTATCCTTTTGCATTTAAACAAGGTAGACTCATTAAATTAATGTTAAAACATCTCGGCGAAGAATTCTAGAATAAGTACTCATTATAAACTCTAACACAATTAAACAATGTAATGGCTTCTACAATTTATCTCCTTTAATCAGCAAACTTATTCTAACCGAACAGAACTAGAATTTAAATCCAGGCTAGCTACTTTCCAACACGTTTCCAACAAAACTTTGTACATTAAAATAATTGAAAAGAGAAAGAAAACACTCATTACATTTCATAAACGCATCACACAGTTTGATTTCTAACGGCTATGGTTCGTTAAAAAACAACAGACAAAAACATTATTTCCACGGCATAATCGCACCACATTTTCTAAATTCTAACGATTATGTTTTGTTTGAAAAATAAATTATTTTTACGTAACAAACGCACAAAATATTTTCAAATATTGTACTTGTATGTTATTTCTTAAAATCAGTCATCTTGAAGAAGTCTTGAAATAACGAAAAACAATTCATGAATTTTTGTTATTTCTTCAAATCAATCATCTTCGGAAAGTCTTGAAATTAAAGACAAAACGTTGATGAATATATAAATAATTTTAGATTTTTTCTTTTTCATTTATATATATATATATATATATATATATATATATATATATATATATATATATATATATATATATATATATTTAGAAAAGTAGTCCGCGTAAGCCAAATAATACTAATTATCAATCCTCATTTAAATAATTCCGACACAGGAAATTAAATCTGGTTGTTTATCGATATTTTATTGTCCGGGCAAAGCCGGGTAACTCCACTAGTTATTATTATTCCGTTCTTGGTTTTCCTCTTTTATTTATTCATTTCTTGTTCTTTCTTTCATTCTTTTTTCTTCTTTCATTCTCCCTCGCTTTTTACATGCTCTCATTCGTCGTTTTATTCCTACCTTCTGTCTTTCATATCCTTTTTTTCTTGATCGAACGTTCTTTCTCTCTCTTTCTATTTACTCATTTCGTATTCCAATTCCTTGTATTTTCTTCATAGTCGTGCTATCATGCCTTCGAATCTAAAGATTGCATCGCATTTCAAATCGAAATGATAAAAACAACTCCGTTTCACTTCCGGGCAAATCCTCACGCATTTTACATTTTTCCAAACAACTTCTTCGCGACACACTTAATAACAAACCCAACAACCCAGGTGAAAAATCGGTAACGTCAACTATTGCATCATGCAAAGTGTTCACGTTTTCAAATTTGTACTCGACCGTTTAAAATTCTATATATATTTCGTCAGTGATGAATCTTATTAGTTCTATTTGGATTCCAATAGGCATTTGGATATATTGATGTCTCTGAATAGCAAGGAACAATTAACAAGAGTCACACTTAAGAGAAACAAGCCTGTTTTACACAAATAACATGATATATATATATATATATATATATATATATATATATATATATATATATATATATATATATCATGATTTATTGGGGAGTACATTTTATTATTGCAAGCATGAAAGGAAGACGAGTTTTATCGTTCATGATTAAAAGTTATTCAAAAAAAAGAAAGCCTGCCGACCGGTTTCGCCCTCTCTTAACAAAGGTGGTATCGAGGGATTAAAACAAAACGACGGATTTAAAAAGGTAGTTAAAAGAGAGAGAGTAGAAAATTAAAAAAAAAATAGCGTTATGGTATATGTATAAGTGAGGATGAATCTTAGAGACTGATCACATCTAGTCCTTGTTTACAAAAGGAAGGACGTTTTAGACGAACGTGGATCGTCTCCAAGATTTTTAGATGGTATAATGAGTGAGCATGACTGAGAATCATGAAGGAGTTCTTGCTGAAATTCCTAGCGCACGGTGGGTTTTCTAAGTAAATAGTCTGTAATGGAAGACCCTTATGTGTTATTTTGAACGTCCGTTGACCGGAAGGTTCCATTCCTGATTTTACTCGGAATGTGTTGTTGGACTCTACTATCCAATCTCAACGTCGTCCTACCAACGTAGTCGGCACTGCAACTACATTTAAAATGATAAATTACATTATTTTTCTGGTGGTGGTGGAGGTGGTGGTGGGGGTAAATGGTCTTTACGAAACGACGCCAATAAAGGTTTTGTAGAGAACACAACACGCACGTTAGAAGCAAAATAGCAATTTTCAACTGCTGAGCTGATTTGCTTGGCGAATTTCTCACTTACTGTGTCTAAATTAGCCATGCTAATGACGGCTGTAAGTCAGAAACACGTGTCCATGGATTACTTTTATGTACGTATAACATTCATAAATATATGTATATACATAAATATATGTATGTATATATATATATATAAATATATAAATATATATATATATATATTTATATATATATATATATATATAATTCTGTGTAGACATAAATAAAATTACAGCATATTTATTTATATCTGTTCCAAGAATTATGCATCGACAACAGTTTACGATCGGTTCTGAGACGAACAGTCTTTATATATTGACAGTTTTGTCTTCATCAGCACCGGTTTCAAACATTACAACAATCAGAAGTCGAAAAACATAAAAATTATTCATCATCAAAAACTAAGTTATCATAGGAAGTAGCATAGAAAAAATACAACAACAACAACAACAACAACAACAATAATAATAACAATGGAAAACGAGATCAAAACATCTTCTGTGACATTGAGGTGCAAATAAATACACTAATACAAGCAAGGAGACCGGATGTCATAATAGTAAACAAGAAGGAAAAATCCTGCCAAAATCGTAGATTTTACCGTTCTATAAGACAACAAAGTGAAGATCAAGGAGACGGAAAAACGAAGAAAATTCACGTAACTAATAGTAGGAGCACTAGGAAAAATCCCCAAAAACGTGGAAAAAAGACTGAAAGAAATTTGAATCAAAGGTGACCATACTAAAGAACGGCAATGATGAAAACAGCTGCAATCTGAAGGAAACTCCTGGAATGCGGACACCAACCTGCGTAAGCTACAAACGGTAACCAGTCCCACTCAAGTTACCACAGGAAGAACACAACCACATGAACTTAAAAAAACAGTAATTGCAAGAAATTTCATAAACTGCTCCCTCTAAAAAAGTGATGGTACCAGCCTCGGCTGCTACCATACAAAATTGTCGTGAAGGGTCAACGAGGATGGGAAAACAGAGGAGGGAGAACACTAATAAGACCACCACTGGAACAGTGTGGAGAGTACTGAGACCTTGGAGAGGCTTATTGCTACCCAAATCCCAGAGGAGACTAATGGTCGTCGCCAGCGATAAATCAATGGTAGGCGGCTGTTGCGATACCGCAAGGTCATTTGCGGTGGTGATCGAAAAGCGGCAGAGAGTACTGAAAATCTGGGGAGGCTTGTTGTCACTCATACTTCAGGGAGCAACGCTGATCGTTGTCGGTGAGCAATCTCTGACAATGACTTGTGTGGAAACTCCTAGTGAGTACAAATAATAACAACAACAACAACAACAAATATCAGAAATAATAAACGATGAATTTCAAATAAAATAAAATAAAAATAAAGTAAACACTTCTATGAAACATAAATAAAATTAAGTAAAAATAATACAAATATAATAAAATACAAAAAAATAAAAATTAAAAATAATCATAAAAATAAAAATAATAAAATAGTAATAATAACATTACACTGATAATAATTTTAAGAATAACAATATTATTATTATAATAAATTAAAATAAAAAAGATAATAATAATCATAGAATTCCAATAATAATAATAATAATAATAATGATAATAATAATAATAATAATAATAATAATAATAATAATAATAAAGCGTATAAAATATAAAAGAACATAAGAACACCACACATTTTAAAATATTTAAAAAAGTATATGGAAGTGAAATACTAATATATATCAAAAAATGTAAAGAAGCAAAATAAATTAAAGATTTTAAAAAGGTGTAGACATATAGTGTAGTGCTATTATTCGAGAAATATCATGTTAAAGGACCTGGTTTAAAATACGGTGGTTGTATTGAAAACAATTTTTAATTCGTTTACATGATACTCGTACAAATAGGTACACGTATAGAAACAGAAAAAGGTATACATATATTAGGGGAGGTCGATTTTGAAACTGTAAATTATCGCACTCGAAGAAAGTTGGCAAATAATGTTAAAAGTTACCACAAGAAATATTTTTCTTCAAAACTTTGTATTTATTTGAGCATTGCAACTTTAAGATCAAATAAATCGAGATTTTTTCTCACAGCCTAGATTTCACCGGCAGATGTGTCGCCTTAAATTAAACCCGGGTTTTAACAAAAAAAGGTAATACATTACTTAATAATAAATATTTTAAAGTTTATTATTCCTTTTCTTAAGAAATTAAATGTACATATTGTAGTAACAAAGATAATTGATGCCTGTCTCCCCCTTGGAGTAATAATGGAATGTTCTACATTCGTGTATATTAAGAGTGAATGTTAAACACTATTTGTCGTAAGCAACAAATGGTTAAATAAAGCTTATCCTTAAGTTATATTCGGCGTCCAGTTTTTATTACAATTTATTTAACCATTCGTTATGGAACGTTACTTGAAACCCGATCGTCTAGACCTTGATACGGCCGACTCGGAATCTACTGACAAATGGCGGCATTGGAGAAAAATGTTCGAAGGATTCCTTACAGCTCTACAGTTATCTTCAAACGCGGCTTTAACAGGTACTGAGAAATATACCCTTCTTTTACATCATGTCTCTACTGCTATTTATAGAAATTTATCTGAATGTGAAAATTATGAAACTGCGGTGGACATTTTAGAAGCCATGTTTGTCAAGAAAAAAAATACTATTTTTGCTAGACATTTACTTGCTACCCGGCGTCAACAACCAGAAGAAAGCCTTGAACAATACCTTCAGATTCTAAAGACGTTAAGTCGCGAGTGTGAATTTACAGCCTTAACTGCGAACCAAGCGAGAGATGTTTTTATCAGGGACGCATTTATTAATGGAATACAGTCCAACCAAATAAGACAAAGACTACTAGAGAATAAAAACCTAGACTTACCAACAGCTTATGAACAAGCTCTAACGTTGGACATGGCACAGAAGCAGTCTGTCTTCTATTTACAACCCGATATTTTGGGATCTGCTATCGTAGCCCCTCCTCTGCATGTTCAAAATTCTTCCATTGTCCAAGATGCTGCCACCCCCCTTTCTAACGATCACGAACAACTTATCACTGCCGCCTCAGCTGGATCCACATGCTACTTTTGTGGCCTTCGTATACATGCTCGTTCGTCGTGCCCGGCTCGAGATGTTAGATGCCACAAGTGTGATAAGCAGGGACATTTTTCGAAAGTTTGCCGGTCAGCTTCTCAAAAAAAACGTTCGGCTACTCTTGCTACTGTAGCACCAATTACAATATCAGCTGCATTCCCCGGCTGCCTCTCAAAAACAATCGTGAGGGTAAAAATCAATGGATTGACTATTCATGCGCTTATTGATACAGGCAGTTCCGAAAGTTTTATTAATGCCAGTATTGTAAAAGCAAATAAATGGGAAATATTTCCTTGTTCCAACCAAATATCAATGGCAAATTCATCTTTATCGTCCCATGTAATTGGATATTGCATGGTTAACCTGAAACTAAAAGGAAACTCCTATCAAGGGATCAAATTATCAGTAATGAAAAACCTCTGCTGCGAAGTGATTTTGGGTCACAATTTTCTAAAACAACATTCATGCGTTGAAATTCCTTTTGGTGGCCCCAAGCCAGTCCTAAGCGTATGTGGACTAGCAGCTGTCAAAGTGCGGCACCCGTCACTTTTTACAAACTTAACTCCTGACTGCAAACCAATAGCAATAAAATCAAGACGCTATTCAGAAACGGACAAACAGTTCATAGCAGCAGAAGTAACAAAACTACTTAAGGAAGGAATTATAGAGCCAAGTGAATCTCCATGGCGAGCACAGGTCCTCGTAACAGCCACTGAAAATCACAAGAAAAGGATGGTCATTGACTATTCCCAGACCATCAACAGATACACATTACTCGATGCCTATCCACTGCCTCGTATTGACGAAATGATTTCTAATATTGCAAAATATCACACTTTCAGTACTTTAGATCTCAGAAGTGCCTACCATCAGGTACCTATCAAGCCAGAGGATAAGCCCTACACGGCATTCGAGGCCTGCGGTCGCCTATATCAGTTCTGCCGAATTCCTTTTGGGATAACAAATGGTGTGGCTAGCTTCCAGAGGGTAATAGATGAAATAATCTCCAATGAAAAATTGAAGGGTACTGTTGCATATATAGACAATGTCACAGTATGCGGACATAACCAAGCTGAACATGACCACAACCTTAAACGATTCATGGCTGCCGTCAAGAAATATAATCTGACTTTGAACAGTGAAAAATGTTCCTACAACTTGAAAAGCATCAAATTATTGGGATACATTGTCAAAAATGGCACCATGACGCCGGATCCCGAGCGACTGAAACCGCTAATGGAATTACCAATCCCTGGAAACATGCCCTCTTTACGACGAGCCCTCGGTATGTTTGCTCACTACTCCCAATGGGTTGCGTCTTTTTCAGAAAAAATACACCCATTGACACAAGTATCTACTTTTCCGTTGTCCTGTTCCGCCATCAGAGCATTTCAAAACATGAAAAGGAACATTGCTCAGTCTGCCATTTCTGCTGTGGATCCTTTTATCCCTCTATTAGTTGAGACGGATGCCTCCGACTGTGCGATAGCTGCCTCACTGAGACAATCCGGTCGTCCTGTAGCTTTTTTTTCAAGAACACTTTCGAAATCCGAGCGACGACACTCTGCAATAGAAAAAGAAGCGTACGCCATAGTTGAGGCATTACGAAAATGGAGGCATTACTTAATCGGCCGACATTTTGAATTAATCACTGACCAAAAGTCGGTCTCGTTTATGTTTAACCCAAAAACAACGAGTAAAATAAAAAACGAGAAAATAGCGAGATGGAGAATGGAGCTTTCTTGCTACTCCTTTGACGTCACTTACCGCCCTGGTAAGGAGAATGCCGCGGTCGACGCGCTTTCAAGGGTGTGTGGCCTGGTAACTGGCTCAGATGATCTTCAGTATATACACAGGGAATTGTGTCACCCAGGTATCACAAGAATGATTCACGTAGTCAGGAGCAGAAACTTGCCATATTCTGTTGAAGACGTAAAAAGAATTACGAACTCTTGTCGGATATGCGCAGAAAATAAGCCCAGGTTCTACAAACCTCCTCCAGCAACACTCATTAAGGCCACACAGCCTTTTGAAAGACTTAACCTGGATTTTAAGGGCCCTTTACCCTCTAAAACTAAAAATAAATACATGCTCACAATAATAGACGAGTACTCAAGATTTCCGTTTGTCATCCCCTGCCCAGACGTAACGGCTGCAACAGTAATTCAAGGCCTCTGCTCCATTTTTGCCGTTTTTGGAGTGCCTGCATATATACATTCAGATCGTGGGTCTGCTTTTATGTCGGACGAACTCAAGCAGTTTCTGCATGAACGAAGAGTAGCTGTAAGTAGAACAACTCCTCACAATCCTCAAGGAAACGGACAGTGCGAAAGATACAATGGTATAATATGGAAGACAGTACAGTTGGCGGCAGCAAATCGCAATAGTCCGATCTCCGATTGGGAAAGTCTCATCCCCATGGCCTTATACGCTATTAGGACTCTATTATGTACAGCGACAAACGCTACCCCACATGAGAGATTCTTCTCGTTCCCACGACGAAGCTCAGCAGGCACATCACTTCCCTCGTGGCTTGCACAACCTGGCACAGTTTTATTAAAACGTCATGTTCGTCATAGTAAACATGACCCATTGGTAAGCGAGGTACAATTAATCGAAGCGAACCCTCAGTATGCACTGGTCAGAAATTCAGAAGGAAGGCAATCTACTGTCTCCTTAAGGGATCTAGCCCCAGCAGGAAATGTATATGAACGTAGAACTGCTTCAGATGGATATAGAGCTCCGGTTCGTGGAACAAGTCCGACCCTCTTAGGTGATCGTGTGCCAGATACGTCAAGTTCAGAGTCCCAACAAAACGAATCTGAATATACTAACAGAGTCGTCTCTGACTCTAGTTCGGACGACAGATGGGTACCACGAAAGCGGTTTCACCCAATATCTGAGACAGATACTCAATCTTCAGACACCAAGCGACCGAAGCGCCGTAGAAAACGAGAGCGATTTGGAGCAAGATATTTTAGCCCTAAACCAGCCACACAAGACAGTCCCGAAACGTCGTCAGGTCCCGAGGAGCCTAGATTAGAAATGGATGTCGGGCACGAACAACCAAGACGCCCTCAAAGAACCCGCAGGAGGCCAGGTCGATGGGATGATTTTGTTCCCTACGAATAAGAAGATAGATGGGGGAGAATGTAGTAACAAAGATAATTGATGCCTGTCTCCCCCTTGGAGTAATAATGGAATGTTCTACATTCGTGTATATTAAGAGTGAATGTTAAACACTATTTGTCGTAAGCAACAAATGGTTAAATAAAGCTTATCCTTAAGTTATATTCGGCGTCCAGTTTTTATTACACATATTCAAATTAAAAAGGAATAAAACACTATGATATTTAATGTTATATATATATAATTATTTATTTACATAGGCGTTTTATTTATTGGATATTTTTTATGGTATTCACCGGTTGAAAATTCAACGAGCGAATTTGAATTCACGTGTTGATTTTGTGTTTACAAATGTAATTATCACAAATATATATTGAATTGTCGAGCGCTGGCTTATCTAATCCCACTTCCCCGACCTTTTGTCACACCTTACCTTGTGGGAGTTAGATAAATAAAAACTAGTTCAGCCATGGTTTTTTAACCCACCAAATAAACCGGTATCGTCCGGGTCTTTGGGTCTGGATTCACGCCCGTCTGTCCGTCCTGTGCAGTTCTAGGAGGTGCACCTCCCAGGTTTTGCCTTCCCTCTTTGGGGAGGAGTAAGTTTATTGCTAACTGTCTGAGGCGGCCCTACCGGGGAATGCCGACGGAGCTGCCCAGGCAATTTTTAAATGGCCAGAGTGCTCACCTCTCGAGCACTGGCTTTCTCATCCCACTTTCCTGTGTCAATCTTACCTTGTTGGAGATAGATAAATAAAATCTAGTTCAGCCAGGGGATTTTACCCCACCAAATAAATCGGTATCGTCCGGGCCTTTGGGTCTGGATTTACGCCGGTCTATTGGGGCTTGTCCGTCCTGTGCAATTCTAGGAGTTGCACCCTCCCAGGCTTTGCCTTCCCTCTTTGGGGAGGAGTAAGTTTATTGCTAACTGTCTGAGACGCCCCTACAGGGGAATGCCGACGGGGCTGCCCAGTCAATTTTTTAATGGCTAGAGTGCTCACCTCTATAGCGCAGGCTTATCTAATCCCACTTTCATGACCTTGTGTCACATCTTACCTTGTTGGCGGTAGACAAATAAAACTATTTCAGCCAGGGGTTTTTGCCCACCTAAAATATTATATGTATTGGAGTTGATGGGAGAATGGATAAGGACACATTGATGTATAAGGAAATTGTGGATGAAAATAGACAGAGAATTATGAAAAAAACTAAGGGACCAGAACACCATTTAACTTTTACAAAAGAAACACCATGTGAAAGTAAATATCTGACACAGAGTTCTTCCTAATAGTGATGCAACAGGTGCTGTTCATGCAGATCAAGTGGTGGATGTTTTGCATGAATTCCACAGTGAGAACAGTATCAAGGCTATAGTTGTTGACAACACTAATACCAACACAGGTTGCGAAGGTAGAATGGTTGCAATTTTAGAAAAAAAACTTTAAAAATCTTCACACAATTGGTTGCTCTTTGCATCATAATGAACTACCTTTCAGAGCCCTTTTTAAAAACATAGATGGTTGCGCAAAGGGCCCTACAACATTCAGTGGCCCTCTGGGGAAATTATGCTCAAATGATTGCCATGATTTACCCCAAATATCATTTTCCACTATTAGCAATCCTCTAGAGTCAATTTTTAAAATTGATGAAATACATGATCTTAGTTCTGACCAAAGACTCCTTTATGAATACACAGTAGGTATTTCTAGAGGTAAGGTTGACTCTAGATATACCTCCTGGAAAATTGGTCCTTTAAACCAAGCAAGATGGTTAACTTTGGCCATCAGGCTCATGTGTTTATGGACTCGTGGTGCATACCAACAAAGGCACACGACAAAACTACACTATGTAGTAAATTTTATTGTAAATGTGTATGCCACTTCTTGGTTTGAAATTAAAAGAAATAGTAAATTCCACAATCAGCAAGTGCACATTTTTAATATGACCCAGAGGATTAAGGAGCAGCCTCAGGAAATCCAAGATATCACATTTAGAAATATACAAGGTAATACATTTTGTTTACTGCCTGAAAACTTTCTATATTCCATGGTTAAATCTGAAGAGATTGAAGTAAGAGAAGCTTTAAAAAGAATTTTGGCCATTAGGTAAGTAATATTTATTCATATATTTCTGACTCAATTATTTATTCCAATTTATAGAATGATTTTTAAAGATTTTATCTAATTTCACCATAATTATTAAAGCAGTACAGATTGGAATTTTTTAATAATTCAATTAATTAATGTGTTCATTCAGGTGAGGAGTCAACCAGAAAAAGATTAAAAAGAATACCACCTATTAATTTTAATGCCACACATTGGACACAATTAATAGATTTAAAATTATGCTGCATTTTTGGCATTCTCAGGGCGTGGAACGGGCAGTTAAGTTAATAACAGAAGCTTCACAAACTGTATATGGTTTTGAAGCAAGGCATCAACACATTACAGCCAAAGTTTTGAGTCAGAAATGTAGACCAGCATTTTTGTCTAAGGGGTCTTATATGGAGCAATTTGACTCAATATTAAGCTCCATTAAAATAGTGTAAGGTTTTTCCTTATTTCTTTGCTTGTTATATTTTCACTTATAACAGAAAAAAAATCATTTTTTTAGGTATTCAAATATTACTGTTTAATTCATAACGTTAAAAGGTAGTTTACAAAAGCAGATACTGAAAATGAGGGGGGGGGCAAATTTTTAATTTGAAGATTTCTTTAATTAATATCATTTTTATAAAATAAAAGGACATTCGCTGATTTTAAATGCACAAATTATTTGGTTTTAACACCAGTATTCAAGCAAATCTTGCAAAAACGAGGAATTTTCAGTATATTCTTGTCTACGATCTTTGATACCAAACGCTCAAAAAAACGCTGAAGTTTTTGATCTAATTTTTTGCATGAGTATTTAATAGGTCTATATACAACTTTCGGTACGTGCCTTTTTTTAATATTTAAAAAAAAGTGTAAAATCGACCTACCCTAACATATATATATATATATATATATATATATATATATATATATATATTATATATATATATGTATATATACATACATATATACGCATAAATAAATAAAAAAACGATATAAAATACGCAAATGCTGGGACAAAAGTCAATCAATACATATAAAGAAAAGCATATATATATATATATATATATATATATATATATATGTATATATATATATATATATGTATATATATATATATATATGTATATATATATATATATATATATATATATATATATTAATGCATGTTTATTCAGCAGTTTAACACACTCTAGAAAGCTGCATTTAATAGGTGTAATCTCTTGTTGATTTATCGGGTTGTTTATAGTAGCCTAAAGCGTCGGTATTTGAGTTAAAGCATGACCCGAGTTCCGAGATTCGAGTCCTGGATAATCATCTCTACACTGACGATACCCGTAAGGATGAAACTTATACGTATGTAGATAAAAACAAATCTTGGTAATTATATATATATATATATATATACAGCCTGATTAATAAGTCACTTAGCTATTTATTTTTGACATTCTAAAGTTAAAAAATACGGTAATACAAAACAGAAAGTTTATTCAACAAATTCATTTATGGGAGTTTAAAATTACAGCAAATTTCCAAAATTTCCACCTTCGTTCTGCATGCATAGCTCCATTCTTTTTTGCAAGGAATTTACGACTCTTTGTAGCATATTTGATTTATTATGTAATAAATATATATAGAAACAAATATATAAACGAACAAATTTAAAATAACAAATAGCAGTAATTAGAGAGTAAGATAACAATTATCAAAGGTTCATAGCATGTTTGTGCTTTATATATATATATATGAAATTAAAAATGGAAAAACGGAAGACCTTTTCGCTCAACGTTTCGCCCAAATTTCACGTGGGCTTTGTCAAGAGCGGACGAAGAATACAAAAATGACAAAAGACGTATTCTTCGTCCGCTCTTGACAAAGCCCACGTGAAATTTGGGCGAAACGTTGAGCGAAAAGGTCTTCCGCTTTTCCATTTTTAATTTCATACCGTCGGATTATTTTTATCCTTTCATATACCCATATATATATATATATATATATATATATATATATATATATATAGAACAAAAAACAACATTCATATAAAAAATATATGAGTAAGAAACAAGCCATGTTTATCACACATGAAAAATATATACATATGGACAATTAAAAAACACAGAATCATGTCACAAATCAAGAAGAAGGCACTTATCCCAGTAGATCTAATTCAAAAAGGGGGCCTAATCTTAGATTGTTTACTTTTGTTTTAAAATTAATTTACTAAACAATTCGATTGTTGAAAAAAATTGTGCCTCAAACACTATTGCTTTTTAAAAAAACAAGAATCAATTTCACCAGTTAATCAATTTTCAGCATTCTAAGACTTGAAAAACACGTTTTCTTGTAAATTCGAAAGCGAATGGATCTAATAAAACAAACTGTTGTAATGCAATGTGAACTAACAGAGGAGATAACTTTCTAACGAGCAGCTAAATGTTCATGAACTAAATAATATTGACGATGAAAGATAACTTATAAACATATTAATATTGTATAGAAAGGGGAATATACAGAATAAACAAATAGCCAGAGATTATTTATCATGTCAAAGTAAATTATAAGCTACTTATTATAAGAGGGACACTTTGTTCTATTGCTTGTTGCCCTGGGATAACAGATCACATAGAAATCAAGATAATATATCCGTTTTAGCTGTAGGAAGTGAACAGATTGAAGGAATTAAATAAAATTACTCAGTACATGAGACAATGCCAATGGATAACAAACTATCCATAGTGTACTAACGTTTAACATTGGTCGCATAGAGTGGGGAAGAAATGAGTTAAGAGCTAAGGCACCTTAAAGTTTCTGTATTTTTAACATTTTTATGCATACAAGAGGACAAAACCCCATCTTTTTATTTAGTAAAAGACCTGATAGGGCTTTATGCTTACATAGTCCAAAATACAAATCTTAGAGTCTATAGGCTCTTACCTTTTTAATTATTTTCCAATTGAGGTTATAGTGAATGTTATTATCTTTCAGATCCTAAATATGGGTTTCTACAAAAGTGAATTTAGAGAGGTTTTATTTAAAAGTATATGTATGTCTGGAGATCCTATTTTTGAAAACACCAGCCATAGAGCCTATGTATACGACTTCTTTCATTTTGGAAGGGTAGAATTAGATATTTTAGTCTCTGACGTTTTTTGGCGACCATCTTTGTTATCAGAAGCAATTTCGATTGACACCTTTGTTCCAGCTGCAAATACATCTACTATTAGTAATTACTATTAATAATACATTATTGCATTAATAAATAATAGTTAAATAATATACTATTATTAATTAATATATGATAGTTAAATAATATACGGTGTTAGACAAATAATAAAAACTATCACATTTCATGACTGGGTATACAATGCGCATTTTTACAACCACTGTGTCATATTTGACGTCTACGGAGAGGATTCAATTTTATTTCATTACATGACACTAACATTTAAATTGTTAGTTCTTCAAATTATTTTGGATGTAAAAACCCATATTCTTGGCTAAATGAACACTACTTATAAAGGTCAGATGCCAATCGAGGATAAAGGTAAATGAGATGGAATGGTTGCTAGAACTAATTTCTAATACGTGTGGGACGGTTCTAGATAGGAATCTTTCACAGAACTCACAGGAGTGACTTTCACTCCAGACCTGGTATGGAAGACGTACATCAAATATATTGCTACGGTAGCTTGAAAAATGGTTAGATGATTCTTCCGCGCTAGACAGTACCTCACTCCTAACGCAATCCTCTACCTCAAATAGTTCTAACATAGAATAGTGTTGCCATATCTAAGAATGTGCAGCTCAGAGCACTATTTCTACCCTTGATAGGATACAAACTCGACTTCACAATCCAGTGGGAGATTATCTTTTCTCTTTCTTGTACCCCCTTTTATCACAGAAGAGACGTTGCTAGTCTGTCTCTACGTTATCGTTTTTCTCATGGTAAGTGTTCGACTGAACTCCAAACTCTGGTCCCCTCACTATAAAACATTCAGAACAAGAACTCGTCGAGCTACACCTACTTCCAAGAATTTTCCTTTCTTTATCTTTGTGCCTAAAACAAAATCTAATTCCCATGAACATTAATTTCTGCCCAAGAACTTCCAATCTGTAGAACACAATATCACGAGTCTGCATCCAATCTGAATACAACATGTTTATTTTCAAGTTACATGTTAACAAATACTTGTCGAGCTGTCATCTTAAGTAATCAAATTTTGTCCATTTCACGCGTCGTTTTTAATTTTCTCATAGTATTACTCATCTTCCAACGTACACTCTCAATAACCCGTATCCTCGAGTGGTCTTTGACCTTGATAAGTGGTGGCACATTAGTATAAAAATATTTAAAATCGAAACATTAGAAATATCTATTAATGAATTGGTTTGTTTTATCTGGGTTTTTTTTATAAGTGAATAGCTTACATCCCTTTTTGCCTATATGAACTTGCCGTATAAATAGTGAACACGGCGATTACAAGATAAGTCTTTCTTGTGACATTAGTAATATCTTACTAATGCCTGCCTCTCCATGATTGCACTCCGGTTGCAATACACATTTCCTTCGTCATTAAATTAACGTCTTGGTTGTTTTTCACACTTAATAACGGTCTTGTCTATTGTATCTATTTATAAAGGATACAATACTGTTGAACGGCATATAAACATTTGAACTAAAATACTAAACAATTCAATAAAAAGAATGTGATGTTTTACAATTTCATCTTACACTTCTTTTATTGCTTAAACTAAAATTAACATGTTCATTTGCGTAATGGATAACGTCGAAGACTATGGAATCGGCTATTCTGAGATCAAAACAAATCGGGTCAGTTGTGTTGAATTACGATCTAATTCCCAAGTGTCATGAATTATCATTCGCCACCAAATGAAGAAATTTATGTTCAACTAACAGTATATGATTACTTGGTAAAAATAGGTATTGCTTTTCGTCAGTAAATGACCACCAGAACGTTGATATACGTACAGTCTAATCAAAAATATGGGCGGAGCTTATGGTCAAAATAGTGGAGTTCAGACTAGAGGTCTATTTATTGTAACGTTAGGATCTTATAAGTTTTCTAATTTCTTCTTAAAGGCACCTGGACCGACGTTCTACATGCTGAATGGGTGATGGATAGCAATGCGTAACCTGATCCGTTTATTTGAACAACACACGAGGCTACGGTAAAGACCTTGGATCAAGTATTGACTTGTCGAAATGAAACGAATGATAAATGTGCACATTGTATTGTGCGTGCATCAATGCACGTATACACAGTGATCAAGAGAAAGAGAGAGAGATAGAGATAGAGAGAGAGAACAGTGAATGAGAGAAAGAGAAAGATAGAGAATGAGAGAAAGAGAAAGATAGAGAATGAGAGATAAAGAGAGATAGAGAGAGAGAAAGAGAGAGCAAGAGTGAGTGTGAGAGAGATAAAGATAGATATGGAGCTAACGATAGATATAGATAGAGAGAAATAGGATGAGAAAGTTTTTGAGATAGATTGGAAGATAGCTTGACGGGCACCATATATATATATATATATATATATATATATATATATATATATATATATATATATATGGTTAGGTAAATATAATTTAATATTTGTTTATAAATATTATTATTAAGCCCCTTTAAATAAAATTAAAGTTGATAACTGTTAAGAGATATTTAAAACTAGATATTTAAACATAGACATTCACTTAGCTACAAAGCAAGACTCTGGTCTGTCTTTATGTTTACACTGTAATGCCATAAATATAACTTAAATTCTCTGTAATTTGAAATAGCCGTAAGAGTAGAGTGAAAGCGTGCAGATTAAAAGGTGGCTCTGTGAACGCATAATGACCGTCTGAAATGATCACTTCCCTACACTGAAGAGAGCAATAAAAATAACGTAATATTTATTGATAAATAAATAAATGATATATATATATATATATATATATATATATATATATATATATATATATATTAAAGCAAGGAATATAGACGTTTGTGACATTTTTTTGGTGGAATGAAATTGAAAAGTGTAAAATCGAGAGGGAAAAAAAAACAATATATGAATATACTAAGCCGGCTTTCGTCCACACTCATCAGAGTAAATACGTGGGAATAATTCAAGCATTACGACTAAAAAAGGTCGCCCCTTGGTCCATTACGACTAAAAAGATCACCCCTTGGTCCTGTGTTGGCCAATAACTTCGTAGGTTTTCACGAGCATAATCTTCTGGTCCGTATCAATAAACCACTTACTTACTTTCTATACGTTGATTATACATGTTTCGTGTTTAGCAATGAGTCAGATTCCATATTATTTCTTAATGCACTCAATCAATTACACCCAGCCTTACAGTTCACCCGTGAGAGGGAACACAATTCCACCTTTCCTTTCCTGGATGTAGTAGTGCATAAATCTGATTCGTTGTTTCTTACATCTGTTTACCGCAAACCCACATTTACTGGTTTATATTGTCACTGGAACTCTTTTTGTCCCAAACAAAGAAAAATACATCTGATTAAATGTTTGGTTCATCGTGCCTTAAAGATTTGCTCTGAATCCCTGATTGATTAGGAGATTAAATTTATCAAAGAGGTGCTCGCTGAAAATGGTTACCCTCTCGATATTGTTAATTCTAATATCGTTACCAAGATCACCCACTTTTATGAGCCTAAACTTTTTGGTTCTCCAAAATGTCCGGCGTACCTCAGATTACCTTGGTTAGGTAATATTAGCATAAAATTTGCTAACCAAATTTCTGTAGCTGTGCGTCGGTGTTATCAGGCATCTAACCCTAGAATTGTTTTTTCTCCTCGACCTTTGTTAAAATCCGTTCATAAGGATGTTCTCCCACCCCAACATATTAGTAATATCATTTATCAATTTAAATGTGGGTGCTATACCGTATACGCGAGAAGACAGTGTAAAGGTTTGAATCCAGAATAAAACAACACATCCCCGCCTGCAATGCGCCAGGGCTGACTAAATAATTTAAATAATTTAGTCAACACATCTGGGTCAGCTGTTGCTGACCATCTTATAAATAGCGCCGAATGTGCGTCGGCTTACACTACTGACTGGTTTTTTGTCGTAAGTAGATCACATTCGTTATTCCACCTAAAAGTCCTGGAAGCAATATGTATTAAGTCATTTAAACCCTCCCTTTGTAAACAAAAGGAGGGGCTTCTAGGACTCAATGTGATCCACTTGTGTCCCTCCTCCCCCATTTTTCCCCAAACTTATCACTGGTCTTCAAACTACTTTTTTGGTTTTTAGTCGTAATGCTTGATTATTTCTACGTATTTAGTCTGATGAGTGTGGACGAAAGCCGATTAGTATATTCATGTATTGTTTTTTTCTTTTTTTTTTCCTCTCGTTTTTACACTTTTCAATTTCATTCCACCCCCCCAAAATGTCACAAACGTCTATATACTTTGCTTTAATAAAATTTTGGTACCACTAGAAATGTATTTAAATATATATATATATATATATATATATATATATATATATATATATATATATATATATATATATTGATGGATAGCACAACAGCACATATATTACTATATACATAAAGTTAGATATGTGTAGATGTTTATATATTTGTATGTACGTGATTTATTCCTACACTAATAACCCGATCATTATTAATTTTGGAACACATCTGTTAGGAGTTAAGCGTCCAAATAGGGTCTATATTTAAGTTAATTTATTTCGATGCAAAGAGGGGAAAAGGCGGTGGTAGCCTTTCGTGAAAGTTCAGATGCCTCCGATTTTTGTTAAATTTTAATAATGAGTATTGGGCATTAATTAATACATTTTCGTCGGGTTTCACTTTCTTTGGAGTATTTTAAAGGATTGAAGGGAGTATAAAATCGGTACAACATCCCATTTAAAAGTTCAATTGCATTGGATTTTATCCATAGTTATGAGACACCAATTAAGCAAGATTTTCTGTTCAAGACCCCTGAACCTTAAGCTATGATTTTAGACATTCGATCAAAATTAGGATAAATATTCTAAACATACGGTTTAGAACGATTATATTTTAATTTTAATCTTCGTAAGGGGATATAAACGTGGTGCAAGACTGTTTTGTTCGGGGGATAATTTTACCTATCTTGGGACGGGTATTCTAATTTTATACGTACATAAAAGTACTCTATGGACACGTGTTTCTGGCTCAGAGCTGTCATCAGCATGGCTGACTCGGACAAGAATCGAACCTTCGATATCAACGTCTATAGTTCTGGAGTTTTACCTCTGAACCATGGCGCCTTGCGTGGAAAAATGTACGATTTTTATTACCTAAATATTGTTTATGTATTGTTATGGAATTGTTTTTATTGGTAGTGGTAGCATTTGTTGCTTTTGTTATATATTTATTTTCACTTAATTTTATTTAATTATTACTCTTATACTTTTATGTATGCATAAAATTAATATATATATATATATATATATATATATATATATATATATATATATATTAACGAAACATACGTTAAGGGCGACTAAAAATGCAATCCTATGCATTACTCGTTATGACTTGAAGTGAAAATAAATATAAAACGAAAGCAGCAAACCATCACCAATAAAACAATAAAATAACAATACATAATATATATATATATATATATATATATATATATATATATATATATATATATACTCCATAATAAAGCACAATGTGTATTTAGTTTTAAATATATATATCCCGCTACACAAAATAAGGGGAGAGATAACTTAAATCTATTTCTATAATGAGGCGTTTTCTTTAGTTTTCTGTCTGCTTTATGAGCCCTTATCTTTCTTTCATCTTTATTATTTTTGGTAAGCGACAATTATTTTCTTTGAATTTCTTATGAAAACGTTAACGTTTTGATGTTTTTAATGTCTATATGTCCTCTACGTCCCAATAATTAAAGGAAGATATTTAAAGGAAGAAAATTAAAAAAAGCAATGTCAAGTTTTGTGGGTTTTTTTTTATTTAGGTCATCAAAAATCACTCGCATCTTCTTTTAACTCGCGATAGTTCAGTCCTATCCTATTGAAATAGAAAATCATGATAAAAACTTCGATTGCAAAACAACTAGCAAGTCAGACAATCATCATCGTCTTTAATCAATACCCAAATAAATTGTCACTATGAATAAAATTTAACGCTAGTTGTTTTATTTTAGGTTAACAGAATGATAATAATTGTAATTCATATATCAAAAATTAAATTACGGACGTAATTCTATGATTTTATATGAATATTTTCATAATATATCTACACAAGTGTAAAAATGACTGCAAAAGTATTCTTGGCCTCTGTTCGCACTACTATTCGTATCAATTATATATTTTTTAAATATTAATGCGAACACTGGCGAAGCATAGTTGTTTGCTGTCATTTTTGACGGAGGGTGTACACTAGTATATGTACTCGGTGTTGCCCAGGTTAGAGTGTAGAATAGTATCATATGCAACATCATGGTAATGAGAGTTTACTTTAACAGCAACCTTAATACTGTCAGCTAGATATCTTTCCGAACTATTCAGATATATATTAATACTCTTAAACTAACATTAATAAATAGATTAATTTCATTGTGTAACATGTTTGAAAATTGTCATTAGCTTGTTTAAGGGGCAGCCAGAGACGCAAAAATACTTCCATTATGTTCACATGTAATTTGTGCATGTGAATACAATTATATTGAAAGTACACTTCCTAGTATGTCTTCGTTTTTAGGGATAGACATGCACAGACAGAGAGGTGTTCTCTTTGATATATATATATATATATATATATATATATATATATATATATATATATATATATATATATATATATATATATATATATTGTTGTGAAGTTGTCCAACAGTAAATAATAAATAAAGGAAGTCAAGTCGAGGGTTGGTTTAACAAGTGTATTAACAAAGTAAGAAAGTGACTAGCACTTGGCTAGACAGTTACAAGACTGTGCTTTGTCTTATCTGTGTCTCTGGTAACTCGCACTATTTATAGTGACAACCGGTGTAGTTTCTCCTGTGTAAGAACGGCCGGTGTAACATATATATATATATATATATATATATATATATATATATATATATATATATATATATATATAAGATGTGTTAGAAGGCTATTACAATGCGAGAAATGGAAAAATGGCGTTGAAGAATACGACAAACCAAGTATTATCTATTTACTTTTTTTTTCCCTTTATTTCCTCATTTTCCTTATTTTTTATTTTATGAATAAAGCTTACTTGATTAGAAGAAACTTCTACACATTGATTTAATATGTGTGGCCGTGTTCCATATATATATTTCGAGGGAAACCCTCTTTATCAAATGGATTGTGTATCAAATCCTCAAAAGTCCGTGCGTGAAATGGGTTAAAATAGGAATAGCAGGAACTCACTAAATACATTCTAGTTCTGCAGCAATGGGTCCAGTTAATTATAATAGTCATTATTATAGCTATAAAGTTCTTTAAAATTGTATGTTTTCTTTAGGTATTTATATATATATATTTGTTTTTTTTTAATTTTATATAATATCCTTTTTATTTTATATTTGTTTTTAAATTAGTCGGTTTGTCATTTCGACCGTTGTAGCTATTTAGAATATTAAATTGAAATTTTAATTATGTAAGGGAAGCAACTCATGGGAGATTAATTTTGAATTATCTCCCTTATACTGGTTACATGACAATTATTATTAGAATTGTTATTTCATATATATATTTCTTTATCTCTCTGCCTGTATCGTATTTCTTTATTCTTTTATTTATTATTATTTTTGCATATTTATAATCTATAGTTCTAATATATTCAGTGGATGTGACTGTAATTCGTAAGCTGTAAGCTGTAAGCTAAGTATGAAAGTTTAACAATGATTCTAATAATTTACTTTAGGATGACTCAAAATCTACTAATTGATGTGTTGATGTAATGTGGATGGACTAAGATTAGGGTGTAAAGTACTAAATTGTATGTTATATTTTGAAAGATGAACTTAATTCCGCTCGATTATTAATAGTGGGAGGGAGTTTATATATGAGAAGGGCTTCTTTAATCCTAAGATTACCGGTCTCTCTCTCCGTGGCGGAGATGTTAATTTCAATGAGTCTGCTAGAGTTCCTACAAGTGCTGAGGTGTTTGAAAAATGACGACGCCTGTGTCTGTATCTCACGGAGCTTTCGATGTAAAATTGGTTACAGATCGCGCATTCCAACCTGTAAATCGTATAAGTGCGGTGGCAAATGCCCGTGGTGTTCATAAGACAGTTAGCCAGGTGACACGGTGTTGGGTTAGGTTGGGATTTGCGTTTATTCAGTAGTTGTCTTAGAGATGGACCCGAATGGGCAAGTTGCATATCTAAGCCCTCTTTCCTAATGGCCTTGCGGATTGCCGTTGAGATTTTGTCACTGAGGTGGGTAGCTTAAAATAGCAGTTGTTAGGTGTAGAATTCCTCCTCCGTTTGTTAGGGTTCTCCAGGTGCCTGATGATGTTGTCGGGGTATCCATTCAGGTCCAGTACCTGATGGAATTGTTTGGTGCAGGAGGTTTTGTCGGATAGGATACTGCACTTGACTTGGATGTGTGTTATTTCATTCCTGGTATACCCCATTTTGGCTTTTAGAGGAAGGGCCGACTTGTAGTGGACAAATAAGTTTCTACTAACAGCTTTCCGGTAGAACTTGGTAATAATAGCTCCCTCATCATTAATTACAAGGTTGAAGTCTAAGAGTGATAGGGATCCAAAGGCGCCAGGGTGTTCAATTGTAAATTGTATACATGGATCAGTACTAGAGAATATGGTGTATATGTTCTCTGCCTCCTCGCGTGATTATGTTAAGACTAGAATGTCGTCGACGTATCTTGATAGGAATATAGTTGAGTGGCAGGTGTTGAGAGCCTGAAGTTCTAGTCTGTCCATGTAAGATATGGCTAGTATTCCTGAAAGACTGGATCCAATCGGAAGTCCTTTTATTTGTTTATAGGTTCTATGTTTATATGTGAAGTAAGTGTATTCGACTATTACTAGTAATAGTTCGTGGATGTCGGTGGCAGTGAGACCGAAGCAGTAAAGGTTGTTGTGTGAAATTCTGTCGGTAATTAGTTCAACAGATGGATGTGCAGGTACTGAGGTGTAAAGGGCTACAACATCTAGGCTGAAGGTGTATCTGTTTTGTTTCAATTCATGTGGTTGAATTGTGTGTAGACGGCGGATGACCTCGTCAGAATTTTTGACATGTCCTGGAAAAGTAGAGAGCAAGGGTTTCAATATTTGTGAGAGGAGCCCTATATATATATATATATATATATATATATATATATATATATATATATATATATATAAGAAGATTTAATGAATTAGAACATTCCAATTGTTCAAAGAATTAGAACAACAAGTCTAGTATGGCGTACGGTCGTTTCCAAAACATTCTGGAAATACTTTATTTTTAATTTTTTTAATTTTTCAATTTAAATTTTTTTTTCACAAAGCAACTCCAGAACGTCTCTTCATCAGCGCCTTTAGCAGCACATCTTACAGAAAATTCAAGGAAGGAAATAACAAGTTCGTCTTAGAGGAACATCTATTGACAGGAAAAGATGGAGGGACAAATATTAGAATTTGAATCAAAAGGAAAACAGTTTTCAGTGGAGGGGTTGTGCCCCTGGGGACGATCTTAATATTATCAAAATTTGCTGAAATTTTGGCAATAGACATCATTTTTGGTCATTTACCTATGGTTAAAATTGTATTTGAATCAAAGGGAAAACAATTTTAAGGGTGAAGAGCCCAGGGGCTATCTTAATATCAAAATTTGCTAAAATTTTGGGAATATACATAATCTTTGGTCATTTATCTATGGTTTAAATTTCATTTGAATCTAAGGGAAAACAGTTTTCAGTGGGGGGTTGTGACCCGCCGGGGATTTCCAGCGTTGAATTGATATATTTCTTATATAGCTTATGACCTTAACTGAGAGGTCAGTAGTCCACATGTTAATTTTCAAGCAATTCTGTCCAGCGGTTTGGGTGAATATAAGACACATAAGACACAAAGATCAGGCGGACACATACACCCACAGAGTTACTATTATATATGTAGATATTAATAATTTAATATTTATTTATAAATAATATACATATATATATATATAAATAGATAAAAATATAAAACAATCCGACGGGATGAAATAAAAATGGAACAGTGGAAGACCCATAAGCTCAACCTTTCGCCCGGTGTGATGTGGACTTTTTCAAGAGTGGATGAAAAGTGTGCTAAACATGATAAGGTCTGGGAAGGTCATATAATTAGTGTGTGTTCATCTATCAGAGATCTTACTCGTACATTATCGCATTCGTATCTAAATAAAGTAAATACACTGCTTTTACATTTGTTTACATTAGCGACTGCTGAGAGAGCTCAATTCTTTTGAACAGAGAAAGGGTGAAGGAAAAAAAGGAAGAAAGAGAGAGAAAGAAAGAGACGGAGAGAGAGAGACAGAAATATGTACAAAGATTGATGTTAGCATAATAATAGAAAGATATGTCGATTCGAAGTTCTGAGTACAGAATGAAGATGACAGATGTACGTGGACTGAGAGTGCAATTGGGGACCGCAGCGGACGCAGATCAAAAGATGAATAAAAAGCGAAGAGCTATTTATAATCGAGTCATGAAAGAGAATGTTAAAATAGTCCCATAAGAGCCGGGATAAACACCGAAAAATAAATAGACACATTTCTATAACCAGCTCCACATACACACAAAAATAAAGATGGGTATCTGCTATGAGCAATCAATAAAGGACACTTAATTGATATCACCCTTCTTCTCTCGACTAACAGACATTGTATGATACTCCATGAATAACCTTATTCAAAGAAAAAAAAACTAAATAAAAACAAGAACCGATATTCTTAACATCCGTACGATAAAAGTACTTTAGTAAAAACACTCATATCCGGAGTCCCGCATATCGAGAGTCCCGTATATCCAGACTTTTAATATATATTGTTGTGATAATAAAAAGGTTCATTTTGTTTATTTGTAATTCAGTAATCTAGAAAAAAATAAAAGTAGCGCTGACATTCTAACTGAAATAGAAGAAGTCGTCAGTTTTATGGAAAGATCAACATTCATCTATGATTTTTCTTTGCCTTTTGGCTAGGAGCAAAGTGTAGTATCTATTCTTATGCTATACTTCGTCTATTAAGGAGAAACCCATCTAGACTTAAGTCATTTTTATTTTTGTTCAAATCCAGAGTGCCCCTTTGTGAGGAACTGGATTTTCACCATATTAAAAACCGACCTTGTGTCTTACTCAACCCTCGTGAGGAGGCAGGTAAATAGAAACGTACATCTATGACGATTGCAATAAGGTACACATAGTGCAAAAAAAAAATTAGGAGAGAATTACGAATAAACCATTTTACAACAGCGATTAAAAAGATGGAATTTATTTGAATTGCATACATAAGTATATTGAAATATCTAAAGTATCTCTTCCCCCCCCCTCTCTCTCTCCCTCTCTCATCTGTCTCGTAGTCTGGATGACCGTTCGGGCACTAAAGATGACCTGGCGACTAGTGTGCTCCGGCTTTTCCGATGTTCTGCCTTTCTGAACGTGTTACTCATCTTTCTCGTGGTCTGAATAACCGTTTCGGCGCCAAATATGACCTGGAAACTAGATTTTTTTTCACCCCTCCTGATATTGTTCTAAACTGAGCGTGCTCAACGGCGCCATCTCTGTCCACTCTCGGGTGTTGTCCTCTCATCTTTTTATTTGTCTGCCCCCCCTTTCTTTCTCCTTGCACAGTTCCTTGCAAGATTGTGTTTGCGAGAGCTAATGATCCTTTGACATGGCCGTACCATTTAATTTTCCTCCTTTTTAACAGTATGGCCCGACTGCCTGTATGAGTCTGTTCCTCACTTCCTCATTTGTAATGCGGTTCCTATATCAGATGTAAATTATGAGAGCAAATTAAATGAATTCGTTAGTTGAAATATCTAATTTCAATTAAAATTCTGATCTTTTGTTACGTTAAATTTAATTCTGTTCCAATGTTACGAGTTGGTTTTTGTTTACTGCAAAGACATGAAGAAATAAATGTTGATTTTGATTTTGATTTTATTTATTCTAATTTTTGTCAAAACTCGTCATATCAACATCTCGAATCTGAACTCTCGGCTAAGTCCGGATATGCAGAGTTTTACTGTATCTTCCACAGAGTCAACAATTATTTTCGTTATTTTCGCTAATTTTCGCTATATATTTTGTATGTTGTATATTTATATTTATAACATGTCATGCATTGCAATAACTATCTTTAAAATACTGTATAAGTACACACAATGCTTCAAGAAAACTACACCCTCGTCCTTATATATGTATATATATATATATATATATATGGAAAATTAAAAAAAGAAAATCAAAATCAATTATTTATGTATTCATTAACGTGTCGTCTTTATTTAAAAAAACTTCATCGGGATTATTAGTGTTAACCAATAACACACAAGTAAAAATATTTTTCAAATATTTGTACTAGTGTGTTATTGGTTCACACCAATCTACCCGATAAAGTCTGGAAATAATGACGAAACTTTGATGAATTCATAAATAATAGTTTTTGGTTTTCCTTTTGTAATTTTCTCTCTCTCTCTCTCTCTCTCTCTCTCTCTCTCTCTCTCTCTCTATATATATATATATATATATATATATATATATATATATATATATATATATATATATATATATATATGTATTCATTTTTGAATTTTTCATTACGTTGGAATATTATTTCCATTTTTTATCATATATATATATATATATATATATATATATATATATATATATATATATATATATGTGTATCCCTCAGTGCATAATTGGCACTCCAATAAATGGTCGCCGATGGCCGACTCATGAGCTTGTAAACGCCCGGATGTGTTGGAAAACTCTGACCTCTAATCGCTGAATGGTACGCCCCACGTAATCAGCCTCACACTGGCCATGGAAATGGTAAACAACTAAATTGTATTGAATGGTGGGGATACCATCCTTGCGAAAAGAGGGGAAAGCACTGCGGGTCCCAAACACCGTTCTCATATTAGCTGCAAAAAGCAACGAGATA
Organism: Sepiola atlantica; assembly: GCA_963556195.1. Lineage (NCBI taxonomy): Eukaryota > Metazoa > Mollusca > Cephalopoda > Sepiida > Sepiolidae > Sepiola > Sepiola atlantica. The sequence continues at coordinate 46,710,909 of OY744536.1, read as the reverse complement.
CGGCTGAAAATTTTTTATGCGAAAGTTCCTGACTAGCGGTGCCAATCCATGGTAATTTCACATGAACAGGGCACTTTTGGGGGCCGAAATATTTTTCTCTATTAAATGTGGCAATTTTGTCCTTTATGCATCTTTCAATGGTGTCTAATAGATACCCATTAGAAGATAGGATTTCAGTTATTTCGCTAAGTTCTGCATCTAATTTTTAAAAAAATGAACAATATACTTGGTGATAGTACCAAATTTAAATATTTAGGTAATGCCAATACAAATGACAAGACAACTAAGACTGAAATCAAACTGCAATGCCGCTTCCTTAAGTTATACAAAAGAAGATGGCTTACTAAAGAGATTTACGATAGAATACGTCCTGTAGGATCCCAACGTCCCAGGATGTATGGATTACCCAAAGTTCATAAAGACAATGTCCCTATGAGACCCATTTTATCTATGGTGGGCTCATCCCAGCATGAGTTGGCTAAATAGTTAGCTGAAATCCACGCACCTGTCATAGAGAAATATTCTGGATACTGCATTCCCGACTCCTTTCGGTTTGCAGGCTTAAGTGTGCTTCTGACACGGAATACCTATGCTCTTTTGATATATCCAGTCTATTTACTAATGTGCCTCTCGATGAGACTGTCGGGATTTGTGCCGATAGTCTTTATCATAGTTCCCTAACTAAGCCGCCATTTCCAGAAAATATATTTTTTGAACTTATGGATTTGGCGACTAAGTCGGTTGAATTTAGTTTCAACGGGGACATGTATCGCCAAATTGATGGGGTAGCAATGGGAAGTCCTTTGGGTCCAGCGTTGGCTAACATTTTTGTCGGGTTTCAGGAACAGCTTCTGTTCCAACGGTTGCCGAAGCCTCTTTGTTATTTTCGCTATGTGGATGACACTTTTGCCACATTCAAATCTCACATAGACGCAAATGATTTTCTTCGGCAGCTAAATTTACTTCACCCGACACTTGGGTTTACAATGGAGGGAGAGAATAATAACTTGTTGGCATTCTTGGACGTGTTGGTTGAAAGAACTGATTAATGCTTTGTAACCAGTGTATATAGAAAGCCCACATTTTCAGGCCAATATATAAGCTGGGACTCATCCTCCTATAAAATCAGAAAAATAAATCTGATAAAAACCCTGGTGCATCGGGGGTCGGTGATCTGCTCTAATTCCAAATTAGATGCAGAACTTAGCAAAATAACTGAAATCCTATCTTCCAATGGCTATCCATTAGACACAATTGAAAGATGCATAAAGGACAAAATTGCCACATTTAATAGAGAACAATATTTCGGCCCCCAAAAGTGCTCTGTTCATGTGAAATTACCATTGATTGGCACCGCTAGTCAGGAACTTTCGCATAAAATTGTTTCAGTCGTATCTCGTTGCTTTTTTGCAGCTAATATGAGAACGGTGTTTGGGACCCGCAGTGTTTTCCCCTCTTTTCGCAAGGATGGTATCCCCACCATTCAATACAATTTAGTTGTTTACCATTTCCATGGCCAGTGTGAGGCTGATTACGTGGGGCGTACCATTCAGCGATTAGAGGTCAGAGTTTCCCAACACCCCCCTCCCTCTCAATACGTAGGCACAGACAGTGGCCGACATCTGGGCGTTTACAAGCTCATGAGTCGGCCATCGGCGACCATTTATTGGAGTGCCAATTATGCACTGAGGGCTATTCGGATGAGGCGTTTACTGTCTTGCACAGGGCTCGCTCGAAGACTCACCTTAAGATTCTCGAAGCGGTCACCATATATATATATGTCCTACTCGACAAATCAAAAATAGCCTTATACGATAAATAAAAACATGTCAATTAGATGTTCTATTATAATATGTAATATTAATAATTAAAACGGTTTCTGTCCCATATAAAAATACATTTTTCATAAAAATTGACTGAATGTACAACTTTTATGTAATGCTTCAAAATGTTCTTAGATGACATTTATTTTTCTTAAAATGCATTTCGGCTCTGCGTGAAATTGTAAGTTTGAACGTCAAACGAAATTTATTTGGTTTGTTGTTACGAACGTACACGAATCTATCTTGTTATTTTCATTAAATACAAATGATTTTTTCAAGTAACACATATAGTGTCAAAACGAGGTCTTTCTAAGCCTGTAAAAAGAAAGACACTTATATTCAACAAGAAATTTATTTTTGCTTTTGGATTCATGATTGAAATATGTCTCCATTTTACTAATACTGCGAGCGAGAATAAGTATTTTTTTAAAATAAACTGAAATGAAGTTCATTTTTTTATTGCAAAGATTATGGTACAGCAAAAATAATTAAAAATTTGCTAGGCAGAATCAAATATCGATTTGGGATATGCTTATCCCTGTAAGTTCCTAGCAAGATTGTCTTTGCAAGACAGGCCTAAATTGAAAAATCCGACCGACTTACTTTTATATATTAGATTTATGAAATGATGCCTCTTTAAACATCTTTTGTTTTAATGTCAAACATTAAATTAAAGAAAACACGCTCAGAATATTGGAACTTTGTAATACACTCCTCAGATTCAGGCGATGGCCAGAAGTGAGAAGTTAACAGACATACACACCGAGTCGGTCGTAGAGATGCGAGGACGCATGTAAAATGAGTATTATTCACGAAAATAAATGCAGTCAATGTTAACAGTGGAGAATACATGGGTTATTTTGTGGTATTGATTTATTAGAATCTTGAGAAAAAAATAATCGCACCAAATATCTCGTCTGATCATCATAGAATTGCGAATAGGAAAATACAAAAAAACGAAGAAAAAAATCACAATTATGATGATCATACATATATATATATATATATATATATATATATATATATATATATATATATATATATAGAGAGAGAGAGAGAGAGAGAGAGAGAGAGAGCGAGCGAGAGAGAGCAAAAGAGAGAGAAAGAAGTTAAAGAGAAATAATCTGAGCAAACATTTTAAATGATTGGAATGTTGGCTTGAGTTATTTCTTTTAACTGTCTCTATACTTCACATATCCAACACTATATATATATATATATAGAGAGAGAGAGAGAGAGAGCGAGATAGATAGATAGATAGATAGATAGACACACATATGGATAGATAGATAGACATATGAATATGTATAGAATTTATATATATATATAGAAAGAGATAGACATGTAGATACATATATATATATATATATATATATATAGCTATGTGTCTCTGTACACACACACACATATATATGTGGATGACTATATATATATATATATTTCTGAGATGAAAGTGTAGTATCTGTTCTAATGGATGCTACCCTCCTTAGACCGGTACCGTCTTGGCCTACGGGCCATGATTCTACCGTTCTTAGGCATTGTTCTGTGCAGTCCTAGGAGGTCCACACTCCCAGACTTTGCCTTTTTACTCTTTGAGAAAAGGTTAGTTTATTGCTAATCGTCTGAGGCGCCCCAACCGAGGAATGCCGACGGGGCTACCCGGGTATTTTTGTAGGCCAAAGTGCTCGCTCTCTAGGGTGCTTGCTTTTTAATCCCACTCTCCGACCTTATGTCTCATCTTACCGCTGTGGGAGGGAGATAAAAAAAACATAGAGATAGATAGATAGATAGATAGATAGATAGATAGATAGATAGATAGATAGATATATACGAATAGGCGGAAATGGATATAAACAGGCGAGGTAGAATGAAAACAGAAAGCGATAAAAACATTCCACTGAACAGAATGATAGATCGATATTAGCAGTAGGAGATAGATAGAAAGGCAGAAAGATAAGCAGACGAATAGACAGATGAACGGATAAAAAAACAGATAAAATACAAAAAAATATCAAAATAGTCGCAAACGTAAATGCTGGATAAACCCAGGAAAAACTAAATAGACGCACATTTCTATTGACACCTTTAGAAAAAGCCCCCCACGAAAAAAAAAAACACGGCCACCTGTCATTAGAAAGACGCTTTATTTCTCGGGTTCTTGAGAAAATCGTTAGATAATCGCACCAAATAGCTTGTGTCATCATCAGAGAAATGCGTATAAAAATTATAGAAAAAAATAACACAAGAGAAATGTAAGAAAAAGAAGCAACATTATTAAAGGACACACAAAGCAATAAAAAGACAAAACCACAGGCACCAAAGTGAGCGAATTTGGTTTGATGGTGAGAGAAGAAAGAAAGAGAGAAAAAAACAGGTTTATTAGGAAGGCGGAGTAGAAGTAGGAGTGGCAGTGAAAAGGCGAGGTGGAGAAGGAGGGAGAGTATGAAGAGGGGACGAGAAGAATAAGGAGTGGGAAGACGGGGAGGAATAGGAGGAGTGGGAAGACGGGGAAGAGTAAGAGGCGTGGGAAAAGGGTGAGGGTGAGGAGAAGGAGGAAGATGAAAAGAAAGAGTAGAAGAAGTAGGAAGAGGGGATGGGAAGAGTAGGAGAAGTGACAAATGGAGAGGGAGGAATAAAAGGAGATTGAAGAAGAGTAGTACAAAGGGTATGAAGAGGGGGTTAGGAGGGGTAAGAGCATGGGGAGGATAATACCATTATAATTAGAGTTTTATTAGAAAGGCGGAGTAGAAGAAGGTGTGAGAAGAGGATAAGAATACGGCAGTGGAAGGAGAGGCTGAGTATGAGGAGAGTATGAAGAGGGGAAGAGAAGAAGGAGGAGTGCGTAAGGGAGGATTAGGAGACGTGAGAAAATGGAGGAGGATGAGGAGGAGTAGGAAGATTAAGAGGAAGGTAGATAAGAACTAGGAAGAGTAGAAGAGAAGGAGAAGTGGGAAAAGAGGAGAGGGAGGAGTAGAAGGAGATTGAAGAGAAGGAGAGGAGGAGTAGGAATACGTCAGGGGTAGGAGGGGTAGGAGTAATGGATAAGTCCATGATAAATAAAACACCGTTTTTGTAAGCTTGATGTTAATTAAATAATACGAAGTATTAGTTTTATATTAATGTTAGAGCGAACACTGGCGATGCGTAATTTTTTCCGTCATTTTTGACTGAGGGTGTACACTAGTATATATTTCGCTGTATCACAGCTCTTCTGTGTGACTAATTAGTAAATACCTGAAGCTGCGATCGAAATTCGACCGTTTTCGGCCGGAAGACAGAAGCCCCAGAGTAAGCCAAATCCCAATGCTTATATAAACACTGTTTTTTTTACGTAGAGTTTTCATTAGCGTTAATGTTTGCTGGCGATTTCCATTACTACAGAGCTTAACCCACTAAGGGTCAAACATTCATAAACATTACATGTAAAGTTAACATAACACCGCTTGGAGGAAGTAGGTATGCAAAAATAGTACAGTATACCAGAAGAACTTTATGTAAAATTACAAGCTATTAAAGGAACGTGTAAAGTACGTCAATGTCTAATTTTCAGATATACACGTCGAGAACATTCATATGTAAACTGAAGGGCACGAGGTTACACACGCAAATACACACACACACATATATATATATATATATATATATATATATATATATATATATATATATATATATATAATATTGGTATATATATGTATATGTATATATATATATATTATATAAATATTTATTTCTTTTTACTTACAGACATATGTTTCATGCTTACGCAATCTTCAGTGCAGGAGATGTTAATTACTGTAGGTCGAAAGATTCGAATCCAGTTATTCAAAGTCACCTTTGACTCTGCAGCCTGGTATTCAGCCCCTACGCACTCATCAATTAACATTGGAAAGAATATATATATATATATATATATATATATATATATATATATATATATATATATATATATATATATATATAAATTCCCGAAACAGTTTTTCATGGTAAACAACTGATGATCCCTTAAATAATGTTGGAAGAAAACTAATATAATAACTGTAAAAGTTAAATTGACTTACATGAGTGATTTTCCACTGAACGACTTGGGACTTTTTAAAAAAAATTTTTTTTAAATTTTCTTTTTAATATAGTTTTAATGGTTGAGAAACTTCCAAGACTATATATATATATATATATATATGACAAATGAAAAAAAGGAAACCCCAAATTATTTATGTATTTATCAACGTTTTTTTTTTGTAATGTAAGGACTTCATTGGGATGATTGATTAGAATAATATTGGAATATTATTTCTATTTTTTATCACATATATTTTTTTCTCGTGGGATACTACGAATCCGTTCTTTTTAGCTCTGTGAACACACCCACAACGTATGTTAGATATTTTTACGACACTTTTGCCACGTTTGCATCGCAAAGTGAAGCGTTAACTTTCTTTAACAAGTTGAATTCCCTTTATGGGGCCCACAGTTCACTATGGAAAGTGAGAAATATAACTGTCTTCCCTTCTTGGATGTCTTTGTGGAACGTTCAAGGGGTGGTTTTCTCACTTCCATTTACAGGGAGCCTTCTTTCACGAGCCTGTATGTGAACCGGTTTTCTTTTGTACCAACATCTAGAAAGATTGGTCTTATTTATACTTTAGTACATAGAGCCCTTATGATCTGCTCTCCCAACAATAGAGTGGATTCTGAACTTAATAGGACCAGGAAAATATTAATTAATAATGGTTACCTGGAAGACCTTATTAATGATGGTATAAATAAAAAGGTTGTTGATTTCAAATCCCATAAAATTTGTTGTCCTTTGAAATGCCCTATTTATTTAAAATTACCCTGGATATGTGGAAGTAGTAAAGTACTGAGTAAGCAGATTGTTGGAAGTATCATCAATTGATACTACTCTGTTACCCTGTGCTAGGTTTATTCTACAAGAGCTGAGTATAGTGTGCCCTTTATCCATCATAGTAATGTTGTTTACCGTTTTCAATGCCAGTGCCATACTGGTTATATTGGGCGTATTTCCTTGCATTTACAGACCCGCATAAACCAGAATGTTTCTATCTAGGATTAGAAAGGGAAGGGCAGGATCCCTTTACCACCCTTCCTCTGCGACATTGGACTCTGCTATTTGCCAGCATTTGGTTGAAAATCCATGCTGTGCCAGTAACTATAAATTGGAGAGTTTCCAGGTGTTGCATAGAGCGGATTCAAAAAACATTAAAAAAATTTGAAATCTGTCTCTATCGCTCAACGTATACGTTCCTTGTGCCGACAGAAAAAGTTTGTAAAAGCGCTAACCTTCTTTGGGGAACTTTGACTCCGCCCCCGTGTTTCTTTTAAATGACTATTCAATTAAATTCATTTTAATCGAGTATTAGTATTCTTTGGCACTTCAATTACCCCCTTAGCTCTTCATTTTCGCTAATATTATTGATTAATTTATACTATCGGTTTTTCCTGACAAGATGATAGTCGAAAGAGCTCCAAAGAGTTTTACGCGAATCATTTTTTAAAGCATATATATATATATATATATATATATATATATATATATATATATATATATATATATATATATATAATAGTAGTATTTCATTTATCCACATGAAAATTTTATAAGGAAATATAATTTTTTATGTATCAATTTTCAGTATTTACTTCAACAGTGCTCGATACACAAGTAGAGCAAGGTAGTAAGTTATGAAAATATATTTATGGCAATCAAGCTACACAGAGGCTCCCGCGTTTCATCCCCGGGGGGAATCTTCAGGCTAAAATGCATTTTAGCCTGAAGATTCCCCCGGGGATGAAACGCGGGAGCCTCTGTGTAGCTTGATTTCCATAAATATATTTTCATAACTTACTATATATATATATATATATATATATATATATATATATATATATATACATAAAGATAGATAGATATATCGAATAAAATAACCAATCCATAGAAAACAATAGAAAAAGAAGAGAAAACATGTTTAATAATGCATCCATCGTCACTGTCTGTCGATGCGATTGCATTTAACAAGGGATTTCTTAATTGATTTTGTTGTTTGCTTTACGCAATTAATTCAGTTGCTATGCAAACCAATTGGTGTCCTTTGCTACATTAATTGAAACACTATACGGCAGGGATGTACAAGGTGGCTCAGTATAAATATGACCCAATTGAATGGTTAATAACTCCCCCAAAAGTAATGATATTATTCTGTACAGTTCAAGGGTAATAGAAAATAGCTTAACATTTTAAAATAATCCAGGAAGATTGCATCATCAAGACCAAATACTCTTCAGAATGTGTGGTTCAGTGATGAAGAGTACTTCTCTCTACCAGGCCATGTAAAGAGCAAAATGTGATGTTCAGACTTTATCGCAGGGTGGTTAAATGGCAACGTTATTTTTTAAATTTTGAACTTGAACGCGCGTGACCGCTTATGTGGGTAATCACATGAAAGTTCTTGAAGCATCTTTATAAATGTAAGTAATGTATTGCAGATTTGGAGCCCGTCGATGTAAATACATCCGACCAACTGGACAATCAGTAAAATTTTAATCCATTCACTGTGGAGGTCCCGGGATTCCGTAGAGCCTTATTCTATACGAGCTTCTTTCATCAAGCTGTCAGCCTTTGGAACTCTCTCTCTGCTCTGTGTTTCCGTGACTCTACCGACACGCAGAAATATAAATGTAACGTAAACAAACATATCGCTGAACAAGTCATCACTTAGGATACTTTCTTTAATTTCTGGTCCCTAATCGACAGTAGCTCCTTACGTCTCAGTGGATGTATGCCTTCTCTGTGGTGAACTCAAATTAAAAAACAAACAAACAAAAATCCTTGACTATTTTTTATTTGGCGTGATCAAGGCTAAGACAAGCAAGTATGCCCACAACACGGTCGACTCTCTAAAAGCTGCCACCGTGGAGGCACTCGCATCTACAGACAAGGACATGGTCGTCAAAACGTGTGACATATTTCTCGCCAGCCTTGAGATTCTCGTCTCCACGAGCGGCGATTACATTGAAAAATAACGTAGTATTTAATTCTACCTGTTGCTAAATATACTGCCGGATCTCTGCATGTAGAACTTTTTTTTTTTTAATTATTTTGCTTTTTTGTTAAGTGTCGGATTTTTCTGCAACACCCTGGATATATATATATATATATATATATATATATATATATATATATATATATATATATATTTTATACGTACATAAAAGTAATAAATAATTAAATAAAAATAAATTAATTAATTTTTATATATATATATATATATATATATATATATATATATATATATATGTGTGAAAAAGAGTAATCCGACGTAATGGGAAATGAAAATAGGAAAAAAAACAAGAGGTATTTTTTTTATATATTCATCAACGTTCCGTCTTTATTGTAAGATTTCCTCAAGATGATAATTTGAAGAAAAATGTCATGCAAGTACATCGACATTTTGGGTTGACCTGATTGAATGATAAAGGAAAACTAGTAGCCGTGGCTACTGTGAGCGCTGGGGGAGAGTCCAGGCTATATATATATATATATATATATATATATATATATATATATATGTGTCTGTGCATGTATGTATATATGTGCATGTATATGTGTGTGTGCGTGTGTATATATGTGTATATGTATATATGTGTATATATATGTATATGTGTGTGTGTATGTATCGATATGCGTGTGTAGGTGCATATAGCTGTACATATATGTGTTTGTGTAGAAGTATGGATCGTATCGAATATACATCTAGAATATATTTATTTTTGTATTAAATATACATCTAGAATATATTTATAAGCACGTATGTATTTTGAATATATACTTGATTGATAGTGGATCTGTGTGTGTCCATGTTTAGATGAGTATGTATATCAATGTCTGTTTATTTATTTGTATCTGCGTATCTATTAGAGTTTGTTTATATATGTGTGATTCTTGATATATAGATAATATATTTATACTGAAGTGAGTTTGTAAAACTTGGTAGGTTAAAGAGTTCAAAGAAACCCAGAAAGTAGGGGGCAATAAAATAAGGATGGGAAAAGAAGACGCCGTAAAAAGTAATAAAAAGGGCAACCACTAACAAAAAAGGTCAGCAAGTGGAATAGGTAATCCGATGCTAATTCATAAGAAATAGAAAATGACTAAACCCCAAAAAGATTTATTTAGGAGAGAAATTTCTTCAAATCCATCCATTTCTCGAAAATTCTTTGTCTGATGAGGTTGACTTTCTGGGAAAAGTGCAAATTTATACTTATAAACAGCTCTACTTGTTATTGAGCACTTTTTATAAACACTTGAGTTTCTACGGATTTACATTTACAGAAACTAATACAATACATGTACTATATATATATATATATATATATATATATATATATATATATATATTTGCTTGTACAGGATTATTTCTTAAACTAATAGACTGATTATTATGAATTTTGTAATATATATTCTCGGTAATACGCTGACTAACATGCGCACATTATTTCTTGTAAACTTTACCATTTAGGGGGTTCGCCCACCTAAACTGACACCCTACCTTCACAAACTTTAATAATAAGTTAGATGCAAAAAAATTACTAGAGAAAAGAATTGCTCTACATCAAATCTGTAGTAATTATAAGTAACATTTTTTTACAGGGATCGGTGCGCGCGCATGAGCGTTAATATATATATATGTGCTTGGTAAAATCCTAAACTATTGAACTTATCATTATGAATCATGGATCATGTATTCTAGCCAACAGGCTAAGTAACATGGAGCATTCTTTTTTTAAACTTTACCATTTAGGGTTGTGTCACCGAAACCACCCTATACGCCATAAAGAAAGGAAACAACAATAACATTTAAAACTAATGCTTAGTTTCTTTCTTTATATCTCCCCTGGGACGGATATTTTACTAGTTTAATATATAGGAGATATGTGTGCCGACAGGTGAAACATTGGTTAATTAGAACTAAGTTTCTTTCATAGACACGTAAAAATGTCGCTCGATTCTGCAAAAGTTTAAACAATAATTTTTTCTAACACCAATGTGAAGCATTGATTAGTTTGCACGCATGTGTTTGCCGATTTTTCAAAAAATGTCTGATTTTTCATTAGTCAGAGAATTAAATTGAATTTGTGACGACTTTGAAAAACATAGACAATTGAATTAGTTGGTCTTTGTTAGTTCGGCTTTTCAGAGAAACAGACAGTTGTGTGTTTAGATAAAAATGTCAATGGTGAATACAAATTTCTGGAAAATAAAACAAAGCAAAACGTTTTTAAAATGTTTTTTTTACAAAATTCATACATTAAATGTGTCGTATCTTGGAACGGTGGAAGCAAAATATTTCGTAGAATTATATTAGAGCGGTCGTCGACATTGTCTGGAAATAATTTTGAATAAAAGTTTGGTGAAAGAGAAGTCGGAAATTGACAAGCGGTGTTTATCAAAAAAAAACAATTTCTCATAATTTTATACCACTAAGATATAGGCGGGATTTTTAATTTCGCTAGCTTTCAAAACATTTCGTTAAAAGACTTTACCAAATTAATTTTACCACTACCCCTTAGTCCGAATAGTAAGTCGTAAAACCACAGGCCTAAAAAAGTAATACGTTCCCAACAAAAAGTTTGATTTGATTATTTGTGATGAAAACAAAAATTCAAATTATGAAAAAAGTGATTTGATAATTTGTAATATTTTTAAAAATCTAATTATGAAAACCAGTTTGATTTTCTCATGTCTTACTAATAAAAAAAATAGTAAAATCTAATTATTAATACCCCTTTATCTTTTTTAATTAAACTCTTCTCGCGTAGTTTTTTCTAAAACTTTACTTGCGAATTTGTTCTTTAAGTAACATTAAACTCGTGTATTTGTTGTTTTTGGTATTTTTTATCACGATTAGTTGTTTCGATTTTTTACAGTAAGATTTACTTCGCATTTGACACCAATAGAAAACTAATTGTTATTGATAAAAGACATTACTTCCTACTCCCAGGGTAACACAGGGCACATAAATCTTTAAATACAGTATTTAAATATAGACTTTTGTATTAAAATTTTCTTTAAAAAAAAAAAATTAAAAATAATATTTTCTATATGTAAATAATAACAAAAAATGTGAGCACGGTCCTGTTTTGAAGAAAAATCATTTTTTAAATAATAAGTTGTGTTTTTATTTACGATTTTCAATGTTTTTATCTGTTGAAGAGACGATGTTTTTGTTAACATAGGCGAAAATTTGAAAATCATATATAAAAAACTACTTGTTGACACTCCATTTTTACAGACATATATAAAATGGCAAATGGTTTTAATGAATGAAAACAAATCCGTAATTATTTAATTATTTTAAATCCTAAAAATACCAATATAAATAATTATTTAAATGTTTTAACATTTTTAAATACATTCTTCACTGATGTATTCTTTGTTTAATCTAATTGTTGTTTTATGAAACGAAAATAATCTATTTAAAATATTAATCATATTTCTTTACGTTCAAATATATTCCGGCTATGTCATGGCCCTAACTGGCAATTGCCCCTAGTGACTCCAGATGTAACCGAAGGAAAATTTCAACAGTGTCTTTAATTTTTTTGAAAAAAAAATAACCTTTATTGAAACTTATTTGGATGTTCTTATTGTTCGCATATCGATTCCCATAACACATAAACATTGATTTTCATACATAGAGATTTGTCTTTATACATATCTACTAGACGAATAGCCGTCCAAGGACGTGTATAAGCAATATGTATAGCATTTTAAGCTACATATTTTCATACTTGGGGATATACAATTAAATATAATCAATTAAGTAGCTCTAAAGAAGAGAGCAGATTACCATAACGGGAATTAAAGGGAAGACACTCCA
>OY744536.1:46545685-46693185 GCA_963556195.1 Sepiola atlantica | reverse complement strand
TTTCTGATTACGCTTGATCGCGTCAGTCCTAGCTTTACTCTCTCGTTCCTATCTCGTCTGACTTCATATCTTCTAACTATTGTTCCCACATAAAATAGATGGTCTCAAATGCCAACTTGTAGACACTTTGTCGAACTTTACACCCTGCTTAATTTAACAACAATCTCTCGGCGAAGAAAATTCTTAAAATGATTACTAGCTGACGTACGTAGACTATTTAACACTCATTCTTCTCCGTAGTAAAGTAGTTAATCCTAATCTTTCAAATCTCTCCTCGTAATTGTAATCTTTTTTATTAGTTTGTTCGTTTTTTCACTCTAATTTGTATGCGTTCATATCTCAACATTGCATTACAATGGTTTATTTAATACTACAAACACTTTTATAAGTGTTTGTAAGTTAGAGTAATTTGAGTTATGGAGTAATTAAGATCAATTCCGTCCAGCGGAAAGGTGTTAACATGTGCGATGTGTCAGAAGATTTGCATTAGAGGCTCACCAGATGGAGACGAATAATCAACCTGGAAAAATTGAACAAGGCAGAACAATTCTTTAGAAAATACCAGTGTACGCTGCATCTGCAATAATCATTGTAAGACTCAGGTTTGATTTACCAACCAGACTCGTACTCACAATAAGTGAGACTATGGATTAATCACCCATGGTTATGATGATTAAACAAATTGAAAATTCCCATGTGTATATCTACCTATATATATATATATATATATATATATATATATATATATATATATATATATATATATATATATATATGTTATGGTGCCGTACCTACCTACGGAGAACTAATGGACTCGTCCACCTTATAAATACGGGAAGCACGTGACACTTGTTCTCTTCTTCCCAGGCAAACCGGCAATGGCGGTTGAGAGCACCATCTCCTTGTATCTCTTTTTTCTATTATATAATATATACCTTTGTTCATTTAAACCATGTGTTCCTGTGTCATTCATTCGGCCTTACTCAGGTCCACAACAATATATATATATATATATATATATATATATATATATATATATATATATATATATATATATATATATGCAGCATCTTCTCTTGTAGGCAAGTATTGTTCAATATAAAAGACAACTCATGTCTAGATATCCTTTGGTAGATCCTTTCAATAGTCCGAATCAGGATTTTGGTTTTGGAGGGAGATTGGCTGATGAATTTGCCATAGTTTAGATTTATGTCCCAAGTACTTTCAAACCCATCCGGGTCCATCTTCAGGGGAATGAGGTTAATCAAGTACAGACCATGTGTTAGTATTATATCATTCTCCTGGAGATGGACCCGGATGGGTCTGAAAGTACTTGGGGCATAAATCTAATCATATGGCAAATTCATCAGCACATTCCCCTCCGAAACTAAGATCCTGATTCGGACTATTGAAAGGATCTACCAAAGGATATCTAGACATGAGTTGTCTCTTATATTCAACAATATATATATATATATATATATATATATATATATATATATATATATATATATATATATATATATATATAATTGTATGCACTTTCTTTTACGTCATCAATTTCTTAACGGTTTAAACAGTCAAATATTTAAATCTCTCATATGTGTAGAACGCCATCACGCTCTCATGTACATTTCAACTTTATAGACGCTTTTTCAAGTTATAAACTACTTGCCGTTATAATTCAAAAAATGATCACAACAGTAAAGTCATAATTTCTAAAGACACTAAAACTAATACCGCCTGAAGATGATTTGACGATTCAAATCGAAAGTACTTGCAAAAAAGAAAAAAGAATGGAACAAGAAACTCGAAACATTAGATGGACAATTCGGAAAATTGAAAAAAAAAAAGTCGCATCAAACAAAACCACTCCGTGTTATTTAATAATGTTTGCCTAAATATAATATATATATATATATATATATATATATATATATATATATATATATATATATATATATATATATATATATATATATATATATAAGTATAAGTTAGGTGTGTGTATATGTTTATATACTTCTATGTATAGGATAACTTCTATACTAATTAAGCGATCATTATACATTTTGAACACAGCTGCTAGGTATAGAAGTCGGTAATGTGAGATAGATTTTGTTTAATATTGATTGATGTAAAAGGGTTGAAACGGGGATGGAAGCCCTTCGTGAAAATCAAGATACATCCGATTTTCGTGAAATTTATCAACAGTTATTAGACATCAGTTAATGACTATTCCCTAAATTTCAGTTTCTTTTGAGTATTTTAATGGGTTTTAGTGGTATAATATGAGCACAACCGCCCGATTTGAAAACTTAAAATATTTCAGATTTGCATTAAATTTGATTCATGGTTATTAGACACTAATTAAGCAATATTTCATGCATTTCGATTTCTTTTTAAGATCCCTTAAACTTAAGTAATAGATTTTTAGACATTTTCTTTAATAAAAATAATATTATAGATTTTGCATCGAAATTTTAATCAGGTTTACATTATGTTTAGTAGTATCATATCTTGAGTTTAAACTTCGAAAAGGAACAACACAAATAGTGCAGAACTGTTCTCTTCGAATAATTTTGCCCGTCGTGGGACGCGTATTATTCCAGTTCTTTTATATAATATGCTGGGAGCACCGAGTAATCTTGTTACTTTCATTATAAAGGATAGCGAATCTTAGATTCCAGATCGCAGTTTCTTTGCGTTCGTCTTTTACTCGTCATGAGATTTATTCTATCAACATCCACGCGCTTTGATCTGAAATTAGTTTATGTCTTGTATAACGTTATTAGGGGCAAACATTATTCGAAGGAAAGGGTTCTTCACCATGCCAGCTATGAGTATATCATTGGAAAGTTATAACATAGAAAATAATAAGTGATCAATTGAATTAGAAAGAATAGTTGTTAGATTTCTACTTCGTTTTTCTTCTTTTTAAACAATATATGCTCCGTGATATTCTTGTCAACTCCGGCATTTTGTTTACCAAAACTGTGTGACCTAAAGATAAAATATCTTGTTCTATACGTACTTTTTTTACTAATATATTTCTGAATTTTTAAAATAGCGCAGTGGATATAGTACTAAGTTAAATTCAGTTCTAAGTGACAATCATCTGAAGGTTGAAAAACACTTAAATATTAAAAAAAATATTTATAGTTAAAATCACCTTTAAAGATGTAATAGTCTTAAAAGTAGAGCACTGTCTGAAATTGATAAGGTTTGTTGTCATCTGTGATAAGCTAGTTCCGCTCGAGCGTTTAACACTGTAGACAGCAATGACACTTCCCCCCGCCTTCTGGGTAAGTGTATCTTAATTTCAATTACTGTGTGGTCCTGAGCGTTTGTCTCGTGATTCTAGCCTTAATCGAAGAACTGCGTTCGTGCTTATGCGACAGCTTGCAACCGCCACTCCTATACTAAGAGAGCCCGAAACAACGTCGTCTGTAGGTGAAAACACTTTAATATATATATATATATATATATATATATATATATATATATATATATATATATATATATATATATATATAACATTCAATGTGCGTGTGTCTTTGTATGTTCCCCATAGAAATCATATTAGAGAATCTGAATAAAATGTTTAATTCGTTTTGCTATTCTATTACTTATTAAGTTATGAATATAAACTAAACTTCTAATCTTATAAATATAAAGTATTATAAAATGTGTGTATACTCGTATGTTTGAATACCTTTTGTGTATATATATATATATATATATATATATATATATATATATATATACATATATATGAATGTGTATTAAAATAGGAGAGTTCATCTTATTTAAAAAAATCTTTTTAAGAATTTAAGAATAAAAAAGCATGTTTAGATGCGATATTTATTAATAAAAATAGAATCAGAACATATTTTGTTTCATTTTAACTTTGATCATTTGACTAATCATTTCGCTGGTATACCTAGTTTCAGCAGAGTATGAGATTGTCATAATTCCGTAGGTGTTGGTAGTAGTCCGTCAGAATGGAAAATTGGTGTGGTGTTGTTATTAACAGCTCTCTCACTTTTTAAAATACGAACTGACACGGATGCACGCGATCATATATATGTATACATATATATATATATATATATATATATATATATTGGGTGTTCGAGAAAAATTTGACACGTTTTGGAAACGAATGAAGACACGTCACATCTTGACCAAATCATCATGAATCAGGTCACTCTCTTTCAATATTGCGGTGCTTTCCAGACGTCCATGGTCTCCAGTGCTCAAACCAAGCAATAGCACAAAGAAACAGCTATATGTTGCACTTCATAGCTATTAATTGCTTTAAATAGTTATGAAATGAACGAATATAAAAATATCTAAATTGTTTCGAACAACCTATGTATATCGAGGCAAATTTTTTTCTTACTTATTTGTCACAACTATAGTGCTGTGCCACGGAGAACATTTTTCAAACTCTTACCATCATGTAATAAAGAGAGCAAGGGAGAAAGGGGGAGAGAGAGAGAGAGAGAGAGAAAGAGAGAAGGCCTATGAGTTTAAAGCCTATGAAAAAGTAGTCGATGTTGCTAAGAAAGAAAAAAAAGAAAAGAAAGAATTCTAAGAGTCGTACAGAAAACCGTACCTTGAAATCGATCGAGTTATTGTAGTGTTCCATCTTATTACGCCGCGCCTGGCGTCTCTAGCTAACCTCTAAGACCTACACCGAATTCATCCGCTCCGGTGACGGTATTCTCAGCAGCGATAACTAATAAACACGACGGTACGCTGTCAGCTGACATCGTTTAATACACACGCATGCGCGGATCGAGGCTTCATCCCTGGCTCAATTGATGGCTGTTTTGATTTGCTTGAGGCGTATGTTCTTACCAATTACAAGTCAGCACGAAAACGCCTCTTCGACTAAACCTCGTAGAATTATACGATATTCAATTGGACTTAAACGTTCAAACATTTGAATAAATCTTGTTGCTTTTTAATCGTTTTCTTTTTGACGATAACTTATTTAGTTAAACAAATTATCACGAGTTTACATACATGTTGGACAGTAGAACGCTTTTTGTATGTAATATTTAAGCTTAATGTTGAAGTATTTCCGCTTACTCCAGCTTTGCTTCTAGTCGTCTTTTTACTACTTGGCATAGACAACGTCGGGTCGTAAAGATTTTGGTCAGTATTGCAAACCTGAAATGGAAAATATTGCATTTATACTAAATAGTAAATTCCCAACAAATAAAACGGATGCCATGACTGGAAATCGAAACTGAAACCTTGAGATTTTCAGTCTAATGTTCTACAAACTGAGCTATTCAGATTTTCTTTTAAATAAATCTTGAAACATAAACTAAACAAAATAATTATAGCTTTGATGTGACGTCATATATTTATGATTTACGCCATGTTTCAAAACATGGCCATAAACATAAGCGATAATAAAAAATAAATAAATGTTTAAACATCATCTATAGCGTTGGAAATTTTTTAATAGTCCAAAACAACTTATTTTCCTTCAACTACGTATTGACATTGGCGTTAAAAACAATTCAATATATGATATATACTAGAATTTTGGTCTATATATATATATATATATATATATATATATATATATATATATATATATATATATATATAATGAAGAAGAATGGAAAGGAATTAGAGAAGCAAAAGTCAAATCATAATTCAATTCAATTGCTCAGAGCAAGGTATATTCCGCAAAAAAGGCAATTTATTCAAGTTAAATTTTCCTTAAGCCAGGCTTTTCAAAGATCAAAATCTTATCATCAGAGGAAGTCGCTGGGATAGATAAGTTGGCAAAGGCCAAGATTTAAAATTTGAAAAAATAAAATAAAAGTTGTAGGGGGAAGAAACACAGGGCAAACTTCTGCCCGAATGCAAGCAAATGTCCGATTGCTAAAAAGTCCGGTGTCGAAAAGTCCAGCGGAGAGAATGAGATGTAGATAGGTAGGTCGTTAAAAGGCCCGAAAGGTTGTGAGAGAGGAATCAAAGTTAAATTCCAAGAAGCCACAACTTCAGGAGCGGCGAAAATAGAAAATCCAAAGGGTAAAATGTCCAATAAGTGCAGGCAGGCAGGCTCAGAAGAGAGTGAGGTGGAAAATATTCGTCATTAACAGTGCTTCCTGGGCAAAGATGTCAGAGAAAATGCTTTAAAATGGGAAAAAATGTAGCGAAAATATTTTAAAGTTAGCCCGAAGCCTGCTCTATCCTGGATATTGAGCTATATACTCTTCACAATAGGTTTCACTTTTCCTAAAAGTTCGCTTTTAGTACACCACTTTATATATATATATATATATATATATATATATATATATATATATATATATATACTAGATTAACTGTCTTGGCGCGGTTAGTCTAGTCTATACAATAAAAGTTTCAGACAACATTTTTTGTCTGTGCCAATTGACGTTTAAATGTAACATTTAAAATTAATTTCAAATAATTGTATTCAATTAATTTAATGAATGAACGACACGTAAGTAAGAAACCTGTTTAAAATAATAGCTGTTTAAAAATGTTTATTATTTTGTACTATATCTATTTTGTTTTGAAAAGAAAAAAAATCGAAACAATTTATCGGATTTAAATTTAAACATAATATATATTTGTCTCCTAAGTAGAGAGCACTAAGAAAAAGGCAGTTTCTTCCTAAGCTAATATGAAAGAACTTTCCTGAACAGAAACTAATCGGTTTCTAATTAAATACTGTAAAATTTATTCTACATGATATCAACTGGACTTTTGCAGTCAGTAGTGATTGAATAGCTGGTGCCCGAGCCTTGTGATTGATTCGTTGCTTCAATAAAGCTACATCGACGAGTCTTTGAAAGACAAAACACATGTCTGTGGATGTTTATATTCATATATAATTATATATGATTTTACTCTATTTAATTACGATATATATATATATATATATATATATATATATATATATATATATATATATATATATGATTATTTTTATTTTTGTTTACACAGACATGTACAAAATCTGCGACACTGGCATGTCGATGTTATCGATCAACAGCTATTATAAACTGAGATCTCATCAGGAAGAGTTAGAATCCGATCTTAACCTTAGATCATATATCTGTTGATCGATAACATCGACATGCCAGTGTCGCAGATTTTGTACATACCTGTGTAAATAAAAATAATCATACATAAAAGCTCTATTTGATATTGAGCACTTTTTATAAACCCGGTCGACATTCTTTGGATTACTACCCTGTGGATGTTTTACCTGGATTATTATTATTATTATAATTATTATTATTATTATTATTATTATTATTATTATTATTATTATTATTATTATTATTATTATTATTATATATATATATATATATATATATATATATATATATATATATATATATATATATATATGGGTTCTTACAAAAAATATATAATTAAGTATATACTTATTATAATATCCGAATATGTTCCAAATTGCAAACTCAATGAAGTTATATTACAAGCTTCAGAGCATATATATGTTATAGTTGCATTCCAATGACCAGAGGAACAATCAATCCTCAACCATACCTTTAATCTCTTCTTTCAATTTCTTTATTTTCATATATCGTTAACTTTTGTCAAGAATTCTGTTTAAACCTTTCCCATCTTCCGTTCTTATGTCTTTGCAATGATGTGTTTTTTGAATGAACAATTTATCTGATGATCAACGAGGTTAAGATGGAGACTATTTCTTTCTTTTTGATTTTGCTGTTAAACACGCGTAAGATATAGAAAAGGTATTCAATTTAGAAGGAAATTAGCATAAATGAATTAAAATATAATTATATAAATAATTTGTTCTCATGAGACAAAGAGGAATTACAGATATTCGCCGATATATGAAAATAAATAAATTTAAAGAACAGATGAAAGTTTCTATCATTATTGGAATGAAACTAATATATATATATATATATATATATATATATATATATATATATATATATATATATATATATATAGCCGCACTGATGAGCTGTGAAACTGCGAAATAGTCTGTATGTGGATGACTATAAAAGCTCCCTCCGGGTAGAGCTTATTTTGTAAGGGTATCGTCAGCGGCCATTAGCTTAAAGGCAATGCTCATTAGGTAAAACTGATTCGAGCTTAGGCAATTGCAATGTTTACATTTCGTTACATTGAGATATCTCTTACATTCAGTCAGTGTCGCATGATAGCGTAGGGGTTGGCATCGCCGACTGTCAGCTCGACGGTTGCGTTTCGATCCCGGCTTGAGGCACTAGCTGGTCTAGCCGCACTGATGAGTTGTGAAACTGCGAAACAGTCTGTATGTGGATGACTATAAAAGCTCCCTCCGGGTAGAGTTTATTTTGTAAGGGTATCGTCAACGGCCATTAGCTTAAAGGTAATGCTCATTAGGTAAAACAGTCTGTATGTGGATGACTATATATATCATGATTTTTTGGGGAGTACAACATTTTATTATAGCAAGCATGAAGGGAAGACGAATTCTATCGTTCATGATTAAAAGTTAATAAAGAGAGAAAAAATGCCAGCCGACCGGTTTCGCCCTCTCTTAACAAAGGCTGTATCGAAGGATTAAAAAAAACGATGGATTTATAAAAAACGGGGTGAAAAGAGAGAGTACAGAAAATAAAATAGCGTTATGGTATATGTACCATGAAGGATGAATCTTAGAGACTGATCACATCTAGTCACAATAGAAAGTCCCTTTGCTTACAAAGGAAGGGACGTTTAAGACGAATGTGGATCGTCTCCAAGATTTTTAGATAGTATAATGAGTGAGCATGACTGAGAATGGTGAAGGAGTCAATGCTAAAATTTCTAGCGCACGCCTGGTTTTTAAGTAAACGGCTTGTAATGGAATATATATATATATATATATATATATATATATATATATATATATATATATATATATATATATATATATATATATGCCTCTGACCTATTTAATTACGCTAATTTTGGTGCAATTAATTTTGCAACTTCTTCTGAATATTGTTGTTGATTTGTATTTTTCTGGACACTTAACTTCTGGAATTTTGTGCTGAAGATAATCCAGTGTTATAAAAATATGGCTAATTGTGTGACCTAAAATAAACATTGCATCGAAACAGCTGTAAACAACTATACTGCCTTTGTATATGCTCTTTATTTAGAATATGATTTGAGAAAATTGGTACTTCTGCAGTTTACGGATCGTGCTGAAATAATAACCTTATTATTAAGAACCCCATTTAAAAAAACATGGAGCTTTGTTAACTATTCTGTATTTTCACCTAACAATTTAATAAACAAAAAGTACCGTAAAAATGAAATTTAACTTGAATATTCTATCTAAAAAATAGTACAGCCCATAAACTGCAGACGTACCGACGAATGATTCAAATCGTCAAAATACATACTTATATATATATATATATATATATATATATATATATATATATATATATATATGAGAGAGAGAGAGAGAAAGAGAAAGAGGGGGAGCAAGAGAGAGACAGACAGAGTTACAGACAGAGTTACATACAAAAGATATTGTAAAAATGAAATTTATCTTGAAAATTCTATCTAAAAAATAGTACGGCCCATAAACTGCAGACGTACCGAAGAATGGTTTAAATCGTCAAATATATATATATATATATATATATATATATATATATATATATATATATATATATGAGAGAGAGAGAGAAAGAGAAAGAGGGGGAGCAAGTGAGAGACAGACAGAGTTACAGACAGGGATACAGTCAAGAGTGGTGGGTGTAAATGTGTTCTGTTGTGAAGAAATTAAAATAAACGCCCCAACTACAGATGCAAAAGCACTATTATATTTATTTATTAAATGCGCTGCGCGTTAAGATTATACATCTTATTTTTTTAATGTCTAAAAATGCATTATTTTTAGCCGAGAATTGCCGGTTCAATGTGTACGATCAATACGGAAAGCATCCTCAGATGTTGTATTAACGATGAATAGTTTTTAACTAATTTCATGTCACCTTTGTTCCGTTTAAAAGCAAACGCATCCGGGCGTCATCACAAACTTATCGAAGAGTCCGTTCCGTTTTGCAAATCTACAGGGAAATTATTTGTCAGAGATCACAATCAGCTGGTCGATCGTTTTCCTTTTTATACTCGTCCATTGGCGTATTGGAGAAAAGATAAAAAGAAAGAAGAAAAATCCATCAGGATCTGAATCCAACTGGCAATGTGAAGTCTGGGAGATGTTGGCAATTTATTGGTTTGGAAATAGAAGTGAATCTATTGTAATATTCTAATATGAGAGTAGTACGTCTGACTGTCTGTTTCTGTGTTTGTTAATTGCAATCTTCTTCTCGTATTATTTAGATGATTTTCCTATGGCAGGCTTGGTTTGTCGGTCACACTAGAAATTGAAAAATAATTTTTGGTTAGGAGCAAAGTGTAGTATCTGTTCCGATGGATACTACACCCTATTAACCGGTATCGTCTTGGCCTTCGGGTGTTGATTCCGCCGGTCTGTGGGTTTGTCCTGCACAGTTCTGGGAGGTTCACCCTCCCAGTCTTTACCTTCTCACATTTTGAGAATGGTCAGTTTATTGCTATCGCCTGAGGCGCCCCTACCTGCTTACAAGCGTTGGCTTTAAATGTCACAAGGATCCCCGACCCCACCTTCCCCCTTCCACAGTGGGCTTTCATGCCTAAGGGTGGATGCATTCTGGGAATATAATTTTAATTCCCTCAATTAATGTTTCCCGAGATGTATTGCCCTAAATACAATCTGTTCTGAGACTATCTCTATCTTTTCTGCTCTCGGTCAGTGAAGGATAAATCCTCATAGGCTGAGGAATTTAAAAAAAAAATTTTTTTCCACATCCAGAATTCCCTTATCTGAGGAGCTGGATTTCCCCCAACATTAAAAACCGACATTGTGTCTGACTTAACCCTCTTGGGGAGGCAAGTAAATAGGGACACGTAGATTTAATAGAAAAATCTTGTTTTAAATGTGTTCCATCCTCTCTATATTGTTGGTCGTGGTGTCACACTTAAGAGTGTGAAATAGAATTCTCATCACAAAGCGCGTAGTTTAAATGGACGCATGTTTTAGATGCGTCTAAGAGGCCCTGTCCTTCGGTCGGGGTGTCACACTTAGGATTGAAATAGCATTTTCATCGCTAAACGCGAAGATTGAATAGAGTTATCTTAGATACGTCCAGACATGTTTATAAGAAGCTCTCTCCGTCTCTCCGTCGGTTGTCTGTCACGCTTAAGCATAAAAGACTGACAAATGCAATGATATTTTCGTTGGTTTATCATGTTTATGTTTGAATTTCTCTTCATTTTCCCTAAGTCCTTTTTCTCACAGAAGAGACATCACTAGTCTTTCTCTACTCTATCGTTATTTTCATAGTAGGTGTTCCACTGAGCTCAAATCTATAGTTTCCCCTGTAAAACATTGAC
Source organism: Sepiola atlantica (assembly GCA_963556195.1). Lineage (NCBI taxonomy): Eukaryota > Metazoa > Mollusca > Cephalopoda > Sepiida > Sepiolidae > Sepiola > Sepiola atlantica. The sequence goes on along the minus strand of OY744536.1, from coordinate 46,681,710 downwards.
AACAAAAACTCGTCTGGCTACAACCACTGTAAACAATTTTCCTTTCTTCCTCTATGTATCTAAAACTAAATGAGACTTCCATGGACAAAGTTTCTGTACAATTACTATCCGTCTGTGGAACACAATACGATGAGGCTGTTTTTGAGCTGACTCAAAAATTGTCGTGTTCAAGTTCAATTTTATCAAATTCTTGTTGAGCCAACTTCTTAAATAATCAAATTTGGCTCAGTTTTAACCATTAGCACCAATTCTCAAGGTGTTGTTTCACCCCTCACCCGCCAAACTTATTAATCCATATTATCGAGTGGCTTTGGACCTTGATAAGCTGGGACCCATTAGTATATATATATATATATATATATATATATATATATATATATATATATATATATATATATATATATATGTACTATGCACAACCGCGATGGAGTCCCTCCCTGGAGCGACCGAGAAGACGGTCAACACAAAGGTGGTCGGACGCCCCATACTAAGAACTGTTTTGTATATATATATATATATATATATATATATATATATATATATATATATATATATATATATATATATATATATATAAAGGGGGGACTCCATCGCGTTTGTGCGTAGTACTTGTCCGTAACAGCGCAACATATTTTCCCCCATTTTATCTAAGATTGATGTGACGTAGCGAATATCGAAATATTTCCGAAATCGTCACCCATTTGATAGTGACTAGGCTAAACGTTGCTTAACTTCGGTGATCTAACTAGAACCGGTCTATAAGTATGATTATGTCGTATATAGGGTGGAGGCAGGTGTTTTTGATTTGAATAGTTGAATGTGTGTATTGATTGTCAGTTTGCAAGTATCATTTTAGTTTTATGTCTTTTTCTTTGAGATTTTTGGTGGAGAATAATTAACGGATATAACTTTTAGAGCTTTCTATCGGTTTCACTATTTTAGTTTGTTTTGCGTTAGTATTCAGTTGTTTTGTCTTTGTGTCGAACGGTATTCGTTCCGATGTTTGCATTTTGATATTAGTTCTGATCTGTTTAGTCGTGTGTTATAGCGACCTTTGATCTGTTCTATAGACTGATGCTAAACTCATTGTTTCCTATCTATTTTTTGGAAGGAAACTTTTTCTTAGCTCGTATATACATCCCATTAATGCTGTGTTATTTAAGTATTTACGTGCTTGATAGGAAAGTGTGTTCATGATCTTTGCCCGAAGCCACCTTCTTTTGCTGCTATGTAGTGTTTTGTTTTTCTATTGCACACTACCTTTATATATGATGTTTTGTCTAGGCATGATCTTTGTGGTGGGCAATGATTTTATCCTTCTAGTTGTGAATAATTTTTGATTTTACAATTTCATACAGAATTTTGTTTCGTATCTACTTCAATGTTTTAGTATGTTTTGTATTTTTTTAGTATGTTTTGTGCAGGAATAGCTGATTTTGATGTTATTTTTGATAAACCTTTTGGAAAGTTTCTTTGATTTGGAGAAGCGTTTCTTTATTAGTTTGGAGTATGATTTTCTGATTTCGATGTTAGTGTTTTTGCTATTATGGAAGTTAAACCACATTATGTTTTTACTAGGGTACTAAAGGACGGGGCATCTGGTTTCAGCTAGTTAAGTGTTATTTTACGTTTATTTTACCTTCGCGTAGTTTATTTTGATGGCCTTTTTACCAATTTAATTGTTTTACATTTTTTTACTTGCATATTTTTTCGTTTATTTCATGAGGAATATTTGTTACTGTTTTTTTATTTTTGTATTGTTTACGTATTTGGTATTTATATGTTTATTTTATTTAGTTATTATTTATTTACTATGTCTTTTTTATTTTTATTGTCTTTACTTATGTTTTATTTTCACTTGCGTGCGTATACAAACCATCATACACCTGTGTTGTCGTCGGGAACAAAACTGTTTGCTTATCTGTGGATAAACTCACTCGGACGCCGATGTTTATAAAATAAGTGTATTACAAATAGAAGAACAGTTATAATAACACCAGAAAGAGATTATTTTTGTACGCGTGCATGCGAAAGAGAAAGACAGACAGATAGATAGACGTGCGCGTCCATTGTGGACGGCACCCCGGACTCTTCTGCTCTGCTTAAAGTTTCACCAGCTAAGAGACAGCAAATATCCCCCTGGAAGTCACGTGGCTTCGTCGACTTCCATGCTCTGGGGTCACATCTGACCATTAAAGTGTCACCGACTCTGTTCTATTCAAACACCGGCTCTTCGTTATGTAACTTTTACTTTTATTTTTTATTGAATTATTTAGTGTTTCAAATCTTTAATTTAGTAGGAATTTATTTTATTTAGCATTTTTTTTCGTACAAGGTATGCCATTATCATAATAGTCTACTCTAAGTACAATGTACAGTAGCGTGAGTTCTATTTATAGGCTTGTGCTATTTTTCTGATTTCTCATGTTATCTTGTGGTTTTGCCAAATCATTTCATGTTATATATATATATATATATATATATATATATATATATATATATATATATATATATATATATATATATATTAGCATGGTTATCCCCTGGAGCAAAAGTCTATTACACGTTCTATCTCTTAGCCCCTACTATCCGTATTTATATCTTTCTGTCTTTTCCCCTCCTCCGCTTTCTCCCTCCCTCTCTTTACAAACTATTTCTTCTCCGCCCAGCCCATTCCCCACTCTGGGCATACACAAACAACTCTCTTTTATATAGATTCTTTGAGGAATGAGTCGGCAGGGAAGTAACTCCTTGAGAAAAAATCAGAGTTACTTCCTTTTAGTACATAAAATGGCTGAGAAAATCGACCTCCCCATACGAAATCTGAGCCTGTTTAAGGAGAAAAAAATGAATATTTTTTTCTACATTTTGATATTATTCCTCAAGTGCAACGCTGACCAAAATATACCAAGGTCTCGTATCAAACAAAATGATGTTTTATTAAAGAATAACATACGATTAGAGCAGTTGTAATTATAAAATCTGAATATTATAGACAAGAAATCTCCAGATTTACAAAAAGAAACGACTTATTGTTGCACATTTTCACCAAAACATCCGTTTCTCTTTGTCACGTATATCGATAAAAAAAACAACAGAATTTGTGATAAAAATATTCAATTGTTTTCTTTTCTTAATCTGAAGAAACATCAGTCTATGAAGTTCAGAATTTGTAATAACCAATGCTCTGATTATGCGGCAATAAGGAAACAGCTGTTATTTTGTTTTAATTAAAGCCAATTTTGCTTGATACGAAACCTTTATTCCGTGGGAAAATATCTCAATATCTACATATATATATATATATATATATATATATATATATATATATAGAGAGAGAGAGAGAGAGAGAGAGAGAGAGAGAAAGAGAGAGATAGAGAGAGAGAAGGATATATTGATAGAGTAGGAGAGAAAGATAGAGATAGAGAAGGATATATTAATAGAGTAAGAGAGAGAGTGTGAGAGAGAGAAAGTGAGAAAGAAGAAGAAGAAGAAGAAGAAGAAGAAGAAGGAGAAGAAGAAGAAAGACATAGCCGTTATGGAATGATTACAATGATGTTATATATATTCAATAAATTTGATGATAGACAAATTGATTGCCCGATAGATGTCAAGAAACCTCTCCTCGAGAATGATAGCTTAGATATACTGATCGTTATGTTTACAGATAAGTAGATGTAACTTATGAAGATATAGATTTCTCCATCAATCAAAGAATAGGACATCTGGCTGAAGTAATGAAATGCGAACGGTCGTTGACAGTAATCCGATGAATCAGAAGAAGAAAACGTCTCTACTTTTGCTCATTCAATGGAAACAGACACACCTGAGGCATTTCTGGAGTAATATATATAAGTATAGAGATTCGGAAATAAAGCATCATATTTATATCCTGAATCGCTCTCTTTCTTCATATTTCCCTCCCTCTCTATATAAGAGAAATTACATTTGTTTACATATAGAGAAGAATACTCGTCCCAGGAGTGATAAAATGAATTATTCGAACAGAACAGTTTTGCACAAATTTCATGTCTTCTCATGAACATAAAAATAAAGATAAATGCTATTAAACCTTATGTCTAAAATTCTTATTTTAATTTTGATCAAATCCTGTCACATGATTTTGTTTCTAGAAATTGTCTAATACGTAAGGGGACTTAAGTAAAAATTGCAATTCAGGGAATCTTACTTTATTTGTATCTAATAACTATGAATTGCTTTATTGGTATCTAATGACTATGAATTGCTTTATTGGTATCTATTGACAATGAATTGCTTTATTGGTATCTATTGACTATGAATTGCTTTATTGGTATCTATTGACAATGAATTGCTTTATTGGTATCTATTGACAATGAATTGCTTTATTGGTATCTATTGACAATGAATTGCTTTATTGGTATCTATTGACTATGAATTGCTTTATTGGTATCTAATGACTATGAATTGCTTTATTGGTATCTAATGACTATGAATTGATTTATTGGTATCTAATGACTATAAATTGCTTTATTGGTATCTATTGACAATGAATTGATTTATTGGTATCTATTGACAATGAATTGCTTTATTGGTATCTATTGACAATGAATTGCTTTATTGGTATCTATTGACTATGAATTGCTTTATTGGTATCTAATGACTATGAATTGCTTTATTGGTATCTAATGACTATGAATTGCTTTATTGGTATCTAATGACTATGAATTGATTTATTGGTATCTATTGACTATGAATTGCTTTATTGGTATCTAATGACTATAAATTGCTTTATTGGTATCTATTGACAATGAATTGATTTATTGGTATCTAATGACTATGAAGTGCTTTATTGGAATCTATTGACTATGAATTGCTTTATTGGGATCTATTGACTATGAATTGCTTTATTGGTATCTAATGACTATGAATTGATTTATTGGTATTAAATGACTATGAATTGCTTTATTGGTATCTAATGACTATGAATTGCTTTATTGGTATCTAATGACTATGAATTGCCTTATTGGTATCTAATGACTATGAATTGCTTTATTGGTATCTAATGACTATGAATTGCTTTATTGGTATCTAATGACTATGAATTGATTTATTTGTATCTATTGACTATGAATTGATTTATTGGTATTAAATGACTATGAATTGCTTTATTGGTATCTATTGACTATGAATTGCTTTATTGGGATCTATTGACTATGAATTGCTTTATTGGTATCTAATGACTATGAATTGATTTATTGGTATTAAATGACTATGAATTGCTTTATTGGTATCTAATGACTATGAATTGCTTTATTGGTATCTAATGACTATGAATTGCCTTATTGGTATCTAATGACTATGAATTGCTTTATTGGTATCTAATGACTATGAATTGCTTTATTGGTATCTAATGACTATGAATTGCTTTATTGGTATCTATTGACTATGAATTGCTTTATTGGTATCTAATGACTATGAATTGCCTTATTGGTATCTAATGACTATGAATTGCCTAATTCGTATCTAATGACTATGAATTGATTTATAGGTATCTATTGACTATGAATTGCTTTATTGGTATCTATTGACTATGAATTGCTTTATTGGTATCTAATGACTATGAATTGATTTATTTGTATCTATTGACTATGCATTGCTTCATTGGGATCTATTGACTATAGAATTGCTTTATTGATATCTATTGACTATCAATTGCTTTATTGGTATCTAATGACTATGAATTGCTTTATTGGTATCTATTGACTATGAATTGCTTTATTGGTATCTAATGACTATGAATTGCTTTATTGGTATCTAATGACTATGAATTGCTTTATTGGTATCTATTGACTATGAATTGCTTTATTGGTATCTATTGACTATGAATTGCTTAATTGGTATCTATTGACTATAAATTGCTTTATTGGTATCTAATGAGTATGAATTGATTTATTAGTATCTAATGACTATGCATTGATTTATTGCTATCTATTAACTATGAATTGCTTTATTGGGATCTATTGACTATGAATTACTTTATTGGTATCTAATGACTATGAATTGCTTTATTGGTATCTATTACTACGAATTGCTTTATTGGGATCTATTGACTATGAATTGCTTTATTGGTATCTAATGACTATGAATTGCTTTATTGGTATCTAATGACTATGAATTGCTTTATTGGTATCTAATGACTATGAATTGCTTTATTGGTATCTAATGACTATGAATTGATTTATAGGTATCTATTGACTATGAATTGCTTTATGGGGATCTATTGACTATGAATTGCTTTATTGGGATCTAATGACTATGAATTGCTTTATTGGTATCTAATGACTATGAATTGCTTTATTGGTATCTATTGACTATGCATTGCTTCATTGGGATCTATTGACTATAGAATTGCTTTATTGGTATCTATTGACTATGAATTGCTTTATTGGTATCTAATGACTATGCATTCATTTATTGGTATCTATTGACTATTCATTGCTTTATTGGGATCAATTAACTATGAATTACTTTATTGGTATCTAATGACTATGATATGCTTTATTGGTATCTAATGACTATAAATTGCTTTATTGGTATCTAATGACTATGCATTGCTTTATTAGTATCTAATGACTATGAATTGCTTTATTGGTATCTAATGACTATGAATTGCTTTATTGGTATCTAATGACTATGAATTGCTTTATTGGTATCTATTGACTATGAATTGCTTTATTGGTATCTAATGACTATCAATTGCTTTATTGGTATCTATTGACAATGAATTGCTTTATTAGTATCTAATGACTATGAATTCATTTATTGGTATCTATTGACTATGAATTGCTTTATTGGTATCTATTGACTCTGAATTGCTTTATTGGTATCTAATGACTATGAATTGCTTTATTGGTATCTAATGACTATGAATTGCTTTATTGGTATCTAATGACTATGAATTGATTTATTGGTATCTAATGACTATGAATTGCTTTATTGGTATCTATTGACTATGAATTGCTTTATTGGTATCTATTGACAATGAATTGATTTATTGGTATCTAATGACTATGAAGTGCTTCATTGGTATCTATTACTATGAATTGATTTATTGGTATCTAATGACTATGAATTGCTTTATTGGTATCTATTGACTATGAATTGCTTTATTGGTATCTAATGACTATGAATTGCTTTATTGGTATCTAATGACTATGAATTGCTTTATTGGTATCTAATGACTATGAATTGCTTTATTGGTATCTATTGACTATGAATTGCTTTATTGGTATATAGTGACTATGAAGTGCTTTATTGGTATCTATTGACTATGAATTGCTTTATTGGTATCTCTTGACTATGAATTGATTTATTGGTATCTATTGACTATGAATTGCTTTATTGGTATCTAATGACAATGAATTGATTTATTGGTATCTATTGATTATGAATAAATCTAATGAAAATCTGAAATATTTGAATATACAAATGGGAGGTTGTGTCCATATTATATCCTCCAAACGCTTTTACATAACTTCATAAAGACTGAAATTTGTGGAATATATATTAAGTGATGTCTAATACCCATTGTTTACATTTTCCAAAAATCAGGAGCATCTGCATGTTGACTAAGGCCTTAAAACGTCATTTACTACCTTTACATTAAACTAAATATAACCAGTATTTAGACCCTTTACATCTAGTGGATGTGTTCCAAAAGTCATAATGATCAGTTAATTAGTATCGGAGTTAATCCTGTACATAGAATATATAAACATATAAACATACGTAACTTTATAAAGATAAGATATATCCCGTATATTTAAATCTATGAAAACCATACATTTTGTAATTTCTCACTTTTGATATTATGCCTCTTCGTTAATCTTTCTTGTCCTTCAGTGTCTAGTCTCCAAATTTCATTATCAAGTTTTTTGTAAAGCCAGCTATATAATTCCAAAATACCAAATAGGTTTAGTGATTTTTTAAGGGGGTTTGTTTACTATTACACGTTGGAGTATATATAGCTATTACCTACTAGACACAATTATCGAGTGTCTCTGGTCTCTCTGTACGAGGGTTTGTCAGGACAACCTGACATAAGAGTACTTCACCCTGCAAGTACCCTCTGACTGAATATTCAAAATAACATAGTATTCGAAGCCCAAATAAGATCTCTCGAGACGGCTATACACTGGCTCATACAGAGAATCGTGCACTTTCTCCTAGTAATGTTACCTCAAGTAACAGCACTTAGCTGGGAGGTCACGGTGGTTAAGTTGATATCGATACGGACTCCAGACCTGGGTGTTCCAAGTTCGAATCCAGTCGGTTCCACAGTACCACTTTCACTTAGGGATGTTGACAACCTTCTCGTGGTCCTTCCCGTAAGTACCCGATGTCTTTCCAGATGATTTCTAACTAGAAAAACATCGGGGAAACTAATGCCAACACCAGAATCATCTGATTCACACGAAAGAAAAAGAAGCACTTAGCTGGTTACTCAACTAGACTAATAGAGTTATTGTCCTGGACTCAGGTAAGACGAATAGACCACAAAAACATATAGTATACAAGAGTTTACTGGCCAATCGGGGAGAGGAAGATTCATGTTCTTTACTTCTTTACTAACTCAACGTTTGACAGATAAAGGAGAACTTTAATGGAATACTCGAATATCTATGTATATCATATAGAGATCAAGTGCAAGCCCCAGGAAAGGGTCCCTTGATTTCTGAGAACTTCTACTCAAGTAAAATGAAAACAATTATTCATATGGTGTCTGTGGTTGAACATTTCCCAAAAAATCACATTTAAACGATCATATGTTCTCAAATGACTATGGGCTGAACAGAGCCGAACGCGAAAAAATAACCAAATATCACGACCTCAAGAATGATTTAAAAATATGGTCCACCGAAAGAAATAAACATCATACCGGTTGTGGTAGGGGCAACTAGTTTAATGAAAAAAATCAAATTAATATTTAGATACAAGACCAAACTGTAGGGAAGTACAAATAGTAGCTCTAAAAGAGACAACATCTATCCTTATGAGAGCCCTCGCATATAAGTTTAACTCATTGGGAAATAAAGTATTAACCCCAATAGGGGGCCCTTGATCTCTTCAAATGAACTGAACTAAAATGATAAAAAAGTGTGAGGGTTTGAATTACCTACTAGACACTATTCTTGAGTGTCTTAGGTCTCTCTGTACAAGGATTTATCAGGACAACCTGCCATGAGGATACTTCACCCTACAAGTAAACCCTGACCGAATATTAAAAATAACATAGTATTCACAGCACAAATAAAATCCCCTTAGCACGGCTATACACCTGCTCATACGAGGAATGGTGCACCTTCTCCTCGTGATGTTACCTCAAGTAAAATAAGTTAGCTGGATACTCCACCAGACTAAATGAATTATTGTCCTGGAATCCGGTAAGACCAAGAGACCACAAGAAAGATATACTATAACATAGTTTACTTATCAATTGGGGGAAGGAAAATTAATTTTCTTTACTTCTTTACTAACTCAACGTTTGAGAAATAAAGGGGAGCGTTAATAGGATATTCGAAGATCTATGTATCTGATATAGAGATAAAGTGTTAGCCACAGGAAGGGGCCAATAATTTCTGAGAACTTCGACTGAAGTAAAATGAAACAAAAACTAATACCTTCTAGACAAAATCCTCGAGTGTCTTCGATCTCACTGTACAAGGGTTTGTCAGGAAAAGTTTGACGTGAGGATACTTCACCCTCCAAGTAAACCCTGACCAAATATTCTAAAATTAGATTGTATTGGATCCCAAATAAGATCCCCGTGACACGGCTATCCACTGGCTTATACAAAGAAGTGCCCACCTTCAAGTAATGTTACCTTAAGTAACAGCATATAGCTGGATACTCTATCAGAATAGATGAAGTCTTGTCCTGGATTCAGGTACGGCTAAGAGACCGCAAGAAAGATATACTACAACATAATGAACTGGCTAATTGGGGAGAGGAACAATAGTGTTTTTGACCTCTTTACTAACACAATGTTTGACAGGTAAAAATAACTTTAATGGAATATTTGAATATCTATGCATCTCATATAGAGATCAAGCGTTAGCCCCGGGAAAGGGGCGCTTTGATTTCTGAGAACTTCAACTGAAGTAAAACAAAACAAAAAACTGTGCTGTTAATTACATTGAACATTCTAATTTAGACAATAATTGAAAATATTGTTTAATTGAAAAGAGAGAATGGAAAACAAATATTTTAAATAAAAAGAAATGAGAAGTTTGCTGGAGAAGAGAGAGGGGCTACGCTAGTTAATTTCTAAGTTAGTCACGCAATCACCTGCGAGGGAGAAAGAGGGGGGATATCGTTTGGCCCTAACTTTGGCTCTTATTTTGGGATTCAAAATCCCTTCTTTATAATAGCTACATGATCGTTCGTTGTTCTCTCGTCAGATTCCAATCGAAAACTCTTGAAATCGCAATTTAGTTTTCTCACAGCGAAAAACTCTGGCGTCACGAAACCTCGTGATCACGCCAGATGTGACCTAACCTTCTGAACCAAAAGTCACGTCACTGTCACCCGAACCGTGAGAAACTCGTCACACCAAAGTTGCACGCGGTGACTCCGCCACAATTCGCGCAAGTCAAACCCGCCTCAACAGATACGTCCATCTCCATGGTCACTATCCGACATTGGTAACTAGGCAAGTGAAGAGCTTGTTAGGGGTAATGAGACAGCAGATTAGTTTGTATTTATTACTGCGTTGTGTATCATTAGTTTTACTTGGATGAGGATTGTACTGTCTTTTACTAGCCATGATGGTATGGCGTTCATACCCCTCAACAGTCTGGTAAAGCAGCCATTTTAGTAATTATGAAGTACTGTTAGTTTTTCAGACACAAATTGGCTAGGTTTTCTATGCCAGTCTTTTGTGATTCTGGAATTGATCAAACTTTATGTTTATCTTTTCAGACGTTATTTCTTAGTTATGGCATTTCGGGTTTGTTTCCATTACTTTGAGCGATATCCAAGATCTACTGGATTACATTGTTTCGTCATTCTCAAACAGTGACCCCCAGTAGTCTTTTAGCTCTTGTTTTCCAAGTGTCTTTTCCACAGTCATCGTATATCTCATGAGATTCCTGTAGAACAGTCTCACATTTTTCTAACTCTTTGTTTTCGACTTTCGCCCTGTTCTTATTTTCTTTTGTCCGTTTGAAACAATTCGTTTCTGCATAGGTTTAGTTTCTTTTGAAATTTCACTTTCGAAGGTGGTATTATCCTTAATACTTTGGACCTCCATTTGTTGTGGAATTGAAGGAGAGTTTGTTTAACAGTGTATAGTCCTATTGCATAAGTAACCTCGTACAGTCTTGTAAGAGATGTGTTGGCTGGCACAAGTCTATGAGAATCGATGTTTGTTCTTTTCATGACTGCCTTGGTAGCTTCTGGTATTTGAATTTATGGCAGTTGAGGTATTTCATCTATCCTCATCATCTTGACTCCCTCAATGGTGTTACCAAGTCCTTCTTCCAGGGCCATCTGTTTATCATCTGTTTATCTCCGGCAATTTCAGAGGTAATAGTAGTGGTACAAGTGAAGGGTTTAGTGGTAGTCCGAGTGATATTGGTGCAGAAGAACTAGGGTTAAATGAGTGCTACCTGGTGATTGTAAATAGACAGCTGATTATTGTGGAAGATCTGTCGGGGGGCCACTAGATTAAAGGGATCCTGGTAATGTAGTGGATCTATGGTGGGTAGTCATGGCCCCAGACTATTCGCCTAAACCCACGGGTAAATAGAGATGTGGTTCTGACTGTACCTGTCGTGTAGTGTGTTGATCGATGAAGGGAATTATGATGGGGCTTTCCAGTGAATTTCTTTTGATTTTTATAAGGGCTGCTATTTCTGATCTCATATAGTCTAGCTTAGCCTCATTGAACAACTTTTTCTTCATGCTGTTATATTTTTGGCAAGTTATTTTTTGGTGGGAACAGTTGACTAACCTAGACAGAAGTGGTAAAATATTCCCTCCAGGTTACTCTGTTTTTGTTAAGTGTGTTTAACTTGTTTTGTTCATTTACCTATGGTTTAAATTTTATTTGAATCAAAAGGAAATACGTTTTCAGGGGGGAGGGCTCTTAATATTATCAAAATTTGCTGTAATTTTTAAAATGACATGATTTATTGGTCATTAACCTATGGTTTGAATTCCATTGAATCAAAGAGAAAACAGTTTAAGGGGGCACCGGGCCCTCTTAATATTATCAAAACTTGCTAAATTTTGGGAATAGACATCATTTTAAGTCATTTACCTATGGTTTAAATTTCATTTTAATCTAAGGGAAAACAGTTTCCAGTGGGGAGATGTAGTACCCTGAGATCTGAGAGTTGAAGTGATATATTTCTTATATAGCCCTTGACCTTCCCTGAGAGGTCAGTAGTTCACATGCCAATTTTCAAGCAATTCTAAACCAGCGGTTTGGGTGAACATAAGATACCAAGTTGAGGCGGACACATACATACACAGAGTTACTATTTTATATATATATATATATACATATATATATATATATATATATATATATATATAAAGTTCACACACAGATATATATATATATTGAATAAAAACAATTATATATATATATATATATATATATATATATATATTAGTACTTCATGTATCCACATAAAATATTATAAGGAGATATAATTTTTTATGTATCAGTTTTCAGTATTTACTTCAACAGTGCTCGATACGTAAGTAGAGCTAGGTAGTAAGCAATGAAAATATATATGGCAATCAAGCTACACAGAGGCTCCCGTGTTTCATCCCCGGGGGGAATCGTCAGGCTAAATGCATGGAGTTATTTTTGTCAGGTGTTTTTTTCGTAAAAATTTACGATTAGTTAATATATACACACACACACACACCCACACACACACACACACACACACATATATATATATATATATATATATATATATATATATATATATATATAGTAAGCTATGAAAATATATTAATGACAATTAACCTACACAGAGGCTTCAGCCTTTCATCCCCGGGGGGTATCTTCAGGCTAAAATGCATGGAGTTATTTTTGCCGGGTGTTTTTATATACGCTGCTAGCTAGTTAACCAATCAAATTCTTTGTTGTTCTCTCAGCCAATCGTTGGGCTCCTCGCGAACAAAGATCTTGTTAGTGTTACTTCCTATATCCTGTTGTATTGTTCTGTATTCTATAGATTGCCCTATATCCTGCTTCATTTGTTGTATCAATATAATGGGTGAATACATGTGGATACATGAAATACTATATATATATATATATATATATATATATATATATATATATATATATATATATATATACATATATATATATTTATATATAAATATGAAGCGAGAGTAAGCGTCCAGAAGCCAGCTAGTATGTCTATATGATATTATTGTTGATTCTTCTCATCTTTTCTTCAATCAAAACGTGAGGCTGATGTTCGGATGATTTATAAGTAGAAAAACCCATCAAAAAAAATTCTATGAATTTATTTGGATAAACAAAGTTGACCCCAATTCTGTAACATAATGTGTTACTATTCCTATAAAACATTACATGTCATTCGCTATAATAAAATATTGATGGACCCCCGGACGAGAAATAGAAGAAAATAGAAGATTAGCTTAAAGCTCACTCTAAAATAAATAATTCAACTATTTCTATTTTCTCCCGGCGGTGAACATCACATTATTGCGTACCGCAACAACAACAACGATAAAAAAAACGGCAACAACAACAACACACGATACAAGAAAAGGAAAACGATGATGTAGAGGGCGCTGCAGTAACAAAAGATTTGCCTTACTGATATTTTTGTTTAAATAATACTAATACTAAATGAAACCTTCATTGTTTGTAGGTTTGACTTTATTTGATCTGTTCTCATTTTTTCGTATGCGTCTAATCAATTCTTAGTTTTGCTCGCTATTTATTTTATTCAAATTATTTTAGGAATCCGATGGTTAGCTAGATTTCGTCTGCTTCTTCAAGTGTTTCGCCAGCCGTTGGCAGCCATCTTGAAAACACTTATGTACGTGTCACTGAATGAATTGATTTTTTTAAAGAATGGCCTGCGGCGACCACCAAAAGCAACTAAATATATCGACAATTCGTTCCAGTTCGTCTTGTTTTTTATGCCTTGTTAGACTGTACATTAACTAGTCGTTTTCATTCTTCATTTGATGACTTTATTTAGCAATTTCCAATACCGACGTTTATATTATCTTTGGACATTTTTCTTATTTTGTTTCTTACTAGAATTCTTCGTACGAACTGTGCTTCCACCGGCTTAAAGAACTCTTCCTAGAGAGATGTTTTTCACTATATTTTTCATGCAAGTTCCATTGGCCGTTGACATTATTATTCGTTCGGAGATTACTTATATCATAGAATACAAATAATAGCAGTCTGAATTGAAGCAACCAGAAATCGATGCGGATGAAGGGTACGAGGGTGGCTTGAGCTTATGTAGAATGAGAACAGTATCACCGGGAAAAGCTACTGTAATTAAGGAAGACTTATGTCTGCACCGCGAACCTGAGAGAATGACATCTAATGAGATGAGAAAATGGACAATAACAAACGCCCTAGATATTTACGACACCACACAGAGAGGTGTGAAGTGAAAATAGAAACGAAAACACGAACAGTCTACAAGACAACTGAACGACATATAGAACACAAAGAGAGAAAGAAATCAAGATAAACCTCATCAATATCTATCTATCTATCTATCTATCTATCTATCTATCTATCTATCTCATAATATATATATATATATGGAAAATGAAAAAAGGAAAACCAAAATTATTTATATATTCATCAACGTTTCGTCTTTATTTTTAAATTTTTCAAGACATCCTCCGGATGACTGATTTGAATAAATAAAATACAAGTACAGTATTTGAAAATATTTAGTGTGTTTGTGATGTGTGAAAAAAATGTTTGTTCTTTTTTCGAACGAACCATAGCCGTTAGAATTCAAAATATGTAATGCGTATATGACATGGAATGTTTTTGCTTTTTAAACGACACATAGTGGTTAGAATTCCAAAACGATGATGCAATTTTAACGTCAAAAGAATGTTTTAGTTCTATTTTGTATTACAACATGATCATTTTTATTTTATTTTAAACAAGCTGGACCCATCAAATTAATTTTAAATAAATCCCAGCAAAGAATTCTTGAATCAGCACTCATTAAACAACGTATCGGCTACTACAATTTACTTCTTTTTATCAGCAAACTTATACTAACCAAACAGTATTAAAATTTAGATTCAGATTAGCTATTTTACAGCAGATTCCCAACAAAACTTTGTACATATATTAATAATAGAATAAATAAATAAAAAAAACACTCATTCCATGCATAAACGCATTACAGATTTTTAATTCTAACGACTGTTTCGTTCGAAACAACAAAAAACATTCTTTTCACGTTAAAATAGCACCATATTTTGAATTGTAACGACTATGTGGCGTTAAAAAACATTCCATGCTATAAACGTTATGTTTCGTTTGAAAAACGAACAAAACAAAATATTTTCATGTCAAAATCGCACCACATTTTTGAATTCTAACGACTATGTGGCGTTTAAAAAAACAGAAAAACTACATATCGTATACGCAATACACATTTTGAATTCTTACGGCAAAGGTTCGTTCGAGAAAAGATCAAAACATTCTATTAACATCACAAAAACACCAAATATTTTCAAATATTGTACTTGTATTTTATTTATTCAAATCAATCATCCAGAGGCAGCCTTGAAATAAAGACGAAACTTTATTTTGGGTTTTCCGTTTTGATTTATAATCTCGTTGGAACATTATTTCTATATTTTCATCATATATATATATATATATATATATATATATATATATATATATAGTTAATAATTATGGAGGAATTTAACTTTTGTAAATAGCGAAATTTACACAAGCTAGAGTGATCTACGAACGTATTCGGATCGTGCACCCAGCTATTAGTACTGCTTGTTATTAAAGTCACTCAAGAGTTCCCGGCCTTTGGTGGTGATAATAATATTTATAAATAAATATTAATTATTTTAATACCTACAGACATCGATGTTTCATGCTAACGCAATCTTCAGTGCAGGAAGCTAATTCTCAACGGTCGGCGGGCACGAACCCTGATCACAAATCGCCACTGATTCGCAGTCAAGAGTCTTAACCCCTCAGCCATAGTCAATTAGTTAATAATTTTTGATAAATTTAACTTTTGTAAATAAATATATATATATATATTGTGTGTGTATTGAAGTGGTATGGTTTCATTTTAGCAACTTTTACTTCTTAATTATACCTTTTATCTTTTCACATTTTCTAATGATTATTTTTGTGCAAAAATTTAAAAAATAATGTATGTTCCATATCCATCACAAACATTTTCGATTTTTCGACGAATTCTCTTCAGCTGAACAAAAAAGCTAGAAAAAGGAGAACTTAATAGGCAGCAAGAACGCGCACGTGAAGTCAGTTAGACTCAAAAGAACGCACCCACTATTCGCAGGAAATACGTTAACAATTAAACATCCGGGATGCTAGAATATATATATATATATATATATATATATATATATATATATATATATATATATATATATATTGTATTTTTTGCTTGACAATTCTCTATATCTATCTATCTATCTATCTCATTCTCTATCTTTCTCTTTCTCTATCTCTTTATATATATATATATATATATATATATATATATATATATATATTTAAATAAATTTAATAACGGCGAGGAATACGGATGTTTGGGACATTTTGGGAGGGTAGAATGTAATTAAACAAGTATAAAAACGAGAGGAAACGATTAAACAAAAATATATATACTTTAGATAATAATTCGCGGAAAACTCTCTAGAGCTCTTTCGACTATCAACACGTCATAAGAAAACGACAGTATAAAGGAAACAATAATATTATCAAAAATAAAGAGCAGATGTGGAATTGAAATGCAAGGGAATATCGATAGGCGATTATAATGAATACATTTTAATGGATCAAATTGATTTTGAAGAAAAAGAAAATATCTTTTTAGTTTAAGAAAAATTGCTACAAAATTTGTGGTGAAAATCTTGGTGAAAATCTTGGTAAAAATATTTCAATAACTTTACTTAAAACTGGTTACAGTAAACTTTATAACATGTTTTACAGATTATTTCTATCGCAAATACAAATAAAGTTATATTTTTTAATGCACACGGACTTTATGGACACGCTGAATATAACACTAACTTCATAGTTATATTATTTATATTTATTTGTTTATTTTATAATTGGCAAATTTTTCTATTTCATGTATGTTTTTTTAATCATGACTTATATAACAGAATAAATGTTTATTAATATGTCTGCATTTGGCTAGATGTTTTTGTGTTTTATTTACTTGTATGATTTGGTTTTTGAAGTTTGTAATTTAATAATTTTACTTTAAATATCATTTTCAGTTTTATACAATTTATATAACAAGAAGGTGTTAATTTTAATGTTTCAGAATTAATATTACTATTTATGCTTTTCATCTTTTATTCTCATGTATTTGTTGTTCTCATATATATTTAGGTAATTTAGTACTATCTCTATATCTTTCATTTTCAAATTGCACCATATGATGTTTTTTAATGGGAATCGCTCCAGACAAGGCATGAAGCCACTTGATGTAAAAAGATAACAAGAAGGAAAGAAGATTATCGCAAAGACAGAAGATGCCTATTAGCCCTGGTCTAGAAAAGACCAAGGCTATAGGTAGGAGGAAAACAGTCAGCAGGAAGAAAGTTCCACAAGCCTGCAGTTCTTGGAAAGAAGCTACTGAAATAAGAAGCTGCATTTCAATCAAGCATCAAAACAGCGAATTGATGAAGACCACTAGAGCAATGAGTAAATCGAGCTGGGCCAAATGAAGCGGGGAATAAATCACATGATTATTAAGAACAAATGTTATAATAGTATTTATAGAAAAGACTGAGACTAGCAACATCACGTCTGTGAGAGAGAGGTTGGAGAGAAACAGATATTACAGATACGTTTCTGTGCCTTATAAATAACCCTCAAATGAGACAGAGATTCACCAGCCCTAATATGACAACAGTACTCGATACATGGTCTGATTTGTAGAGATAGATAATAGCCTCGGGTGTTGGAAAGTGTTTGGAGCGATAGAGAGAACCGACTTTACGAGAAGCAGAAAGGGCAATGGATCTAATGGATAAACTCAGGAAAAACTTGATGAGAGAGAAAGACAAAGAAGTTTAAGAGTCGATTTCTCCTCAAGAGCAAAGCCATCCATGAGAATGAGAATTATACCTACCTTAAATAAATGTATCCACAAAATTCATGATAGTAAAATGAGAAAAAAATAACGATTAGAAATTTATTCATGACCTATTTAATAAAAATTAATGTGAACCACGAGTTATATATATATATGTATATATATATATGTATATACATGTATATAAACGTATATATATGTATATATATATATGTATATATATGTATATATATGTACATATATGTATATATATGCATATATATGTATATATATGGGTATATATATGTATATATATGTATATGTATGTATATATATGGGTATATATATGTATATATATATATGTATATATATGCATATATATGTATATATGTATATATGTAAATATATGCATATATATGTATATATGTATATATATGCATATATATATGCGTATATATGTATATATATATGTATATATGTATATATATGCATATATATGCGTATATATATGTATATATATGTATATATATGCATATATATGTATATATATGCATATATATGCTTATATATATGTATATATATATATGTATATATATGTATATATGTATATATATATGTATATATGTATATATATATGTATATATATGCATATATATATGCATATGTATATGCATATATATGCATATATGTATATATATGTATATATATATATGTGTGTATATATGTATATATAAATATATATATATGTATATATATGTACATATATGTATATATAAATATATATATATGTATATATATGTACATATATGTATATATAAATATATATATATGTATATATATATATATATATATATATAAATTAAATTACGTATTATATCAGATTATCCATAAAATCTTATCTGAATTTCAAATGTGGTATTCAAGAATCGTATCGTTTGTGTACCCAAGTTTTACTAAATGTTCATGAATTGTTAATTCTGATACGAGAAGCCTTTATACATTTTCTGGTGTTGTTTAATGTAGGTTATTCTCAATTAATGTCTTACTTTGGTCGTACTCTATAGAGTGTGGTCTGTCTGAATGGACGTACTTCACCATTAAGGCTACACTCTCGAGCTCTAAACCTTGCGAACCACTTTCGTAGAGTTCTGTCAGCTAAATGAGAAGACGGTGGATCAGTGGGTGGTCAGTTCGAATCCAATCGATTCTGCAATACCACTTTCACGTAGGGATGTTGGCAACAACTACGTGGTCTCTACTGCAAGAATGCCGACAACCGAATACAACGGGAAAAAAAGTTGTACCATTCTGATTCATACGAATTTATTTTACTTTAGCTAAAGCATTTTCCCCGTACATTGTACATATTTTTTTGTTGTTTGCGAAGGATGTTTGCCTTAATTGAAATAGAAAAGCTTAAAGTGTCTAAAATGTCTCTTACAATGTTCTTTTTTCAAATGACCCAAAAATTAAGACAAGTTAAATAATTTTTAGCTTTCTCTTTCAAGAGATATAGACTGTGGGCCCAGACCCCAAAAGCCCTCTAGATTTTTGATTTTGTCGGCTTGGTAAGAGCACTGAAATATAAAGGTGGCAAATGGAAGCCTATACACCCAAGAATACCATGCTATTTTTCACAAGCTTAAATGTGGTTCAGTTACGAGTACGGCGGCCATCTTTAAAGATGGCCGCCGATTTAAAAAAAAAATATGACAGCTTACTTAAACCTTCCTGGTACAAATACCAATAGACATAGGAACATATAAATTAGCTCATTTTATTCCTAGTTAAATTCTGCATCCTATTGTATAAGCTATATTACACTTTTTATCTGAAATCTGCTTAATGATTGAGAAAGTGTGGTGGAAAAAGCACATTTTACAACCTTATTTTTAAATATTTATACAAGAGTTTCTTATCAAAATAAATACACAGTTTTTTTTAGCATTTTTTACTATTTATCATGTAGATACACTTATATCCTTACAAAAAAATAAATTACATCAGTTTATTATTGCATTGTTGTCACCAGGCAAGTCATTTTCCACTGTGGTGTCTGTGCGATTTTATATTCTTTAGAAGTTTAGTTCATCACAGCAAACGTGTAAAATGTGTTAAAAAAGCAACATAGAATTTAAAATTCCTGGTTACTCTTTGAAAGGAGATATCAGGTTGCTAACAGGATAACTCATACATTTTTATCTGTCAGATATGACATCTTAAACCCAAGAAAATGGTGATAGATACTCAAGCATTTTGCAAAAAATGTAATTCAGTCAATTTTCCTCATTTTATTTTAACAATCAATTGTGGCATGAAATCACTGTCTTAGAAGAAATAAATAAAACAAACATATATGCACAAAAATATCAGTTTATTAAGAAAAACAAATTAGTGTTTGGGTATAAAATATATACATATGTAATTAGATTTCACCATCACAATCAGTGTCATCATCAGTATCATCTACAAGTCTATATGCACCGATTTCACAACAGTTGCTTTTGGCACATTTGCATATATCTGTACATGGTACGTTGTTTTGCAAACATGTACATATGTTTAGATCATGACACTGGCTTTTTTTGCATTTGCTAGAGCAGTTTGACAATTCCAGGAGACTTTCTGGGGCAGGAGGAAGATTCATCCAGTTAACAACTAGCTCCCCATCTTCTATCTTCCATCCATGACCATCAGGAGCTGGTATATCTGGATATGGTTGGAGACTCCTTTTATATATACCTGAAATATATAAAGGAAAAAATAAATTAAAATAAACTCTTAAGGAACGCTAAATATCCTCTATGAAATGCAGTCATTGCTAATGTAGAATTTACTTTAATTTTTTAACATCGTCATATATTTTTTAAGGTTTTATCATTTATGTTTAAATGAGATTTACATTTATCATAAAAGAAAGATTTTAACTTTCCTTATTAACAATTAAACATTTATCATTTACTTGGAAATCTCAAAAACAAATTAACATTATTTACAACTTACCTGCTTGGTAGTTAGCTCGCTTAATATGTTCCTTCAGGGCATCTTGGTTTGGAGGCATCGTATTTTCTAATTTTGTTTGCAGTCTGAACAAGTTGTACCTCGCTTCATTAACACTCATGATTGGTTGTCCATACAATCTACAAACAAACGTTTCAAGAGCTGCTGCTGTATCTGGTTGTACATCAAATTGCTCCCCGAGACTTCTGAAGGCATGGCAAAACTCCTTCTCTTTCAAAAGGAAATTAAGAGCTTTTTTTTTTCCCTTTTCCATAGAAGGCGCTCACACTATCACATCCAGTGAAGCAATGTAGACCGATCAACGATTGGCTGACATCATATCCAATGCAAACTTCTATTGTTTTTAAGTCTATTGTCCTCAAATTTGTTGTTTTTCCTGTATGGAAATATAACCGTGCAGGAATAAGGGATTGCAGAGCGATTCCATTAATAAAGACGTCAGTATCTGGACTTACGATGATGATGTTATCACTGTTACTGGCTGCAAAAGAAGCATGTAAGAATATGCGTGTATCTGCTTCTTCTTGTGAAGAGCAAAGGTTAGTCTCTTCTATTATTGTGGCCTTATGATTAGCATGCTTCCCAGGTGAGAATGAATGGCATTTGCTGTTGTGTGCAAAGAACACCTTCACTCCTGCTAATGCTGATGTTAAAACATTGGACCAGGTTTCAAAAACGTATTCTACCAGTGACTCCTTGTTCTCTCCAACTGAGAGAAACTTATTCCATTGCTGGGGAAGGGATTGGCCATGAATTCGCATCACCTGAGAACCACCAGCTGCTCTTTTGGCCCGTTCAAGATTCTTGATGGAGATCTGCTGGTATGTGTCAGTCACAAAGTGGATTTCTTGTGAACTATTGTGTGTTGCCCAGTTTACAAGTCGCTTCAAGATTACAAGAGAGAGGTTGAAAAATGTTCTCTCTCCAGGTAGTTTGTTGACATTAAGTTAATGTAACAATGCCATACCGTCCACTACATATATGCCACCTATAATTGGAGTCTTGGATAGGGAGTTTTCAGGTAGACTTTCAAGTGCATGAAGTAAGTTCACCTTGTTGGTTTTAACTAAGAATCCGTGAGAATCTGCAAGTGACAGTCGCAATGGACCCAATGAATAGGAAAGTAGCTCTTGTAAATTGATGTTCCTATATCTGCCTATCACAACCAATCTTGCGAGGAGATTTCTGTCAGCTTTCAAAGTGATTTCCTTTCCATGTACATTATGTCTGGATTTCTTAGACATACTGGTGAATGTCTTGAGATGCATTTTTTTATGTTGGCAAAAAAGTCCACTGTTTTTGTTTGTAAACGATCTATACAAAATTTTGTCAACTGAGATTCACCTCTCGCATTTGCAGACTGAAGATCAGTTTGAACAGATTCAGTTGCAACAACTCCTGATGCAATATGGATCAGCTCATCTTGTTCATAGTTGAATGGATTTACCATACTATTGACTGTGTCAACAATCTTGTCAACATCAGTTTTGTCACGTTTCATACGACTTGGTAAGAGATCTGATCGAGTTTCACTATGATCTCCTTTACCAGCCATGGCTTCACATTCACGGGTGATTGATCCTCTAGCATGATGGGACCATATCCATCTGTTGACTGCACCCTTGCTAGTGCTGAAACCTTTTTATTTTGAGTCTCGGTTAACAGTTTGTTCGATCGTTTGGTCACAAGAAATTGTGGCAAAGGCATTTTGGCTCCTTTGAACAGCGAAGGCACCTTCCAGGCATTGCTTATATATCTCTGGATGAATGAAGGGAAGGTCACGCATCTCTAGCCAGTATACAGAAAGGTATCGGCTGTAGTTTACGTGATCATAAGCAAACATCCAGGGTAATATTTTTCTTACACTTGCAAAGTGGAGTTCCCAGTTTGCCTCACGAGTGCCTCTAAGGAAGAGTAGGAGAACTTCAACCATATCAATGTATGAACTCCAGAATGCAAAAGTCTGTTTTTTGTTGTTGGCCTGTATGAAGTCTTGATAAGAAGACATGAACAAGCGAAATCTTTCTTCCTTGAGTATTTGTTGATACTGTGGTCCTGGAAAGGACTGTGATAAGGCTGTTATTAATGATTTCACCTTTTCAGCTTCCACTTCAGGAATGCTATTCAAGTAAGTAGTCAATCGCATCTGCTGCATTGCCTCAGCCACCAGCTTATGTACTCTGACTGCTCGGTTGTAATGCTTTCCTGAAAATACTCCATTCACTGAACCTACAGCGATAATTTCAGATTCTATCATGATATCTTGAAGTCCAGCATCTCTAAAGCGCTTTCCCAAACAGCCAAGAAAGGACATTACTATGTGAAAAGCACCAAGTCTTATCACCAACTTTTCCATGAATTGTGGATTACTCCATCTGATTTGCTGAGCTTTTGCATAGATAGCTTGGTCCATCACAATGACAATTGTCTCCAACTGCAGCTTGTCAGCAATTTTAACACTTTGTTGTAGAATGGTTAAAACAGTATCCATTTCAGTTGGGCTGCTATCAATTACAGGCAAGTATCCTATAACAGACTTTGGTGGAACTTGAATTTGGGAAAGAAGCTGGTTGAATCCAGTCCAAGATGGTAAGATGCTGTTAGTGCTAAATCTCATCATGTAGTAGGCTAAGTCAAGCTGCATAGAATATTGCAGCAAAGGTGCATTATCAGACTGAAGGAGTGAAACATGTTTAGCAAATGGCACTGGGCCTTCCTTCTTTTTCCCGGAGTATATTGCCAACTTCACTTCTGGTGGTTGCAGTGACCTTCTCTTAGTTCTCTTCACAACTGTAATGTTAGAGGAAGAGGGTTTATCATTAAGAGGATTTGCACTGCTTTGGATAATGATGCCATTTGTGTTATGGGTTGTTCCACGTCCAGATAAAGTTTCCTCACCAAAGTCGTTGTTATCCCACACCAAAGTTGTCGGAATGCCTAGCTGTATGTTAGATGGAAGAGAATTTTCTCCACGAGAGATTTCTAATTCAGCCAATGCTGTATCATGATTCAGGACAACAGAATTAGATGTGCAGTGTCCAAAACCATTCAACAATTCAATTAACTGGTCAGATCCAGACAAGTGGCGAATAGCCATGGCAAGTGATAAATGCTTAGGCATTAATGTTCGTCCTTTAGATGCCAAGGATATTAAATTTTGAGAAATGGAAAGAAGCTTTCTATGTATTGGTGCAGATACATCCACTTTCTTATCTGTTTGTGGCTCGTCAGAGGCACCCACTATCCACGCGAGGAAGTTGTATAAAATATGTGGAACAATTTTTTCTGCCTCTTTTAAATTCAATACCTCTGAAGTTGGTGGCCATGGCAGAGAGGTTTTTACTTCTCTAATTGCATTCTTTATTTCTATAGATGTTACAAACATGTTTCGCAGATGCATTGGATCCGTATATGAATAGTTTGGTTGTTCGCCAATGCCTTTTTGTGATGGTACATCTGTGTCGTTTTCAGTTGTTGTTGAGTCAGTTTCACTTGTTGTTAGCATTGTCTCTTGAATTATTTTTTATCCTCATCAAGAGCAGATGTTTCAATATCATTTGCATAAACAATATACCCTTCTGTCCTGTTTTGAGGTCGATGGAAACATAGCTGAGGGAATTTCTTAATCAACCTCTGTTTTAGATAAGTTGTCTTATAAGACCTTGCATCAACTCCATGAGTTTCCATAATTTGTTTTATGAAAAGTTCATTCAACTTCTTTAGTCTCATGATCTCTTTATTGTCAATGATTTTGGTTTTTACTGTCATGGAAAATATCTGAAATGCTTCATTGTACGAGATTTCCTCTGGATTCTGCATTTTAGTTGGTTTGGACAAGTAACGAGTGAAGGTGCGATAACATGTCCTATGATATTTCACCTCAATTGCTACACAATCTTGATCTTTTATCTGCATGAGCAGCGATTCATTACCACTTTCTTCTGCAGCCTGTTTTAACTTGACTGCATCTATGGTTGAGCAGGTAACAAGTAACTCTTTTTTTCTCTTACCACTGAATCTGCATACCACTGTTTTTTCTTTCTGGCAGAGAATACATATCTTCGGTAAAATATATTTTGACCTTGCTGGTACTGAAGATAACTCAAAACTGGAGCGAAGACTCCTGCTCTTTTTACTTGGTGGTTCATCATTTTCAGCATCTGCTTTACTGTTATCAACTTGAGATGTGGACACTGAAAAGATAACAATTTGATATGAATGATTTTCAGAACCGGTGTTTAGCAGCAAATTTATATGAAATCTATGATCGTGGTTAGTTTTATATATGCTGAGAGAAAAATGATATATGCAGACCAAATATTATCAAGACTGGAACCATAGAGAAAAGTGTTTCCAACATAAAATCTTCTGCACAAATTTAATTTGTGCAACATAGAATTACGTCGAACTTATCATGAACATTATAGAGTCCCTATTTACTGCCCTCTCCACGAGGGTAGAGTTAGACACAAAGTCAGTTTTTAATGTGTGGAAAATGCCCCAAAAGGGATACTCTGGATTGGGACAAAAACAAAAATTACCTCAGTCTAGAAGGATTTCTCCCGCACTGATCGAGGACAGAAAAGATAAAGTGTAGTATCAGAACAGATACTACACATTGCTCCTGACCAAAATCTCCACCAAAATATTACAGTTTTTTTTAACACTACATTTTTTAAATAATTTTGAATTAATGATTTACCTTTCATTTCACCTAAGAAATGTAAATTACCTATTTATTTAAATAGATTGCAAAAGAAAATTTGTTTTTTTTTAATATTTACTTTAACCAAAATTATTAAACTAGAGATAAGCTACTAAAAATAAATATATTATTATTATTTGTTTTTAAAGTTCCAAAATAATCTTATCTACAGAGACAGTGCGTTTGTAAACAATGGGTCTGTCTTCGAAATTGTTATTATTAAAAATAAGAACTACTAAAGATGTAAACTTACCTTTAGAAGCAACAGCATCAACTTTGTTTTCTATACTTTTTAGGGCACGACCAATTCGTTGTGAATCTGTAAACCGTGCGTAACAGATTTGATGAAATCCACCATTTGTCGGCATTTGTTTAGCAGTAGTTGTTAGAAGCGCTGAGTAATTTTTTGCGATAATTGCTTGTGGACCTTCCAAATTCTTCCATTTATCCACATATTCTAAGAAGCGAGTCCATGTTTTAACTGAAAATGATAAAATTTTGTGCTTTTTCGAAGGAAAAATACACATAAAGCAATGTTTTGGGTCAATGTTTACATACATCGTATCTTCTTCGCTGGAGGTCGCCATCTTGTTTGTTTATTTTGTAAACGCGATTCTGATGATTTCATTGGCTAATCTCATTTCGGAGCTAGGCTTTTTTTTTGCGTAAATTAGAGAATTAAAATGTAAATAATTAATTAATGTTACAGAATTACGCTGGTGAAAATTGACTGAACACTTTTTGTGATTTTATCTAAGTCACCATGAATTTATAATTGAGTGCCCTTTTATAGCCGACGAAAGTAAACGTTTTCGGGGTGACAAGCCTGCCTAATAGCTTGAAGTATGGTCTAACCGCAAATGTAAGTAGATTATATCGGTTATTAATTTGATATTTTCTAACGTTTCGAAACATGAACTACTAAAAATCAGCACGTATATTTCAGACGACTTGTTAAAAAAGAGTGGACATGATTAACAACCTTAATCTTAAGAGTTTAAGGTGTGTTACTAATTTAGTTTTTTTTTCGTTTGTTTAATACTATTAATTATAGCTTCGTAAACAATTCTGTTTAATTAGAATTTTCTGCCTGATGCATAGTTATCTAGTTTTAAACAATTACAAGTTTGTCGATGTCATGCAGTTTGATTATAAAAATTATGTTTACTTATGAACTAATAAATATACTATTTCTGTTTCGGAATATTTCAGATAAGGATTGACAAGGACCCAATTGATACATTTGATAATAAATAATAAGTTCTAGCTGACATTCTTTTGGAGGCTGAAGGTTCAATATTCACTACAGGCGATACTAACTAAGAATAAATTAAAAGACTTCCATCCGGTTATGGCTGACGGAATGAGAAAAATCTACACTCGTGGATTAAACAAGTTCGAAATTCTGTATTGATTGCTGAGTTCGACATAAAGATTCCAGAGTTCAACAAGATACACATGAAGAAGCTCTGAGGTTACATCGGCCGAAACGTTGTGAGAATAACATTCAGGTTCTCATCTGAGAATTGTGGTCCGAATAGCCAAAATAATGCATTTGTTTTTATAGCGAGAAAGGTAGAAAATCTAGTGGTAAGAACGAGCAAAAGAAAGAATGGAAAGCGGAAAAAGGGAACGAAGAAAAAAAAGGAAAGAAACAAGCCGCGCGTGCGTGGCCCCCCTCTGTATGTGACTCGATGTGGCGAGTGTATAATGCAATAAATTTGGGCAATTTGGGGCATTTTTGACCCCCCTTTGGCCCCCTGGGGGCGCGAACCAGAATGTTTCTGAGGTCAAGAATGCTCCTTTTATATCCAGAACAATTGCCTCTACATTTTGGCCAAGTTTCAGAAAAATTGAATGGATGGATCAAACGTTATGGGAGAAAAGGGTCATTTTTTGCCATTTTGGGGGCTTTTGACACCCCTGAGGGCGCGAACCATGTTTTTTCCAAGGTCAGCGATACTTATTTTATATTAGGAACAATTGCCTCCACATTTTGGCCAAGTCTCAGAGAAATTGAATGGATGGATGAAAAGTTATGGGGCAAAAAATGTCGTTTTTTTGCCATTTCAGGAACTTTTTGACCCCCTGGGGGACTAACCAGATTTTCTTTCAAAAATCAGAGAATGTCACTTTGTAACCTGACCAAAGTTACAACTTCATGCAAAATTTCAGAGAAATTCAATGGATGGTTGCGGAGAAAAATCCGGACGGACGGACGGACGGACGGACGGACGGACATGCCTCAAAACATAAGTCCCCCGATTTTATAAATCGGGGGACCAAAAAAGAAAATGAAGTAAGAAGAAATAGATAAATTAGAAGAAGGTACAAATGAATTATGAAAATTATTTTTTAAAAAGAGGAATAAAGAAAAAGAAAAAAAGATCAAATAATACCTGACGCAAAGAATAATCGAACGAATTAACGAAAGAAAGTGAGACATAGACGAAGACAAATAGATATCAAATACAGATAGCAAAACAAAGGTAATGCATTAAATGCAAAAAAATATAAGAAACAAAAGAAAGAAAAATGGAAGAAAAAATACACCAAATACATTTACGAATGCAATTCAACGCATTAAGAACAGGTATGAATGGTGAAGAAAAGAAACGGAATTGCTCAGTGATAGTAAAATACCCCCCGCTCCCCCGCATCCTCCCCTCCAAAAAAAAGTTACGGACTGGAAACATTGGAGTAATAAATCTTGCATGAATAAATAAACCAACAATTTCAGTCCAAATATATAAAAGAAAACAAAAATCGAACAACTTTCCCAAATTTATTTGTTCTCATTGCTGACCAACTGACAATTGAAGCTGACTCGCATGTAAATTGTGGGTTCACAAAACACACATGCGTACATCTGCACATGCATACACTCATACACTCATACACCAACTAACAAACCAAGTTTTGAGCGTAAGAAAACATGTATGCTATATTTGTGGGTGTTTTGTCTGTCTGTCCGGCGATACAATTGAAAACAACGCCTTAAACAAAGATCAAATAAAATGTTATTTATGTACAATATTGCAATACATCCAATGGTTATAGTAATCTTATTTTAGGTTGTCTTACAATTATATTGTTGAGGTTTCCTTCACGCCGTACATCCATAAACGTCAAATGCTACGTCATACGTTATTTTATTTTATTTCCATATTTCTAGTGGACTTTGCTTCTGTCTCCAAAGATCCAATTAATCATGAAGCCACATAGCAAAGTCAAATACAACTTTGCTCGAGTAAAACTTTATGATGAAGATGTAGAGACGACAGAGTTACTTCCCTTCCTTTTGGGATTCAGAGCTGTGCCCATTAAAAAAAATGGGGTCAGGGTGAGATCTTGCGAGGTCTGAGAAATCTCACTGATTTTCTCTCTTGTTTTTTATGGCTCTTCCCAAAGTGAAGGCAACTTTTTTATTTGGGTGGGTGGGTGGGGTGGGGGGGTATCGGACCCGTTCCTACCAGAGATCCCAACTGCGTCGATCGTAAGCAAATATTTCGTGTTCTACACAACTTCCTTACAAGTGTCACAATTATGTACGTTATATTGTTTTGGGAAACTCTTAATTGTTTGTTTGCTTTTTTTATGCTGTTTTGTCGTTTTTAAGGCAAACTAGGAATAAACCCTCGTGCATTTAACCAACTTCTTTGTGTCGTCTTTGATTCCGACGTGCGTGTGCTAATACAGAGGTGCCTAGAAGATTCTCTTTCATTTCCTAATAACACTTAACTTATTTTTGGTAGAATGAGAACATATAATGTTCCTGATTTTACAAAGGCAATGTTGGTAGTAATTTAGTATTAATGTGATACGATCAGAGTTCGGGGAGTCACTCAGTGTGTTATTCTGGGGTTCTCAGCACTAAATGTGTAACTATCTTTCCGTGATAGCCCGTGTTCGAGTCCGGTGCCACGACGATCGCATCAGTTCCGACTAGTTCATCTGCCAATAACTCTGCGCCCACGTTTCGTCTAAAGATTCGAAAACCTTTGGTATTGTATCGCTGGTTTTGTAGTTGGCTAAATGTGTGGTCGGAATTTCTTCTTTTTAATGTGATGTGTCCGACAGGGCGTGAATCTGCGAGCTGAAATATATATATATATATATACACACACACACACACACACACACACACACACACACACACATATATATATATATATATATATATATATATATATATATATATATATATATATATAAGTTAATCCAACAAAAGATATAAGAGGCAACTGATATATTTAATTAGTGAACATCCGGATAAAACTGAACCTCAATATACTGCACAGAGTATTTTATTATCCGCAGTAATGTCATTGCGGTAATGGTCCTCCGAGGAGAAGAATTTTCTTTGAAAACTCATGAGTTAAGGACTTTAAGGTACTTTGCCTGAACATTGAATTCTAATAAAATTTGATTAGCACCTTTTTTTATTACTTCGTTTTATATTATGCTATATATATAATATATATATATATATATATATATAAATGGAACAGACATTTCTGTCTTTAAAAATATATATTTTATTTTAGCATCAACCATTAAATTAGGTTGTGAATGAGGCCCTATATATTTTCAAGTGCCCCATTCGATGTAAACGCCAGCCCACAACTTCTTCTTTCCAACTCAAATAAATCTGTCAATCCGCTCTCCTAGCACCACTTCAACCAGCCATAAGGCATGACTCCAATTTAAACACCTTTGAAAGTTTTCATAGCAGACCGTCGACAAGTGTCAACTTACAGAACGCACTCACCGATTTGTCGAGGGATTTCAAAATTATACCAGCTGACACTTCATGGTGTCACATTAAGCATTTTTACAATACTCTCGTGGAGGTCTGCGTTCGCGCCGAGCATGCGTAGACAACCTAGACGATATTGTATTTAAAGCATTGTAACAAGATTACACAGAATTTGTTTGTGGTAGGATTTTTGGACGAATCTACATGTGGTAATTATTATTCAAACCTATTGATTGATATTCGCGAATTTGCGATAAAATCGATTATAAGGATAATAGACGTCTCAGTGTTACAAATCCTTCATTTTATAATACACACCAATGTGTATGTCTTTGTATATTTATATTTATATATAAATAAAAATATATATACTTCCATCCTGTCACACAAAAGTTAGAGATTAAAACACGTGCTTTTCTAGCCCCAGGGAAAAAAAACATTTCAAGTAGTAAGGAGCAGCGAGAAAAGTAAATAGCAAGTCATACAACCATCACAGACTAATTCCACACCTTAAATGAATTCGTAAAGTAATCCCCCACTTTATAATAACAAGTCAACGGGGGTGTTTTTATTCTTCTTTAGGTCATCAGAAATGATAATAATATATTATCTATAAAAAATTACATTAGTGACGTAATTGTATTATTTCATCTAAATATTTTAGTAATATATCTATATAAATAGCGAGTGCGAACACTGGCGAGTATAATTCCCCCCGTTATTTTTGACAAAGGGTGTACACAAGTAATGAAATAAAATTGGTTGAAACTTGTGCACTTTTAATTATACGATACAAATATATTTCTATACTCATAAAGTTGCGTCATTTTCCGCGCTGACTATTTAATTAAAACGCCGATTTTAACTTCACAGAATAGAAGAACAATAGAACCGTTTATGTGTATGCGAATAAAGTGGTAAAGTTGACTTGGTTCAATATTGTTTTGCAAGGGATACCTTATTAATTAAATATTAGTTTCTATTTTTTTAAATTTAAATGATTGTTTTTATTTTAATATTGAACACGGTTCTATTAATGACTATGTTTTATATCGTGGATAAAAGCTGGACATTTTTAGTGAAAAAAACCTTTTCGATTTTTTACGGTTACACTTCTGGGTAGACTGACTTGTTTACCAACAAATTGCGATCCAAATCATGAATTTTAAATTCAAAACAAACACTCCTCTCTAAATGACCAATAGACTTACACGGAATATTCATAGAAAGTAATGTTCCTTTTTCGTGAACTCTAAATGCCTAACAACGTCTCCACTTATCTTTTCACATA
This sequence comes from Sepiola atlantica, assembly GCA_963556195.1. Classification (NCBI taxonomy): domain Eukaryota; kingdom Metazoa; phylum Mollusca; class Cephalopoda; order Sepiida; family Sepiolidae; genus Sepiola; species Sepiola atlantica. The sequence continues at coordinate 46,649,596 of OY744536.1, read as the reverse complement.
AAACATCTCTCCCTTTAATGTAAAACGAGTCGGATATTGCTTAGTAAAAATGTCGTCTATCATCTGGGTCACGTCCCGAACGTAACGGAAAATTCTGCTTCTGGTTTTTCTCCCAAACACACACACACACACACACACACACACACACACATCGGCCAAGGTAACAAGCCAGTGAGTTCCTCCCCAAATGTAACTGGGATAAGTTTTGGGGGTTCCTCAATTTTCTCATGCCATTAGGAACACGGATCCGGCTAAGCATGAAATTGTTTCAATATCATAGAAAAAAATAAGTACAACAAAAGAGAAATTTATTGCAGACGACTTCCCATACCGACGAGTTTAGTACTGAGAGCAAGCGTGTTATTAAGAAAAACATTTTTTATTTGATTTCAATTTGAAATCCATTTCATTTTCTGTTGAATAGCTCTGCTGGCAACGGTTTTTATATGCACGTTTAAACTAACACATTTGACGAAAGGGAATATTCCCGAAATATCATGTTATACGGAACTTCAATCATACCACACTGACGCAAGTAAGATTATAATATAATATAAAAAATTAAAAGAAAAAAATTCTTATTTTATTATTAATAAAAGGGATACTACATAACTCATTCCACCGTTATATGCATGAATTTGCTTCAGTTTGTGTCTATCCGTTACACCGCTGCATTTTATTGCCTTCTATAAAATACCTTCATAAGAAAAAAGTTTTTAAAAAATTTTCTTTCATAATCTGTAAGTACAATTCAACATAAGTTTAATTCTAAAACATTTGGATAGATCCATACACTACAAATATTCGGTGCGTCTTGCTTGTCACCATACATATAAAAACTTTATTTAGAAGAAATTACCCTTTTAAAAATTATGAATATATGCTCCTTCTGGTGACATATTTTTGTTAGGCCTGGAGTATTATATAATAGTGACAGAACTACATACACTACGTAATTGAAGCAAAATAAATATTAAACTATTATTGCTCTATATTTAGTGCAATAATATTTAATTATTTATTTTGCTTTACAAGTAAAGTATCTTAGTTATGGATGTGAAGCGCAAACACAGACCAATATTTATATAAATAAAATAAAGTAAAACCTATTTCCTTTTTATATGTGTGAAAATAAACGCAAACCGCACATTTTTTATGACTAAAATGTTATCAAACGTATTTCCTTTTTATGGATGTCAAGCGCGAAAGAAAATAATAGGAAATTACAACATGGCCGCCGGAGATTAAGGCATTGAATTGAAGTTCGATTTTCAAGCCTTTAAAAAGAAAATTAGAATTTTATTTCGGGATAAAATATACCATTTTAGACTAATTAAAAAAAATCATCCAAAATGTGTGCGAAAATTAAACGAAATCAGCGAGATATTCAAATAATTCCTATAGTACAATTAAACTGACTCCATCAACATCGGAGGTTGTCGTGTTTTCTTTGCGACTTAACCGTTAAGGGAACTAAACAATGCAAAGGAAAAAAAAACAAAAGAAAAAACTATCTGTGATCACTAACAGTGACATGTTATGTTGAAATATATTTGATTATTATCAAAAAATAGAAGTTTAATTTATTGAAAAGTTTTTTTGCATTTCTTAAACTGGCTTTAAATCTTTCCATATATATTGATTCTCATTTGAAGATGCTTCATAGTAGCGCCATTGATTTCTAAATCTGTATAATTTACTGTTACTAATAACATTCCTTTGTAAGTAATAAATATATGTAACAGTCAATGTGACTAAGAAAAAATACTGTTCTTTCGTAAACATCATTGTTATTGTCAGGTAAATATTTGTTTGAATAAATAACACACATGTGTCTCTTTTTTCTTTCTTTATTTAACATTGCAGCAATTTAATTCTTTTACAAACAATAAATATTCTCTGTCGTCTTATCGTATAATAATTGTCCGCTAAATATTCTTCAAATCAATACAACAAATGTCACTTTTTGAAAGGTATTTATTTAAAATTATACTGTTTTCATCGACGGAACGACATTATTTGATTTGGGAACACTTACTTTTAAAATGGGTAAAGTCGAAATTTATTACATTAGCGACATCAGAATAATCACCAATCATCATCTGTACTGATCGAACGATCTCATTTTTTAATGAGTGTAAAAGGTGATAACGTAAGTATGAACTTGAAATGCCATAGCGTTCTTATTATTTTATTATTTATTTTATTGTTTCTGGTTATTTACTTTCTCACTAATATCTCAATGTTTTGTCGGATCTGATGCAAATTATTTTCTTAATGGACGGAAATAGTTTGACATCTCGGACCATTCATTCATTTCGTATGAATCAGACGATTTTATTGTTGGCATAGGTTTCCCCGATATCTTTCTAGTTAGAATTCTTTCTAGAAAGACATCGGGTACTTACAGGAAGGACCACGTAAAGGGTGTCAACATCCTAAGTGAAAGTGTTTCTGTGGAACGAACTGGATTCGAACTTGGCACAATCATGTTATCAGTCCGTGCTGTTAAATACTTAGCCAACGTCACCTCCCACATATTAGAAGGAGAAATAGAAATAGTCGCACCGTTCATTTGAATAAATGCTAAAATGTACTGAGACGACATTTTTAGAGAGCAAGCAACACTACGCTGAAAAAGACTTGATAAGAGTGTCCTATGAATATTGAATATTAATTTTATCCTTAAAAAGGAAAATATTAAATTATTCTTTGCGATTAATAATGTTTACAAAAGGGAATTCATTTTCGAAGGATAGCCAATCCTTTGAAAACCGCCATATTGAATTATTACCAAGATAGACAAACTGAGAAAAATTTTAAAGATAGAGGACGGAATTAATGAAGAAAAAGCAATTAAGTGACAAAAAGAAAGGAACAATAAAGAAAGGTTTCAAAAAAGTTGAACATAGATATATAGATACACATTGTTAAAAAGAAAGAAATTATGTACGAGAAAAGTTGAAGAACAAAAAGAAAAAAAGAGAAAAAGAAAGACAGAAAGAAAAGAAAGAAGAGAAAGAAAGTGAAATCGAAAGAAACATGAAGAAAGAAAACAACTATCAAAAAATAGAGAAAGAGAGAACGGGAAAGAAAGAATTAAAAAAAATAGATAGATACATAGATAGATTAATAAAAACTTTTTTAAAGAAAAATAATACAATAGCTATAATAAAGAAAATATTTCAAGAAAATATATCATACTCATGACTCCTTTAGTCAGCATTTGTTATATTTATATTATTGAATTTTTATGAAAACATTCTGGAATTTCTAAATATTTATGAAATATAAAAAAAATTCCAAAATAGAAAGGAAGACAGGGAGAAGAAGAAAAAAGACTATTCGTGTGAAACGAAAAATAAAGATGAAAACTCAGACCGTCATCAGGTGTATTTTGTCAAACTCGGGAATTTTTTCTGTTGAACTCGGGTATCTGTACTACGAAATTTCGAGGGAACTATTTATTTCATCCACGGGGAAGCAGGTTCTCGTTCCGTCAGCCATGACCGGGAAGAAGTCTTTAATATATATATATATATATATATATATATATATATATATATATATATATATTATAGATGTTATAGATGTTTGGTGGTGTATGCAGCATTACTTTCTGAAAGGTATTTATTTAAAATTATACTGTTTTCATCGACGGAACGACATTATTTGATTTGGGAACACTTTATACACCACCAATTATCTATAAAATACTTCTCTAGGAGCATACGTGGAATAACAATTAAATTCGTATATATATATATATATATATATATATATATATATATATATATATATATAGTTAGAGTGGAATCAATTTCACAAGGAAATCCGAGTATGAGAGCTCAATGTAATATACAGAGCAAGCATAAAATAAAATAAAGTAACACGGAATCACATAATCACCGGTGCAATAATTTATTCCGACCCTACGGCCTTATTCAAGCATCCAAGCAAGGCGATTACATTTTTTAAATGAAAAAAGAGGGACGCACACTCACTATTCAATACACACATAGAAAGATCGACAATATATTTAATACATATATATAGAGATACGGAAATGAACTATTTAAGACGTATATTGAGGGTGAAAGAGAGTGACAAAATATTTAATATATATATAGAGAGTGAGGTGGATATTACTCGATTTATAACGGAAGGCAATACACTGAGGGGGCTGGAGAGCAATACATATATAGAGAGGGGGAAATTGTATGATTTACAACGGAAGGTATATAGGGAGTGAGAAGGAAATTGAGCTAATATAGGGAGGGGGAAGAAAGGATGTTGAGGTATCATAACCAGGTCAGTTTGTCTAAGTCCTCCTCCAACCGCTTAACCCCAAGTTCTTTTAAATAGTCTATGAAAGCCGGAAATTTAAATTACAGCGTCTTAAAATCCTCCGTCTGGCGATTGATAAATCAGTTAGGAAGGAGGGGCACAAAGGAGGTGGGAGAAAGGGAGGAAGGGAAAAAAACGAAAATAGATTACCAGACAACCAAGGCTGTGACACGTATCGACCATGCCATAATGACAGACAATATTTTTTTAATTATTCATGTTTAAACAATTATCAGAAATAGACGCAATAATGATAATGTCAGCCGTAACGTTAAGATTAAATATCAGCCCCCAAGTCAATAACTATATTTACCCGTACATCCACCCACACCCCTATACATCTCTACGTCAAATATTAATTATTCTTGCGTTATTATACAGTAATCAGATAGCCGCAATACCAGCCCCATGAAAATAATTACAATTGCAGATAATTCCAATTGAATTATGATCATATCACTTGGAAAAACACCAAACAGTCCCAGGATTCACTACGGCAACTAAATCGAATGGTGGAGCAATCATATCACCAATATTCCTGCAATCATATAAAACCAATTATAGCAGTCGCAATACCACCAATAACTATAATGTTATTATCACGCTATCACCGATCACTATAAGTAAGACACCAACAGCCCCGCTAATATTAAAAACGGTAACCATGCTACCAGTGACAACCACAATTACAATAATTATAGCAATGAAAACTGTCACAGACGCAATTGCAATCCCAAAGACAACTGTGATAGCAATAGCCAAGCGGGCACAAATGACCATAGCGATCTGGATAATCATGGTGATATTCAAATGTAATAGTATTTATAATGAAAATAGTTACCCTGATATAGCAATATAGCAATCCTAACAATGCTACCGATTGAAATAATAATAATAATAAGAAGAAGAAGAAGAAGAAGAAGAAAATTTAAGAAAATATTAACAATATTATTAATAGCTCTAAAAATATAAATATATAATAATGAGGATCTTAATAATGATTATAATTGTATTTTAGTCATGATGAAATAAAGAGATACATAGATAAAGAAATAAAAAATAAAGGATAACGGATAAGAACAATACAGACAGACCCAATTCAGTATATCCACCGCTACGGATCTCAATGGTTCTCGGATTATGAGGTACTGGTTAGTTTTAATTTACAGATATGTCTGCACTTCGCCATTAGTACATCTCTTCTGTTTAGAAGATTACCGTGTTCGTATTTCAAGGTTCTAATTTTTTCCTCCAGACACAAATTGCATATTTGCCTAAATTCATTCAGAGTGTTAGAATAACACAAAATTGACTAAGAAACCACCGGTGTTCGGTTTTCATTTTTAGTTGCCACGATTGTTTCGCTTACTCCGTTTTTTTATTAAGTTCTGGATTTACGAATAAGTGTTTGTGGTCATAGAAACGCTGTTTCTAGTTTCCCGCAGAAATGCCGATGTAGACTTTCTTGTCCCTGTTGTTATCTTCCGGACATATCGTGGACTTATAAACCACGCACTCTACTTTGCAATTACAGTCTAGTGGGCATTCATTTTTCACTTGACAATTACACTTATTTACTTTGCCTTAATGTTATTAGAATTATTAGATATTTTCTGATTTTGTGTACTAATTATCCTATCCATGTTCTTGGTACAAGAGTAACTAATTTTAATTGTATTTCTATTGAATATCTTACTTAGTGGATTGTTCGCATTAAAATACTTATCTATTAGGTTCAAGAACCCTTTACCGATGTTGATGTTTAATGGTTGACAATAAGGTGATTTGAACCATATTACTTTCCGGCCTCTATTCCTGGATTTATTTTTATTTTTCTCCTCGGTATATTCGAGTTTTTCAGTGTAGCCACTGCTATCTAGTGCTATATAAGTGTTTATTCGCTTCAAAAATATCCTTATTTGCCGAGAGTTTATTAATTGTAGTGTTAATCGTTTTAGGTATTTGTTTAATTATACACTTAGGATGGTTGGATCTAGTGTTAATGTAAGATGGTGTGTGGTTGTCTTTATTAAAAGGTTTTCATATCCCCTCTTTCAAGTTCAGGGTAATGTCTAGATAATTTACTTGTTTACAAGTTGGGTTCATATCTATTTTCAGTCTTAAATATTTGAAAGCTCTTATTAATTGTTTGTGTATTTTGGGTTGTATATATATATATATATATATATATATATATATATATATTGAAATCGAAAAAGGAAAACGAAAAATTAAAATATTATGTATTCATCAACGTTTCGTCTTTATTATAAGACATCCTAAGAATGATTTGTCTGGAGAAAAACATCACATAAGTACAAAATGTTTTGGCAGCCGGCTCAGAACCTCTGGTCGCTTAAGCAAACAATCAAAATATTGTATATGTGTGATGGTTTTTCTTCAGACAAATCATTCTGAGGAAGTCTTATAATACAGACAAAACGTTGCTAAATACATAAATAATATGATTTTTTTTCATTTTCCATTACGTTGGAACACTTTCTTCCTTTCTTTATCATATATATATATATATATATATATATATATATATATATATATATATATATATATATATGTGTATCGAGGCAGCATTTTTTCTTTAAGACACGTATTATTAAAAATAACCGACAATTTTTGTCTGGTTATTTTAGTGTTGATCCCTTTCAATTTTCCGGATTAAGATCTTAATCCGGAAAATTGAAGGGATCAACACTAAAATAACCAGACAAAAATTGTCGGTTATTTTTAATAATATATATATATATATATATATATATATGTGTATGTGTGTGTGTGTGTGTGTGCGTGTGTGTGTGCGTCTGTGTGCGAAGTAATAAGTACTGATCTATAGTAATAACTAGTAAGACTACATCTAAAAAATGAATACATTTTAGGCTCTAAAAATTGATACTATAATTGCCCGCAAGGGCCCGTGACGTAACGGATGAACTACTAAGGAACATTTAGTTCAAAGTCCTGGAGGTTGTAAGAATACAATTTCGAATTACCTATGACTTTTAAGGTGTCATGGCTAACGGAACAAGAACATGCTACCGTCGTGGATAAAATAAAGGTTCCGTTTGAAATCGCGAACAGATTCCCAAGTTCAACAGAAAGATTCCCGAGTTCGACAAGATACACCTGATGAAGGCCGGAGGTTACATCTGCCGAAACGTTGTGAGAATAGCACTCAAGATGAGAACAGTAGTCCAAATAGTTAAGATAATACAAATTATCAATCCTCATCTAAAAAAATTCAGAAGCAGGAACAAAAGGAATAGCAAAGAAAAGTTAAAAAAGAACAAAATATAAGATATAGATACATAGATCAACACTAGTAAATAAAAGAATTAAAATATGCGCATTTTTTATGTTGAATATATAAAGACAGGCATAAGGTCGGTAAGGCGAACAGAAAGAAAGGCAAACGTAAAAAGAAATGAACGAACGAAAGAATTAAATAAAGGATGAGAAATAAAGAAAAGGAAACATGCAGATAGCAGAGAAAAGAGGGGAATAAATGAATGAAGAAAGGACGAAATAAATACATGAAGGAATAAATAGAGTCAGACATTATAAAAAAGAGGCAAATAAGAAAGAAACTAATAAGTAAAGAGTACGAAAGAAAGAATGAAAGGCGAAAGAGAAGACAAATAAAGTCAAACGTAAACGACAAAAAAAGAATCCAAAAATGAAGGGCATATACAAAAGCGACGACTAAAACAGAAAGAAATGAGGAAAGGTAGAAAGAACGAATAAAGGCGAAAAAGAAGGTAAAGTAAACGAACAAGAAAGAACAGAAAAGAAAACGAAAAGATAGAAATAAACAAAGTACAAAAAGATAATAAACGGCAATGGAGTTATTTTTTCCTCAGTCTAGAAAGATTTCTATTTCATTGACTGAGGACAAAAAAGATTAAATGTGGTATCAGAACAAATACTACACTTTGCTCATAGCCAAAAGGCTAAGATAAAGCAGTGGACATTTTAACTGGCATTCGAGCTGGGATTAAAGTGCTTAACTACCAACATTTCTATTTTGCCTTTGCCCTCCCCAAATTATATATAATTTGGAAAGACACAATCCATTCCAAAACTTCACCCCTATTTCTTTTTGATCACATTTAAAACCCACTCCCAATTAGAGATTGCCGTGCTTGTTCTCGATGCTAAATAAACTGGATAAGAGTGGACGGTCTACTCTTAATAAGGGTTGGGAGGGGCTTACAAACTTTCTGCTCTTGGTTTTTTTCTTTTTTAATTTTTAATTGTTTTGGGGGGGTATCTTATATCTGTCTCACTCCTGATTGTTTCAAATTAAGGACTGACAGATTGTCAGACCGACAGACGTTATATATAGGTTCGTGATGCATCTAAAAAGGCTATCTCCAATATAAGTGTGACAGACCGACAAAAATGTCATTTCAGACTTAAGTGTCACCGACCGACATCCGGACGGACACTGCCTTTTATAGAAATGCTTGGACGTATAAAAACACAGCTTTAGCTTAGAAAGGCATTGTTGGAAAATAGAAGGACATTCCAAGGCCAAGAATGTATGCTTTTCTGCTCTTTTTTTCATCTTGTAGATGTTAGTTTCTATTGTTCTTTTTCATAGAATGGCGAATGCCAATTGGATTGTACTCGCAAAGAATCGAGGCATTCATTTTTGTGTCTCAGATTTCATACGAGTGCATCTCGACATTGATTACTTCATCTTCTCGGATATTCTTAAGAGAACCGTTTTTCTCACCCCCGCGCCTTCTCATTCTCCTCCTCCTCTTTCTACTCAACAGTGACGTGGTCGTCATTATTATTATTACTTACTAATTAGAAGTCCTCACACAAGTCAATACCAGTAATCACTCACTGGCAACAGCATGTGGTATTCCATGGAATGTGAGTGACCAGCCCTCCCTAGATTTTCAGTACTCTCTGATTCTTTCTATTACCGTTGAAAATCATTATGCTTTCTCGCAACAAGATCAAACAATGCGGCTATTTGACGAGTGTCGACCACAACGATAGTGCCTTAGTCTTCTCCCCATCTTCATCTTCTTACTCTGGCTGTGTCGTCTCTCGTCTTAGCGATCGCCGAGGACACGTGCACTGGTTCATAATTTGTTTTCACAGCAAATAAAAACAGACTTACATAAAAAAAAACACAAACACAGAGATATACATTGAGGATTTGACTCATTGGTAACGGGCGTATGTGCGTGTGTGTGCCGTTGGGCTCCCGTCGCTAGCGCCTACATTTGTGTTAAGTTACAGTATATCAACTAAGACATAACTGAGATCATTTGCCTGTCGAGGCAAGTCATTGTCCACTCCAGGTGAGCTCGATTCGATCTAAATCTTTGCTGAAAGTTCACTGACTCTCGTCTGTCCCCTTAATATATTTACTTTCGACCAAACTGTCAGGGCGCCCACATATCTTACTTCCTTATCACTTTTTCTTTTGTGAATCATTTCTTTAACATTCTCCGGGGTCTTTTCTGTGGGGGACAGGCAGTTCATAGTATTGCAGCAGCTGTTTATCATTGATTTCTCCATGATAGAAGCCGTCGACTTTCTCTGGGATTAAAATAGGAAAAAATCTCAAGGTTCCATTGTTTTCAGTGCCTTTCATATGAAGGTTTGAATGATGCTCTTTCTCAGTCTTTTCACCTTCCTTGACATTAAATGACCATTTTGCGTTACCAACCCTTGTTGATGCCACCAATCCGTTTTCATATTTAACTTGGTAGTTTCAGACCCATTTAATTGTTAAAATGGTCTTTGTATATTCTCGTCTATTTTTACTTACATATGGTTTGTCGGTTTTATCTGGTAATATAGGCTACCGCACTCGAGTGTCTTTTCTTAAGATTTCAGTTGTTTTTATCAGTGCCGTGTTTTGTTTGTTGTAAATTCCGAGTCTATTTCTGCTCTAATGATTAGTATTACTGTAGTTGTCTTCATGCTCTATAAGAATTCTTTCATTTTATCACGTTTCTACTATATATATTAGTTTCCAGAAGATTTCTTTTTACTCTCGGGTATTCTCTTTGAATCATTTTACGCATCTTTATTGATTTGATGGTGCCCGCTTAAAGAATCATCTATCATCATTATAATTATCATTATTACTATGTTACTCACAAATTAGTACAAGTGATTGCTCAATATAAACAACAACTGATATTCCGTGGATTTCTAGTTTTATCACGTCTGCAAATATTTCCAGCATTCTCCGTAACATCCGTTTATGATTGAAGTTTCGCTGATAATGATCGTTGGCTTTCTCTGGAATGTTAGCGACACTTAGGCTCAGCTGGACTCCAATACTCTCCGTGCCCTTCCATTCGATACCTGGATGCTATTCTACATCCATGGTCTTTCCAAACTACCAGATCGTTCACAACCATTTTCTTTCGTACCAACTGGTGATTTTTCTGTAGCGGTGTAGAGGTATCAGATTATGGGATTTTTTCTAGTATATATACCCTTACAGTTTAAGTTCGTATAGATTCGTGTAATGATTTTCTATATCTCGAGTTGCGTTTACACATCGTAATTCTAATTCAATGGATTGGCTTCCGCACTCGAGGACTTTTTCTTTATATTTCAGCTGTTTTCATCAGTACTGTGCCTTGCATATTATCAACCCTTCCTTTGATTCCATTTTATTCATGCCCTTTTCCAGTTTTTTAGGAACTGTTACTAGTTCCTTATTAGTATTACAGTAGTTTATATAATTTCTCACTTACTGGAGGTTCTCACGGAAACAGTACCAGTGATCTTTATCACCTGGTATTTCCTGAGGATTTCTAGTGCCATTTGCTTCTTTCAATCACCATTGTAAATCACTTCACGTTCTAGAAAAATCCGTTTATTATAGATTTTTCGATTATATCGGTCCTTGGTTTTCTCTTGGACCTGTGACAATAAGCCCCTATTAGGTATATTTCACAAGCATTAAGACCTTTCATCATTTTTCTGATATATAATTTGGTTTCTAAGAGTTTTCTTGTCTATTTCGAGTATTTTTTCTAATCTCTTCTTTCATTTATTTTGATCTGATCAACTCTGCTTCCAGAATACCCAGATTTCCTCTTCACCTGGAGTTTTCTTTTTAAATAACCATTAGAAAGGATGTTGACAATAAGCCTTCCCAAGGTCCCGGTAAAATCGCAGAGTGTATAAGTATCATATTTGCCAAGTACCCTCATTACCTCTTGATTGAGTAGTTCCATAACCTCCACTGTCTCGGGGTTCCACTGTTCTTTCTCTAGTAGTGCACACTTTTCTATTCCGAATTCCATTCTAATATCCGTGCTGAAGATTCTGATTGTATTTATCATCTGTTTTAGTTCTTTTTTCATTATTCAGCTCGTCTATATACACAAGGTTGTATATTCCTTCTTTTGTGTCTGTGAATTTATATTCGACGTTGCACTTCTTGAGTTTATTGTTGAATGGCATAATCGCTATAATAAACAGTAGTGGTGATAGGGAGTCTCCCTGGAAAATAGCTCTCTATATATTTAGATTACTCAGGTTTTGTCTTCCAGCCTGTATTTTACAGTGTCTATGTTCCCATTGCTTTCCCCTTTAAAGTTCATAATTTTGTCAGATATTTTGTCCATCTTAAAACATTCAATTATCCATGCTTTGAGGATTATTATTTATTTATTAGGAGTTTTCACACAAGCTATCATCAGTGACTGCTCACTGACAATAACCGATGGTTTTCCCTGGAGTCTGAGTGACAACAACTCCCCCACAGATTCTCAGTACTCCCCATCTCTTTCGATATTGCAGAGGATTTTGCATTATCGCAACAGCTGTATAATACTATTGGTTTCTCGTTGGCATCGACCATTGGTCTTCTCTAGAATTTTGATAACAAAAAACCTTCCCGGTGTCCCAGTACTTTTCGCGCCCTTCCAGGAGAGGTCTGGTTAGCACACTTTCTCTTTAGTATTTTCATCCACCCTGACCCTTTACTACCATTTTTGTGGTATCAGAAGGGGGGGGGGACGTTTTTGAGATTTCTTGCAGTTTCAGCTTCATTGAGTTCACGTGGTGTTCTTTCTATGTTTTTGTTTTATGTTTCTTTTAACTTCCGTGTGGCTTGTTAATGTTCGCATTGTATGTGTGTTGGTTTTCACAATCAAGGATTTCCCTTAAGATTTCATCTTTTTTATCATTGGAGTCCGTTGTTTAATCTCAGTCTTCCATTTTATTCCAATTTATAGTCGTTTTTCAGGATTTTCAGGACTCTTTCTAGTGTTCTTACGATTATCGGTATTACATTGACTATGTTTATGCCTGATATTCCATTCCAATGCCCTGATAAGTTCCGTGTATTTTTCGTCGTTTTACTGTTTCCTTGGGTTCACCCTGTGAACTGCTGGAACGGGAAAATCTACGATTTATAAGGTTTTTTTTCTTGTTAATTATTGTGACATCTGGTGCTTAGATGAGTTTATCTGTTTGTACCTCCAGGTCCCAAAGTAGTGATTTTCGTTTTCCAATAATGTGTCCTGTTTATGCTTGTACCATTTGTCTGCGTGCTCAAAATGCATCCCTTTGCATAGTTCCCAGTGTACTGCCTTACCCACGCAGTCGTGTCTGTTCTTGTATTTTTCAGGGGCTACTTTGCTGCATTCACTTATTATGTGATTTACATGTTGGTCTCTTTATACACAAGTCTATATTTATTATTTTCCTGCGTTTTGTCTACATTAGCTTTGATAAAGTTAGTTCTAATTGAAGTGTTATTTGCGGATGTCAGTATCGATTATTATTATTATCATCATCATTATCATTTACTCAGTAGGAGTTTTTTTTTATACAAGTCATTAGCATTGATTGCTCGGTGCGAATGACCAGAGGTGTTCATTGGAGTCCGAGTGACAACAAGTATTTTCAGATTTCCAGAACTTTTCGTCTCTATCTTTATTTCGTTATCGCAAAAGCTGTTTACCATTGATTTTATGCTGGAAACGACGACTGCTTGTATTTTCATTAATTTGAGTCGCAATAAGCCTCCGCAATAATCCAGTACTCTCCACACCCTTCCAGCGGATGTCTGTTTGATGCTCTACCTCCTCGGACTTTCCAGCCTCCTCGACACTTCCTGAATATTTTGTGTGGTATCAACCGAAATTATTATTATTATTATTATTATTATTATTATTATTATTATTATTATTATTATTATTATTATTATTATTATTATTATTATTGCTTACTAGAAGTTATCACACAAATCATCGTCAGTGATTGCTCACCAACAACACCAGTGGTGTTCCATGGAGTCCGATTTGCAACAGACCTCCTCAGATTTCATATACATTCCATCTCTTTTCGATCACCACAACAAATGACTATACAGTATCGCAACAGTCTCCTTGATCTTCACTCTGTTTTCCGCTGGAAGTCTACGAATTTGCAGGATTTTTCCTTCTTGTCGATTATTATGACATCCGGTCTCCTTGCTTGTATGAGTGAATCTGTTAGTACATCTATATCCCAGAGGATTTTGTTGTTGTTGTTGTTGTTATTATTATTATTATTATTATTATTTGTACTCACTAGGATTTCTCACACAGGTATCAGTGATTGCTCACCGACAACCGGTGGTATCCCCTAAATTCTAAGTGACAACAAGTCTCCACAGATTTCCAGTATTCTCTGCCTCTTTTCGATAGCCACCGCAAATAACCTTGCAGTATCGCAACAGCCGTTTACCATTGATTTCTCGCTGGTCTTCTCTGGGATTTCGGTGGCAATAAGCCTCACCAATATCCCAGCATTCTCTGCACTTCCAGTGGACGTCTAGTTTGTGCTGCCCCTACTCGGTCTGCTCATCCTCCTTGACCCTATGCAAATATTTTGTGTGGTGTTAGCCTAGGCTGGTACCATTTTTTAAATTTTATTTTTATTTATTTATTTATTTTTTAAATTTTAATTTAAATTTATTTTTTATTTTTATTTAAAAAAAAATGTGGGAGGGGGAGAGCTTGGAGCTTATAGTATTTCTTGCTATTTCTGTTTATTGGTTCATTTTTGTGTCGTGTCAGCTGAGGCAGATGTAATTTATTGGCTAACGAAGTGATGTTTCTTGCATTTTCGGTCTCTTGGTTTGTGATGTGGTGTTCTTTCTGTGAGTTTGTTTTCTTCTTGTTGTAGATTCCATGTGACCCTTGTAGTTTATGCGGGTTGGTTCCACATTCGAAGATGTTTCCTAAGATGTCAGCTGTTTTCATCATTGCCGTCCATTGTATAGTTCCAATAGTCCCTTGATTCCAATTTCTCCCAGTCTTTTTTCCCATTTTTGGGGGGATTATTCCTAGTGCTCCTACGATTGTTGTTATCATACTTTCTTTATGCTTTATATTCCTTTAAGTTCTCTGGCTAGTTCCGTGTATTTGCTTCGTTTTTCCGTTTCTTTGATCTTCACTCTGTGGTTCTGCTGGAACGGCGAAGTCTACGATTTTGCAAGATTCTTCCTTTTTGCTGATTATTATAACATCCGGTCTCCTTGCTCGTATGAGTGGGTCTGTTTGTATATCCATATCCTAGATGATTTTGTGTTTTTCGTTTTCCAGTACTGTTTCTGGTTTATGTTTGTATCATTTGTCTGAGTATTCGAAATTCAATTGTTTGCACAGTTCCCGGTGTAATGCTTTCCCCACACAGTCATGTCTGTTCTTGTATTCCTTTGGGGCTAGTTTGCTACATTCACTTATTATATGATTTACTGTTTCGGTTCTTTGTCCACACAGTCTGCATTTACGTTTTTCCTGGGTTTTATCTATTTTAGCTTTAATATTGTTTGTCTTAATTGCATTGTTCTGTGCAACCATCGGTTAAGATTCCGTTTCTCTGTTCAAGTGTTCTTTTCTTAGCCATGCCCAGCTATTTACGTTCGTTTCTTCTCTTGTCAGTCTTCTGATGCGTCTATGTAGTTGTTTTCTTCCCATTTTATTTCTTGTCGTTTTATTTCTGGCTTCGGTGCTTCCCGAGTTGCTCGTTGGAATGGTGTCTCTTGCTGCGGTGATAAGCTTTTCCGTGTTTTCAGTTATGTATTTCTTCAGCTTTTTTTTTTAGTCTTCCACACAATCTTCTATACTTACCAGTCCTATTCCCCTTTCGTTTCTGTTCATCTAGAGTCTGTCCGTATCGTCTTTTGGGTGTAGTCCGTTGTGCATGGTCATTCATTTTCTAGTCCTCTGGTTAAGGTGCTTGAGTTCTTCTTTGGTCCAGCCTATGAATGGTCCAGAGTATCTTATTAATGCTACTGCCCAGGTGTTTATTCATTTTACTAGATTCGTGTTATATAATTTTGTTTCTAGGAGTTTTCTCGTTCTTCGTAAATATTCTTTTCCAATCTTCTCTTTGATTTCTGTAGATTTGATGGTGTGTGCTTCCAGAACTCCAAGATATTTGTAGCTATCCTGTTCGCCTAGCGCCCTCATTTCCTCTTGGTTGGGGAGTTCCATGCCCTCTGTTGTCCCCAGTTATCTTTTTTCATTTCTAGTAGTGCACACTTTTCAATTCCCCATTCCATTAGGATGTCCTGACTGAAGATTCTGGTCGTATTTATTAGCTTTTCCAGTTCTTCTTTGCTTTTTGCATATAGTTTCAGGTCGTCTATATACATCAGGTGGTTTACTCTTAGTTCTGTGTCTGTAAACTTGTATCCGGCATCACATTTTCCGAGTATGTAGTTGAGTGGCATCATAGCTATTATTATTATTATTATTATTATTATTATTATTATTATTATTATTATTATTATTATTATTATTATTATTGTTATTGTTGTTGTTGTTGTTGTTGTTGTTGTTGTTGTTGTTGTTGTTGCTGCTGCTGCTGCTGCTGTTATTATTATTACTATTATTATTATTATTATTATTATTTATTTTTTTTTTTTCACACCAGGCACAAAGAGTTTTATTTTATTCATCACAGCTCGTGTGTCTAAAAAATCTACCCACCTTTCCACAACTAACTTCGGACATTTGTGCATACGTACTTAAATAGATATAGTTCAGTGTGACATACTCCAAATATCCATTATAATAACATTATTCACATACTTTCGATGCTTTTTCCACTTTATGTTTTTCTTCTCTTCTACATCTTCATCCTTCTATTTATTCGCCAACCTCTTATTTATCTTTAGATATTCCCCCCTCCACCATGTACCCATCTGTCGTTCTTCTTCACAATTCATATTCAGACTGCCGAACATTTTCTTCTCAATTTCTCATTAATCTTCCAGTTGAAGCGTAGGTTTCTCTTCCGTTTTATTTCCATTATGATAAATTTTCCTATCGCCATTATCAACTTCACGACAATACGTTCCAAAGATGACATCATCATTGTCATGTCACAAACTCCCTCTCTTCCTCTCTTCCCCTCTTCTCCTCTTCTCCTCTTCCCTCTTCGTCTTTTCGTTCTCTTTATTTTGTCGTTATAATTTTTAGTTCTGCATCGTTATCATCTCTCCATTCTCATCTTCTTTCTCCTCCTCCTCCTCCTCCTCCTCCTCCTCCTCCTCTTTCGTTTCGTTTTCTGGCCCTGTTCATTTTTTCTGTTTGTTCTACGTCTTCGTTCTTTTTTTTTCTACCATCTTCATCAATATCACCCTCTCTCTATCATCCTCCTCCGATTTTGTCTTATTTTCTTCTGCTTCTTGTTTTCTTTTTCTTGCTCTTATTTTTCTACTTTACTATTATTTTTTTTGCATCATCATCATCATCATCATCATCATCATCATCATCATCATCATCATCATCATCATCATCATCATCATCATCATCTTCATCATCATCATCTTTTTTTTCTCAACTGTTTGTCCTTCTTCTTCTTCTTCTTCTTCTTCTTCTTCTTCTTCTTCTTCTTCTTCTATTTTTCTTTTTCTTTTTCTTCTTCTATTTTTCTTTTTCTTTTCTTCTTCTATTTTGCTTCTGCTTTTTCTTCTTCTTTTTCTCCTTCTCATCATAATCCTCTCAGTTATATTCTTTACTACTGTTTATTTCTACCCCCTCCTCATCATCATCATCATCATCATCATCATCATCATCATCATCATCATCATCATCATCATCATCATTTAAGAAATGCTGGTAACCTACAACTTTTCACTCTCCATTTAACGTGATTTGCATATTTATCTCCATTCCTGTCCAATTCCGCATTTTTAAGTGCTCTGAAGACTACCGCCATCTTGTTTCTCAAACAACATTTTTATCCTCTGCAAATCCGATATCTTATCAATTTATTTCCTCCCAACACAATCAACAAAGATAAAGCAAATATTAAAGAAACAAAGAAACTCATAGAATTAATTTATTTGCCCTGTTGAAAAAAGAAGCTATTAATAATGTTAGAATTATTTCGGTAAAATTAAACGTCGGTGTCTTCTTCCATTCTTTCCATACTTTGTCGTTTTTTCCCCTAATCTAAATGCAATGGTGCGTGGACAATCACACCTTCTCTCTTCTGCGTTAGTCACTCAAATTTACATTCAAAATTTACAAAATAATTTTTTTAAAAAACGCAGTCATAAATAACCATAATAACGAGATGCGTCTCCGTCCGTCCGTCCGATTACTATCGAGAATAGTGTAACAGGCGACACTGACAAGCGAATTAAACGAGAAAAGGAGGGAAGAGGGGAATAGAAGTGCTGAGCTGTATTAAACACAAATTTAACATTATTTTAAAGCTGTGCGCTGAGAGGAAAGACATGTGTGAAGGGTATATTACGCACTAAATTTTCAGAATCTTTAAGTTGTGAGTTCAATCTCTGTACTGGGTAGTGCATTAGTGAACAAGGTCCAATGTATATTAACTAAAAACACGTCTATCCTCGTTGTTTGAAATTCTTACCTGTGCCTCACCACTCTGGAAGCATCATTCATTCGAGTGTGTTTTATTTCTGGCAGAAATCATAAGTCTAACTGCATAGATTTAAGTTTAACGTTTTTATAGCAAATCTGTGCCCACTCTAATTCTCAGCCAATAGGAGTCCTTGATTTTCTTCACATCTTTCTATCCATTTGTTTGCTTCAACCAATGATTTTTTCTCCCTTTGTTTCAAAATAATTTTTGATGCTGTTCACAACTAAGTAAGTAAAACAAACAAAAGTTGACATTGCTATGGACTCCGATGGGCTGAAATTATGACTCTTGTCACATAATTTTTTGGTTTCGCCATTTTTATTATTAACCTATATATTTGATTTAAGATTTTATATCATTAGTTCTATAATTTCTTGTCATTCACATTTTTTAAATTATCGATCAGTAGTTTTCATTAGTAAATTCTTTCACAGTTAAATACTATTTTCATGTCTTAGATCATTATAAGATTTTTCATTCGGTTACAGGCGATTAACCGTTACTCTTAAGTTAGCAGAAGTGGTTCTGATAATAATGTAGCATGTACGTGTTTTTGTAATTCTCTCTCTCTCTCTCTCTCTCTATATATATATATATACATATATATCTTCATATATATAACTATATGTATATATGCATGCATGTTTCTTTCAGTAGTTGAACACTTTGACGACGGCTGCCTTTAAATAGGATTAATCTCTCACTGATTTATCGATTTTGAGTTTGAAACATGACTCGTGTTCCGAGATTCGAGTCTGGCAAACGGTATTAATAATTCATCTCTACACTTACGATACTTAGGAAACCTATTCGCATGTAAATAAAAACAGATACTTATAATATATAATATATATTAACATGAACATTTCTACCCACTTAATTGACGTTAACATCGTACTTACTGATAAGTAAATAAAACAATCTTTTTTGTCAGTTATTTGTGTCAGATATTCATCCACGTTTCTAAAAACATTAAAGTTATTTTAATCCATTTTAAAATTAAGTTATGATGAAGATTTTTTATTGGACATATTTAGAGGCTGCGGTGGCAAAGTTTTTACTCTCTAATTTAGATCTAAGCCTACTCTCCTCATCATCACTGAGAAAAATCGGTAAGTATTTTACAAAGATTGAGAGAGGGGGAGAAATGAATAACTATATGCTAAATAAGCAGATGTAAAAGTGTAAAGAAAAAGCGAAAGAAGAGTAGAAAGAAAGATGGCTATCCTAAAACAGGAAGTGGTCGGTTGAGTTTTCTTTCCTCTTCAGACATCCCCCCAATCTTCTGAAAATTAGTAGGGAAACGTTTTATAAGAAACATTTTAGTGATTTACTAATATTTCAAGCATTTACATTGTCTACCGCCGAAAGTGAGCAGGAAAAATAATTGACAACCTTAAATCGGTTTTGTAAAGAGAAAGTGATAGAAAAAGGAAGAAAGAAAGAAATCTACACCAAGAGTAAGAAAACTGTATATATATATATATATATATATATATATATATATATATATATATATATATATATATATATATCATTTTAATTTTATTCTCATCCTTATTATCTAATATTTATTTAAAATTTTATTTTTATTATTCAATTTTTATTGTTATCAGCTAAGCCATGTACGCTCGGAATATCAGATTTATAAATTGCATATCCTCGTACTAATGCTACAGGTCCGCGTGTTTACTGTGAAAACATGTATACGTTTCTGGTGTGTGATTTTATTAGACAACGATATCTTTTCTGCACATCCCATAACATGTCATTGCTGCCAATCTCACACACTTGAAGGTTAGAGATACAGACAGTTGAATGTCTCAAGCTGATTAACCTTGATTTTTGAGCTTCAATATGAGAAAGTTGTAACGGTAGTTTCAAAAGAAATATCTTTTAATCTATTCACGTGACTCTTACCGATTTTAGTTTTGTTCCTTCCATTTTTCAATACGAAAACTTACAGAATGGATATATCTTTTCTACTTAAGGCTGTCGTTGCGTTGCTTATGAAGCTACGATTGAAACTATTCTCTGGATGTGTAGCCATGATCTCATCCTAAATTCATTTCAACAACACCGAATTGATAGCACCAAAAACGAGATGATGAAAAAAAAGCATTTTTTATTTGAAATTCTGATAATAAAGTATATCTTCGAAAATTAAATTTGAAAAAGAAAAAAGTTAATAAAACTAAAATGCATTGTATGGCGTTCTAATTGCTCATTATTATTCTTAATAATTCATATATATATATATATATATATATATATATATATATATATATCTAGTGGTACAACATTTTGTTAAGGCAAGGAATACAGACGTTTGTGACGTTTATTGGGGGTGGAATGAAATTGAAAAGTGTAAAAACGAGAGGAAAAAAATCAATACATAAATCTACTAAGCCGGCTTTCGTCAACACTCATCAGAATAAATACGTGGAAATAATTCATGCACTACGATTAAAAACTTATAATAATGAACTGAACACCAGTGACAAGTTTAGGGGAAAATTGGATGGGGGTCACAAGTGGATCACATTGAGTCCTAGAAGCCAATCCTTTTGTTTACAAAGGGAGGGGTTTAATCACTTAATATATATATATATATATATATATATATATATATATATATATATATATATATATATATATATTTAAATATTTTCTTTGTCGTACAAAATTTTAAAATGGCATTGAAGAGACAATATTTATTACTCATAATGAATTATGAAATTAAAAAGATGAAAAGGCAGCTGACCGGTTTCGTACCTCGCTCAACAGAGTCAAATATCGGGGTAATGTATAAAAATATTTTAAAAAAAGATGCTATGAGAATTATAGCGAGGGAAAGGGGTAAAAAAAAGAAAAGTTCAATCGAATAGAAACAACATTAAGCCCAGGAGATTTTCTCTTTGCTTTCAAAGAGAAGGTCTCAAGGACTTAATATAAATTGTTTCTAGGATCTTGAGATGATAAGGAGAGTGCGACTTACTAAGAATGGAGAATACGTCGACACTGAATTTAGAGGCACAGGTGCGGTTATTTATGAGATGTTGACCTATCGACGAACCATAAGTATTATTCAAAACGTCAGTTGGTGAATAATTTGCATTGCGAATTTTTGAGGGCACGTGTTGTTTGACACGGATGTCCATATATATATATATATATATATATATATATAATATATATATATATATATATATATATATATTGCTTCCAGGACGTTTAGGTGGATTAACGAATGTGATCTACTTATGACAGAAAACCTGTCACTAGTGTAAGCCGACGCACATTCGGCCCTATTTATAAGATGGTGAGCAATAGCTGAACTAGATGTGTTGACTAAATTATTTCAATTATTTAGTCGGCCCTGGCGTATTGCAGGGTGTGTTGTTTTATTCTGGATTCAAACCTTTGCACTGTTCGTCCCACATTTAAATTGATAAATAATATTACTGATATGTTCTCGCAACCCGATATATAAGTGGATTCTAGGACTTAATGTGATCCAATTTCGAATGTTGCAGCTTTCCGAAGACTATTAGTCCCCGCAAGTTGTCCACAGAGGAATCAAGTTTCTGGAATCTTCTCTGTACTCGAACGTGGATGCGTCCTGGTGCGTTTGCATAAAGATTGTTCCTCGTAGCTCTGACCTCTTTTTTGAGTGCTCTCATGTGCTCTCTGTAGTTTGGTGTTGTAGTACTGGAACTTGTACGTATGGTGATATTGTGCGCTGTGTGCAACAATCGCAGCTTCAATGTCATGGCAATAATCAAGTCTTTCAAATTGGAGTGATCCTAGAAACTCCCCAAGTTCATTGAATTTGATCAAGTTCTCTACGAGTGAACTGTATCCACTACCAATGTCTTTTCTCTTAGATTGTTCAGGTTTGGTCAATGTCTCCATCTTATCCTCTTGACATATGATGCATAACCTCCAGCCAGTAGTGGTGAGGTGTTGTGATGTTGATGAAGTTCGCTCAACATAAGCTAGTGTGAACCTCTTTGACATGGTGATCGAACTGTCTTCAGATCAACAACCAGCACCGTCAGTCTACAGGCATACCTGCATCACGATGAACCTGAAAAAGACAGAATGTAGCATTTCTGTAATCATAAATTCCATGAAAACTGCTACTACAACTACACTCTTAAAAATTCTGTGACAGACCCGGAAAAGGATCAGTTGGGACCAAACTCCATTCTGCATAAAACATGATTTGGAATAGAGTTAGATTTTTACACCAAAAAAGGTCAGATCTGACCTAGAAATGGTCATATTTATCATACCTTATTCTCTGTCATTTTTACCCGAAATGGAGTCTTGCTCCAACTGATCTTTTTCCGGGTCATTCAATATGCCAGCTAAATAAATAAAGATGGATTCCGTGGGCCCAATCATACATTTAGACACACGAAGCAAGTCAATAGAGCTATTAAACCTAAAGGTAATAGCAAATGTAGATTTTAAATGGCGGCCATTTTGAAATCCAACCTGGCAGCTCATTGCTAAAAGATACACAATTCATATTGTTATCATTGGATATCGTGCCCCCAAAACATATTTTGACACCAGAATCGAGTCAAAAGCAGCATTAGACTCACTGATAATGGAAAATGAAGATTTCAAATGGCGGCTATTTTGAAATCTAATATGATAAGTAAAGCATATTGTTACCATTCGATTCTTTGCCCCAAAACACCTTAATTTAGGCACCCAAATCGAGTCAATAGCAATTTTAGATCCACAGATAAGCGCAAATGGCAGTCATTTTGAATTCCAATATGGCGGACATGAAGAGAGAATTCCGAATTGCTCAATATTTGAAACATCGAAAACACCCTCTCTCAATTCTCTACATCTTTAAAATTTATCTTCGATTTTTGTCTTAGGTATTAAGAGAGAATGTTGTCTTCTATCATAGCAAAGTGTCCAGTCCATCGCATTTAGGTGCCTATACCGCGCACCTATGCTCGACACATCAGCTTGATGTAAAACTGTATCAGATAGGACTGCATGAGAAAAAAGGCCCTACGGAATTTAGAGGCCCCTAGTATTAGTAGAACATTTAAATCGTAATTTCGCGAAAAGTCGGATAGATTATTTTGATAATATTAAATCTGTGATGTGGTGATATGGGTCATAAGGTTGACAAAGTCAAGTAAGCTGTTGTGATAGACGAGCGTATTGATAGCTATGTGCTGACAGCTAGCCGACACCGGCAATTTGCATCAGTTAAAACATATTCTCGCGACAGGAGTCGGAACATACGCACTAGTCACATGAGACGAAGATGCGTGAAAATCTAAGAGAGAGAGGGTGTGAATATTGGACGAGTAGACCAATGAAAAAATACCACGTACTATAGTAATTGTCTAAGATGAATTCTATTAGCACGACGAGAAATAATAGAAAGTTCCAGTCTAAATCCGGGGTATTAACCTCGCATATCCAAAAGACATTTTTGTGATTGTAACACCGCCTTCTTTTGTTTTCGATAATGTATTCTTATTTTTATAATTAAGAATATTTTTGTGCTCTTTTTCGTTTCTTTCTTTGCTGTGTTCCATGCATTCTAATTGCGGTCGACGCCGATCGTCTGAGGAAGACTCAAAATCCTGATTTTTGATCTAACAAACACGACGTGACAAAGCCAGCACAGATCAACTAAAACGCTTAATTCATCTTTAGTCTTCGTCGAGAGAGCAGAAACCATTCGTCGACTTTGACACCCCTGGTCCAAGGCTAAACTCGACCACAACAGGGAGTGAGAACATGTAAGCTACCGGTGCGGTCGACCAGGTGTTGCCCGTCTGTTATCAAGGCTGGTAATAGAGACAAGCGTTCACCATAAGTGGTACCTGTGGAATCCACATACGAACATACGAAGGGAGGGGAGGACGGTTATAGAGCAACCGTATCTAGTGTGAGAGATTGTCCTTTAACGTTTAAGATTCTACTAAGACAGCCACTGTCAATTATTTCAATTTATCATACTGTGTGCCTAAAACTAGGCGGAGCTTCCATGAGCAGAGTTTTTTACCCAGAACAACCCGTAATTGGAACATAATACCACAGGGCTGCTTCCCAGCTGAATACAATATATTTGTTTTCAAGTCCAATATAAACAAATTGTTGGTGAGCCGTTCTATTAAGTTATCTAATTCTCACCACCACTCTGACAAACTCATTAACCATTGTCTCTGGGCCTTGATAAGTTGTGACTCCTTTGTAAAAAAAAGGTTTGGTTAATCCTCTTCAGGTCCTGAATGTGTTAATGGTCTACGTCTCCGAAGAATGCACGGTTCTTACACACTAACCTTCATATTGATGGTGATGGTTCTGCATGACATACTGGTGTCCCAGAAGTGTGGGGAATATAGCTTCAGTTTTCTCCAGATATATTAGGAGTGCAATTGTAGTGCATTCTACCGAGAACAAATCTATCATTTCCTGCATATCCATCTCAGTTTAGGCAAGGAATTTCCGTCTGCAACATGGTTGATCTACCGCATGAGGGCCTGGAAAAAATTAGGTTTATCATTCAAACAAGTCAGTTTTAAGATGCTGCGTGTATTACAGTCCCGGTAAGCATGGGATAAGTTCGTCACAATATATATATAGAGAATAACGTAAGTCAGAGGATGCCAACTTGCTTAGCACTATTATTGACGGCTACTGTTTTAAAGAGTGAAAAGCTTAAATGGAAGCGTGTTCTCATGCTCCGATGAAGTTGTGACGATTCTTGATTTAGTCAGGTCAACAAAAAGCTGGCAGGATATTACCCCGGTGTCTAGCACATTTTTACGCAATATTCAAGTAGAAAAAAATATAACTTTTATTTTGCTTCAACCGGCTCTATGCCAACACTCAAATCCGGAACAACCTAATGAGTCGATTAAACAAATGCTTCAAAAAGATTTTGCCCATCGATTCAAGAAGGTTTATACTTCACAAGTTACCACACGTCTACGGTGCTCTTTTTTTGAATCGTGAGATCAGAATCCCTTTTATCCAGTCCTGGCAAACAAGGACACCCATGCAGATATAACGTATGAGACAGTGAACTTCTGCAACAAACTTTTCAACCCAGTAGCGGAGAAATTCAATAGGGATGTCATCAATACCAGGAGCCTTCCTAATATCTATTTCCTTAATTGAACTGAGGATTTTTCAAATGGTGATCTGTCATCTGATGATTTATGTACTTCTGATGCAGGCGGTTAAGAACACCTTCACTAACTACAGAAGATTTGTAAAAGAAATGAGATAAGTTTCTAGCCTGACGTTTAATAATGTCCTATTGAGATTATATCGATAGTTGATTATTGAGGACTGAAGACCTGCCTGATCAAGTCTTCCATTGTTTTCACATATTTCGTATCATAGGGCTTCTGCATTATATCAAAGATATCCAACCACAATAGGCATTTCTGTTTACTTCAATCAGCATAATTGGCAAACTGTTCAGTCGTTAATCTTAAATATAAGTTTTAATCAATAAAATAGATTGCTCCAGAATGAAGCCTAATTTGGTCCAATCGACAAAATTATACATCAACCAAATATTTCAACGCTATTAAATATTAAATCGAGTTTTAATAACATTTAAAAAAAACTGTTTTGAAATGAAAAAGTTTTTTTTCCAGTTCACTAGTGTGATGATTATTGTAGACCTCTGATAAGCATAGCATGATGATTAGGAGTTGACTGCCCCGCGTTCTTGGCAGCTGATTGAGGTCAGAATGTCTGCTTTGACAAAAGAAGGAGTGGAGCCACTAAAAAAGTAAAAAAAATATTGTAAGGGAAAAAGCGATAAAGAGCTGGTCGAACATGTATCAAATGCGTTATAAAAATGGTTATTAAAGCCAACTGAGGTGGCCTCTCTCCTTCCTCCACCATGTCACGGCAACAACTAATATGGAATAAAATGAAAATTGGTTCTATTTTTTTTCAGTGTTGGTTTATTAAGATTTGCAGCCACTGCATAAGTTTTCTTTCAGCGCCCAAACGA
This sequence comes from Sepiola atlantica, assembly GCA_963556195.1. Taxonomy (NCBI): domain Eukaryota; kingdom Metazoa; phylum Mollusca; class Cephalopoda; order Sepiida; family Sepiolidae; genus Sepiola; species Sepiola atlantica. The sequence continues at coordinate 46,623,321 of OY744536.1, read as the reverse complement.
CCAGGCGGGAACACCATCATCATTCCTTCAGAGTCGAGTTCAAGAGTATTCAAGCCATATCCACTAGACAATCGTAAGCAGCACGTACATTTATCTTTTACAGATATATAAGAACTGCAGTCTGCAAACAATTGATGAAAAAATGCAGATCTTCCGACAAAATTGCATACTTAAGTTCCTGATCGCGTTTTTTTTAACAAGTCGAACTATTGAGACAAGCTAGGTTGAATTATATGCAAGGAACTACATCGTTTCAAACAAAGAATTAGCTGATATCATATCGACACATTTTTTTCGTTTCTAAAAGTATACAGTATACATATAATATACATACCAAACATATTTTACTTAACAGATCGTATTAAACTTAGATATATTAAGTAAACTATTAAATTAAATTTGTCGGATACTTACAATATATATATATATATATATATATATATATATATATATATATATATATATATATATATATATATATATATGTGGGGGGGGTGTGATAGGGTCACCGCGCATCAAGGCTCGGGGGCTACTCGACGATAACTGTTAAAAAATTATTGGTTAGACGATTATTACGAAAGAATTGGAAACAGCGGGTGGGATGGGCAGAAGATTATGTAAATCATTTGATTTTCAAAGAGGAAAACTCTAAAAGTATTTGTTTACGTTAGACTTAAAGAAAACTTGTAGTCAGCTGGGAATCAGTCTCGCAATATATTGTTCCACAGACGGGACGCTCTAGGAAAGAAACTCTGTTCATGGAAGTTCCGTTTAGTTTTTGGGTACGGCAAGAGAGAGAGAGAGAGAGAGCGAGAGAGAGAGAGAGAGTGAAATAAATAAATTAATTACTGAGATGAGTCAATATTAGTAAACACTTTCAGGGGATATAACTCAAACAAGCACAGCTTAATCCATACTAGTTTACCCCTTCCCTATTGTTCGTACGCGGCGTTAAAATAAAACACACATGGTCCCGCAATTGATAATTAAATAGAACGCTTTCAAACACGACACATAATAATACTAATCATTACTGGTAAAATAATGTAACAATATTTCAACTATACTAAACATTTTTTTCTACTCATCTCAATGTTTATAGAAAAAACCTTTTCTACGACCCAGTCACACAATCAACCCGTAATTTCCGGCTTTCGGCTCCTAACAAAAAAAACACACACTCATACGGGTGGCTGTATTTTATTTTCTGAAGATGAGAGCTTCCCTCGAAAATTTAAGAGGAACATATACTGTCTCTACCATCACATTTCAATAATAATACGTAGGTAAATATAATCAAAGTTATTTGAAAATTATTTATTTTTCAATGTTGTCATTCCTGGTTATCTTTTCACGTACTATCCGTGTTACCTAAACAACGCATTGTCATCGCCTTCAAACAATACTTCTTACATATTACGCACAATACCTCAAGCGAACTACAACATTATTATATATATATATATATATATATATATATATATATATATATATATATATATATATATATACTAGCTGTATCTACCCGATGTTGCCTGAGATGCGGTGATATTTATTTTTAAATTTTACTTGTTAGCACATTTAAAAAACTTATCCAGATAAGAAAAATAGTTGTTGAGGGAGACATCTATTTTTATATTATTCAATTAAAAATATTAGTTATTCTCCTCTCTACTTTTGATTTTTCTGTCATAATTGAAAAATGTTTCCATATTAACAATTGTCCTGGAGGGACTACGCATTTCTTTTAAAACTATAGTGAAGTGCGTTATTATAGTGACGATAACATGGTACAACAATAACAAATGAAAGCTTTCTAGTCAATATCAATGTTTGATATTTCAGATTAAATCTTACTTAGATAAATCGTTTAAAACCTCAAAACATGTATATATATATATATATATATATATATATATATATATATATATATATATATATATTTCTCTCTATATATATATAAAATAAAATATAGTAACACGAAATTACATAATCGTCGATGCAATAATTGAATTCAACAATGGTGGCTACTGAAAAATGAAAACCGGTCCCCAGTAGTTTCTTGGCTAATCCTATGTTATTCTGATGTTCCAAGTGGATTGAGGCAAAGATGTAATTTGTGTTTGGAAAAAAAAAAGAATCCTAAAATACGAACACTTTCTGAATAAAAGAAATGAACTAATGGTAAAATGCAGACATACATGTAAATTTAAAATAACCGACAACTCGCAATCCGAGATACATTTAGATCAGTAGTGGTGGAGATACTGAATTGGATCTGACTAGATTGTTCTTTTCCTTTAATCTCCTTCTTAATTCTTTATCTATGTATTTCCTTATGGACACATGATTATCTACTAGTATATATGTGTATATTGGTGTGTTTACGTATATGTGTGTATGTATATGTACATGTTTGGATGTGTATATGCATGTGTATGTATGTATATGTTTACATGTGTTTGTAATGGTATGTATGTATTTGTATGTATATTGTATATAAATGTATATATATGTGTGCATATGTATGTGTATTTTGTGTATGTATGTATATATTATTGTATGCATGTGTATGTGTGGGTGTATGTAGTTGTATGTATGTATATATGTATGTATATATGCATGTATAGGTGTATGCCTATGTATGGAGTAATAGGTGTATTGTGCATGTGTGTGTATGTATGCATAGATATGTAATGACTATATATTTCTCATATGTATATGTTTATGGCTGATATATGTATATGTATATGTGTATATATTTTTGTGGCTGATATATATGGTTATATGTATATATATATATATATATATATATATATATATATATATATATATATGTATATATATATATATATATATATATATATATATTGTATTGTAGCTTTTATAGATACTATAAATATTGTCGATACTTTCTTGGATATTATTGTGATTATTGTTGATGGTGGTATTATTATTGTTCTGATGTTATGACCTTGTGACATATTTTAGTGATCGAGTGGGCTGTCATATCATATAAAGTTTAGTATTAGTATTAATATTGTTGTTGTCATATAATCTGATGTTCTTTTTTAAATAGGTAATTTGGGATATTGTTGATAATGTTACCAGTTGATTTCTTAGAGTTTATTATTGTCATATAATCAAATAATTTACTTAAAATAATATGGTTTTACGATTGTTTTCTTCAGAAAACACGTTAAAACACGTTAAAACACGTTAAAACACGTGAATTAAATTGCTTTATTTGTGGATGGAAGTGGACTGCATATATATACGTGTGTGTTTCTGTAGATGTATATATATATATATATATATATATATATATATGTGTATGTGTATATGTGTATATATATATGTGTGTGTGCGTGTATATATATATATGTATATATATGTATGTGTGTATGTATGCATGTACATATGTGTATGTGCGTGTGTATACATGCCTGTGTATGTGTATATATGTGACATGGTCTCTGACCTTCGATTTCTGATGTCTTTTTTCAAATCTTTTCTTATGTCTCTCCCTGCCCCAATATACTTATTTAGTCGCTAGACAGTAGATGTCGCTTTCCAAGGGGCAGAGGCGGGTTTAAAGACTGGTGATTCTTGACACGCTGACCTGATTTCTTGAGACACATTAAATTCCATCCCTGCCCCTTTACGATTTCCCAATTTCTCTTTATATATGGCTTTTCCTTCCCTCTCCGTCATACATCATGTAATTCCCCCCTATAAAATTATTGATTAAATATGCTTCAAATTTCCCCCTCTCTCTAAATATGTATTAGATATGTTGTCTCTCTCTCTCTCTCTCTCTCTCTCTCTCTATCTCTCTCTCTCTCTCTCTATTTATATTTGAATTGTCGATTGTGAATTTCCCTTTTTTCAATTTCAAAAATGTAATTTTCTAACTTGGATGCTTGACAATACCACAAGGTTGAAATAAATTATTCCATCGATGATTATGTAATTTCATGTTACTATATTTTATTTTATTCTTGCTCTGTCTTTTACATTGAGCTCTCATACCCGGATTTTCTCCTGGAATTTATTTCATTATAACACACAATATATATATATATATATATATATATATATATATATATATATATATATATATATATATATATATATATATGTGTGTGTGTGTGTGTATATATTCAGGGAATATGGCTTAATCGATTTCTAATGTCGATTGATATAATTCGATGCATATCTAATATATTTTAATTTTCAAATGGAACGTCATGTTCATATTATGCCCTTAAAACCTGGAATTTGTGAAACATTTATAAATTTATGTCTAATTCCTATTGTAATGAATTCACAAAAATAAGAGGTATGAAACTTAATTAAACTAAATATAGCGCACAGTTTGACGAATGAAGCTTAGAAGCTGGGTTTTAAAATATATCATAAGGATCGGTTAATTAGTTTAGGTGTATGGGCTGACTGTTTTCCTCGTAGCTATAGTGTTGGTCTTTTCAAGCCTAACACCAATATGTATCTCCCGTCTTTCCGATAATCATGTGTTTTTCTTGTTAGCTTCTTACACCAAGTGGTTTCATGCCTTGTCTGGAGTGATTTTCTATAAAAAAAACTACAAATATATAAACATATACACATACCTAACTTTATATAAAAATGTATATTAGTGCGGTGTGTGCGTATGTTTTATGTTTTTACCGCCATCCTGTTTATTTCATCATTAGCTTTCGAGTATTGATTTTATTCGTTCTCAAAAGAAACTATGATTATTTTTGTAATAACAATTCAGACATATTTTGACTATCTTTTGAGATTGAGAAACACTATTACAAAAGACAGCGCATGCGTAAAAAGCGATGACTATAAATGTAAATGGCGAACAAAAAAATATCTCGACTTGTAAATACATTCAAAATGTCCGCCGTGTTTGCTTTTGGCCGTTTCTCGCAGGAGATACGAAATTCACTATGAAAAATCATCTGGAAAGATAAACCGTTACTCCAAGACGGATTAAATCATCAACGGCAGATATTGAGGAAACTCTTTTCATTTCATCGCGTCTTCTTTTATTCACGAAATGGTAAACGATGGATAGCAGATAATGTGTCAAAGGCGGAGCAGTTCTTGCTGCAATTCCAGAGAGACTTGTGTTCTTTGAATCGCTCGTAAAATATGGAGCGATAGCTGATGGAATTCTTTAAATGGCAGAAAATGAGAAAATATAAATATTAAAAGACAAACTTATGGAGATATTTTTGTTCAATATTATGTGAATAAGATTACCTAAAAAAACTAATTCATTTATACTGTTATTTGTGTTCAATCATTTTCACACTTATACCTCTCTCTCTCTCTTTTCTCTCTCTCTCTCTCTGTATGTATATATATATATATATATAATTACATGTATATAAACTTGTAATATTATAAAGTAATATATCATATATATATATATATATATATATATATATATTCAGTATTTACTTAAAAACTGCTCAATAGGTTAGTAGAGCTCAGTAATTGTATGGAAATACGTCTATGGCAAGTAAGCTACAGAAAAAGTTAATGAATTATTTTAGTCCTTGCGTATTAGAGCATGGTCACTTGTTAATCCAATCAACTTAAAAGTGGGGAGCGCGAAAACACATCTCAAATAAAAAGACTGTCAAACAAAAATAAATATAAAGCCTTTGTTTGAGAGAAGTTTGACAATTGACCCAAAAGAAAAGCCCGAGAGATCATAATTATATCGACGAATCTAAACGGTTACTTAGCTAGAGTAAACACTACTTAGACATCAACTATATTATGGCAAACAATACATCCACGCATTAAGTCTGTTGATTAACTGTGGTAATGAAAAATGTACGTTTTTGTGTAGCTTACTTGACATGGATGTATTTTCATACTAATATAAATGATATATATACAAGTTAAATGTTTTCGTCCTATTAACACGGAGGGGCTGTCGCGTGATTGCTGATTGTTTTCCATTTTACCCTCGAACATTTTGCATGATCTTATAAATGTTTTTCTTGAGGTTTCTGATGAGCAGCGTATGATGGCTTCTGATTATAGCATCTTACAAGTTACGAAACGATTGTAAAACTATCGGTAAAACAAATATCATGATTAACGACTGAATTGTTTTGTCATTGAAACTTAACTAATCTATATATATATATATATATATATATATATATATATATGTATATATATATATATTAGTAGTATGTTTTTGAAAGGCTGTGGGCAATGCAAATTCCGGGTAAGATGTGGCATCCATTTTGGCAGTTTCTCTGCACAGACGGAGTTTTCCTATGGTGTTTATTATTTTCGACAAAGGGAAGTTTATTTTTCCGAAATGTTAAATAAATGATTTTGATAATCATCCGGACATCACACAAATAGCTAACACCACACTTGCTGTTATGTAAGATTTTAAGAAAAAATAAATAGTAAGTCACATTTCGAATTCGATTTATTATTTTTGTTCCTTGCACCTTACACCGTAACTGGAATTTGCATTGCCCACATCCTTTTAAAACATTCTACTACTGTTCCTAGCAATGCTTCAAGCAAGCTACAATTCTCTATTATATATATATATATATATATATATATATATATATATATATATATATGAAAAAATTAAAAAGGTTGCTAAGTATAACTTTTTATAAGAATCGTTTTATATTTGAAACGAAAACAAGCAGTATTACTGATAATTTAGATAAAAAACAGACATCTCCATATTCATGATATAAAACAAGTAACATTAAAAATAACATACAAAAATAAATATCTATATAATCTCCTGTCTGAATTGCCATATTATTTTAAGATAATAAAACAAAATAAATAAAACAAAACAATTATAAGTAATATAAGTATATTGCCTGTATTTATATATTATTACGTCGTAATTAACTCTAAATTTCCACATATTTTAGCCACGAGTATAACTCTTTGTAACGCTTCGAATAATTCATAATTTAAATTAAAAACAAAATAAAAATAAATAGTTTTCTGCTAAGGGGTAAAACAGAGATGAAACACGAGATTAAAGCCTTTCGGAAAAATTCAAATTTTGTAGAAAATTTTATGATTTAAAATTTTTCCATCAGCTATCGCTCCATGGTTCCAAAAAACACAAGTCCCTGGAATTGAAGTAAGAACTGCTCCGTCTTTGACACATTATCTGCCATCTATCGTTTACTATTTCTAAATAAAAGCAGGCGCGAAGAAATGAAGAGAAATTTCTCTTTATTTGTCAATTAAAACGAGAACAAGCAGTACTTAACGAAATATATATATATATATATATATATATATATGTATATATACATATATATATGTATATATATATATATAAATATATATATATATTTATATTTAAAGATCTCCGAAACCTATTAAACTCTAGAAGTGAAATAGCAAACAGCTGTTTACACAGAAATAAATTTACCTTGATATATAATAAAAATAATGATAATAAAAAAAATAAATAAATAAATAATTAAATAAATAAATAAATGAAAAACTGAACAAGTTAAAATTTAAAACCCACAATAGAAATAAAAGAAACCACGTGTTAAAATAAATTCGCCCACTGTATTGACACAACCAATGGAAACAGGATATAGGAAAATCCATTGTTAACAAAAAATAGGATAGGTATAGGAGCGCCACCAACAAAGCCTTTGTTCGCGGGAAGCCCAACGATTGGCTGAGGGAACGACAAAGAATCTGATTGGTTAACTAGCAAGCCATGTATATAAAAACACCTGACAAAAATAACTCCATGCATTTAGCCTGACGATTCCCCCCGGGGATGAAACACGGGAGCCTCTGTGTAGCTTGATTGCCATATATATTTTCATTGCTTACTATATATATATATATACGCTGATTTGTTGCCATTATTTTTACTGGCTATAGTCGACCGGTGTTTACCAGTGCGTTTTTTTAAATATTATTTATCGCTACCATTAGCGGTTTATTTATTTTAGGAATATGCATTTTTATTCGCCCTTAATCGGACGTGTCATCAATTTTACGATATATATATTTTTTAATTAATTGATTTATACATTAATTTTTGTATATGTTGATTTTGTAAATTCATTTATAAATTAATTTTTGCGTGCACAAAAGGAAGACATGGACACGTGTTTCTGACTATGAGCCGTCATCAGCATGACTTATCAAGGCAAGGATTGAAACCTCGATGTAAATATTCGTAGTCTAGCGCTTTACCCCTAGACCAGAATCACGTGCCAAAAAAAAAACGCACCGGTAAACACCGGTCGAGTATCGCCAGGAAAATCAATAACAAAAAATCAGCGTAACTTTATAGGCGATAAAAAGTCGAGCTTAAAATGTAGCAGGTCATTCTGGTCTAGGGGTAAAGCGTTAGACTACAAATATTTTCACTGAGGGTTCGATCCCTGCCCGAATAAGTCATACAGATGGAAGCTCACAGCCGGAAACACGTGTCTATGTCTTCCTTTTGTGAACGCAAAAGTTAATAATGAACGTAAACTATTTTTCATAATTGGTAAATATTATTTTGGTTTTGAAAATATTTTTTAACAAATAATCAAATCAAACAATTTTTATACTTTGAATGTTTTTATTTTGTAAAATATTTTTGATAGTTTAATTATTAAGCAAATTATAACAAAGTAACACACAATCATTAAAACATAATACATTAACACTGCTTTTTTATAAATGATAAAAAGAATTCCTCCAAACGGACAAAAATAAATGGGGCTTTTTCGATTAACACCGGTTCGCAATTTCCGATTTCAGATACTACGACTATGATTGCGTGGATACTTCATATTTTACCAAATAATGTAAAGAATAGATTTCTAACAAGAAAGAAAAATAGCGGATAACGAGACCATGATAAGAACAGGGACCTGTAGACGTGCAATCTGACACTCTTACAACTGATCTATTTAGGCGATTGTAATGCTAAGCATTTATATTTGTACTATATTTTGCTGTTATTAATATCAATAATGAATTGGTTTAGTTAAGATGGGGTCAATTTAAATATCTTCCAAGGCGGATTAATTATTTTCTGAGATAAATTAGATCGGAATACATTTTTTTTTTAAGAACATGAACCGACGTTCCGCTATAAAAATTGGAGACTAGAATCAAACATTCCTAGTGCAGCAAGACAGCTAAATTTAAAGCAAAACAGATTGAACTAGAGAAATGAGATAATCATTACATGCAGATATATACATAAATTCAAGCTAGCCTAAACACTCTCTCTTTGTGTTTTTTAAAATTGAAATCGCTCCAGACAAGGCATGAATCCACTTGATGTAAGGAGCTAACAAAAGCGAAATATAATTATCGCGAAGACAGGATATGCCTATTGGCTTGAGTCTTGGAAAGACCATGCCTATAGGTAGGAGGAAAACAGTAAACAGAAATAGAGTTCCACAAGCATGCAGTTCTTCGAAAGAAGCTACTGGAATAGGAAGCTGTATTACAATGAGGTGTCAAAACAGAGAATTGATGAAGACCACTAGACGAACGAGTCAAACGAGCTGGAACAAAAGAAGCGGGGAATAGATCACATAATTCTGAAGAACACATGACATGATAGTATTTATAGGAAAAACTGAGAGTATCAACATCACGTCTGTGAGAGAGAGGGTGCAGAGAAGAAGAAAGGGTAGGGCCAATCAAATTAGCTATGCTTCTGAACCTTATGAAGAACCCTCAAATAGGTCAGAGATTCACCAGCCCAAATATGACAACAATATTCCATACATGGTTTTATAGTAGACTTGTCAAGATAGAGAATAGCCTCAGGTGTGAGAAAGTGTTTGGAGCGATAGAAAGAACTGACTTCACGAGAAGCAGAAAAAGCAATGGATCTAATGTATAGACTATAAGAAAGATTTGATGACAGAGAAAGACCAACAAGTTTCAGAGTCGATTTCTCCTCAAGAGAATAGCCAACGATGTTTTCTGTATGAGTGGTTGTACAAATTTATTTGTCCAAAAAAATTAATGTTTTCTCAATTTTGGTTTGTTTTGTTTATATTGGTGTTCTCTGTAAGAATGAATTTCGTTACGCTTTCAAAGTATCCATACTTCAACCATTGTTTATATCTCGCTACGATTATATAAAGTTCATTTTATTAGGGCAATACATACAATCGCACCTTTGAAAATAAATAGCATGTATAAGTATCCTGAACTTCTGCATTGCCATTTTGTTTACAAATATAACTGGACTATTAATATTTCTAAAACGATCGTAATCACTATAATTGTAATTAAAAAGTAATATGCTACTTTGAAACTTGTTTATGGTTAAAAATTGATACTCTTTAACAATAAAATAATTATATATATATACATACTTGCGTGTGTCTTCTACAGATGTTTCGCCATATCAATACTTTTCAGTGTGTCTAGATATGGCAAATGTTTTCAGACGGAGATTCGAAATTAGAAATATTTATATAGAGAGCGACAAGCAGGGATATATATATACTATGTCAATGGTGAAAGTCTTTTTCTTTTAGCATCGTGTGCAATTTAGGTCGATGTCCAGTGTTATACGAACATGAAGACACTTTTAAAAGAACAAAAGAAATACTCAAAGGTATGAATGAACGACGCACAGCAGGTTGTTGGCTGGAGTCTGTAATGGCTTGCAATAAAAAGGTCGGAAGCTGATGGCACCTAGTTTCACTTTCACGTTGGAGCCTCTCGGAGTTTTTACGGAGAATTAAAAACAGGAAGAAGAAACGATGTTAGACGGACCGGGTCGCGTTCTATGGGAAAGTATTGAATTCAATTTATTGGTTAGGTGGCCTTTTCGGTATGAGAATCGTTAACAGCATTTTACACAAGCAGAAGGAAAGAGGAACTATATGAACAGAAACGGAAGCGAAAGAGAGTATGTTTAAAGATGGAGACAGATCGAATGAGGAAGAAAGAACGAATGAGTGAGAGAAATAATTGAATAAATAAGGAAAGAAAAATTGAAACGAAAATAGATAAAAGGAAAGGCAGAAAGATAGAAATAAAATATTGGTAAAAAAGAAAGAAATAGTTAGACAAAAGAAACAGCAACAGACAGACAGAAGGATAAAAGGTAAAATAAAAAAGAAAGAAAGACAGAAAGAATTAGAGAAATAAAACAGACATAAAACGTAGGTTGAAATAAATAAAGAGAAAATGAGAGAAAGGCAGATAGAGATAGATAGAGAGAGAGAGGGGGGGGGAGAGTATATTCTCTTCTCTCTCCCTCTCTATTTATCTCTGTTTATAAGGTTTTCTCTCATGGGAAAGAGAAAACATAAGAAAGGAAATGTAAAAGAAAGATGAGAATAAACAAAGACATATAGAAGGAAAGAAAGAAAAGAAAAAATGACAAAAACAAAGAAAACAAAGCGAGATAAACAAAAGACCAAAAATAATGAATTAGAAACAAAAGAAACAAAAGAAAATAAAGAAATACAGAGATAAAAAGAAAGACGAACTAAAACAAAATATAGAATGTAGAAATAAAGAAATACTTAAATAATGTCAGAAATTGAAAAAGAAAGAATGACACGAAAAAGAACGAATGAAATTCAGAAAGGAATACACAAAGACGGATAGAAACAGAGAAATTAAGAAAGAGAGAAATAATTAAAAAAAAGAGAAAAATAAAGAAAGAGAGAAAGAAACAAACATGAAGAGAAATAAATAGAGAAAGAAAGAGAAAGAAAGAAAAAGAAAGACGGTCGCTGTCGGGGAAAACGGTGTTCGCTGCCGACGATCGGTTTCACTTTGAAGACGCCGATCGGCATTTGCGCCGCTCGCTGTTCAACGACGCGTAGAAAATACTTTAGACGCAGAGAGAGACGCACGTTGCCGCGCAAACCGGGTAGCGTCTGATTGGAAAAGAAATGTATTGGTTAGGTGTCCTTTCTATAGGAGACTTTCTTAAGGTCTCTTTACACAACAGGAGCGTGATTAGAAAGTTGTCCGATGGCACAAATTGGGGGAATGCCGAATATCGACTTTGATAAACACACAGAGGGGCTAATGTGTTCTCATAAGACGAGGAAAGATATAAACACAAGAAGAAAAGTCGAAAATAAAATCCGGATATGAGTAAAGAAAGTTTCGGAATTTTTTAGATGAAGATTGATCATTTGTATTTTTTTAAATAGAAAATTGCACCAGACAAGGCATGAAGCCGCTTGATGTAAGGAGCTAAAGAAATACTACTCCAAGGTAAAAAAAAAATATCCAACGATAAGTGCTAGATGGATAGATTCCGACTCAGAAAACAGCAATTTTTCCTCCTTTGTCAAAAATATCGCACATGGAATGTGAGGAGTAAAAGACAAAATAAGGGAATCGAGAGTTACGAGGCTGCCGAAAATTAACCCAAGATCCACTTTCTACTTACAACGTTTTGCCCATTTTTACCTCAAACCCTTTTCGGTTGCGTCCTGTCGAACTCGGGGTTAGATTGTTCTCGTTCCGTCAGCCATGACCGGGTATAAGTCTTAAGTAATTTTGATTTTATTCTTAATTAGTTGTAGTGAAGATTGAACCTTAATTCTTCAGAAGACTGTCGCTTTGAACTGATTATTAGAGTAAACATTTTGAGGGCTGTGTGGGGGTGGAGGGTAAACATTTTTTTTGGGGGGGGGTGGAGGGTAAACAATTTTTGTGAGATGGGGCCAAAGTTTTTAGGGGGCGGGCCAAATTATTATCATTTTTTTTAACTTAAAATATTTCTCAGGGTTGGGGAGAGTAAAAAAAAATTGGAGGGTGGGACTGGAGAAGCGTAAATATTTTTTGGAGGGGTCGGGGAATTTTTTTTTTCTTGAACTTAAACAAGGCTCATTAATATGAGTTCTTTTTTTATGATAGTTACACTACATAAATGACCTTGATTTTTGTTCTTTGATACGACTGGGGCGCATTAATATGAGTTATTTTTTAGGATAGTGATAAAACATGAGCAAACATTATTTTTTTTTGACATGATAGGGGCGCATTAATATGAGTTCTTAGGTAGGCCAACTGGGCTGGGGATAGGTACATATATAATATGTGCACTCTTGCAGAGATAGGTAAGTATATCGTATGCACACAGAGGCGGCGATAGGTACAATATAGTATGCGCACTGGGGCAGCGATAGGTACAATATAGTATGCGCACTGGGGCAGCGATAGGTATATATATAGTACGTGCACCGAGGTGGCAATATGTACGTGTATAGTAGTGCATAGGGGTGGCGATAGGTACGTATATAGCATGTGCACAGGGGCGGCAATAAGTACGTATATAGAATGCGCACCAAGACGGTGATAGGTATATATTTAGCATGCGCTCCGTGGCGGCGATCAGTACATATATAGCATTCGCACCGGGGCGGCGATAAGTACGTATTTAGCATTCGCACCGGGCCGGTGATAGGTACATATTTAGCATTCGCACGGGGCAGCGATAGGTACTTATGTAGTATGCATACCGGGGTGGCAATAGGTATTCATGTAGTATGCACACCGGGGCGGCAATAGGTACTTATATAGTATCTGCACCGTGGCGGCAATAGGTACGTATATAGTATGTGCACCAGGGCGGCGACAGGTACGTATTTAGTATGAACACCAGGACGGAGATATGTACATATATAGTATGCCAACCGGGGCGGAGATATGTACCTATATAGTATGCACACCGGGGCGGAGATATGTACCGATATAGAAGGCGCAGACAGCGGTGGTAATTTTATAGAAATATGTCATACTGTTGCCCTGGGCAACGTAGGAGAAATAGTGGGGAAGAAACAGCTTTCGCAAAAGGCAAACTGGGTTAGTAGCGGTGAAATGGGGCGACCAGGGAAGAGAAAGGTAGAAAGATAAAGAGACGGCTATAGAGAAATGGAGAGAAATAGAAGTTTGAATATAAAGATGTTACACAGGCGATTTTTCTTCAATTATATGTTTTTATGACCCCGAGCAACGCCGGGTAGCCTTGCTAGTATCCACTGAAACTTTATGATAATAACATCTAAAATGAAAACAGTAGTCCTAATAATCCTAATAATAAAAAATAAAGAAAGAAGATATGAGTGAGAATTAGAAATTAGAAAGCCATCCAATTTATTTACTATGCTCGTCACATCTAAGAAACATTTACACGACAATGAACCTATGCTTGCAATAAACAGAAATATTTTATGTCAACATTTACAGTCATACTCGGAAAATATCATATCGAAATACAAACGACACGACTTAATTGCGATTGTCTATCACTAAATTTGAGACAATTTCAAAAACTAACAGTGGCATTACAATACCCTATACAACTTTACATAATAAAAGCACGCTATCTTATATTATATATCTTATGTATATAATACATCTGCGTCGTAAGATTAACTAATTTGCATATTACTGTGCAAAAGGATTGCTTATTATTAACCATTCTTTAGTATTGCTATTGAATTCAATGATTGCTTTGCTTTTAATATACCACATAGTTTAGTTTAGGAATATTGTTTTATTTCGTAGAAAAAATGTTTAGTGTTTTTTTTTCAAATCTTCTTTCCGGTCTTTTATTCAGGGTACTCGAACGAGTAAGTTAAAGACAAAGTTTTTCCACACACGCACACACTCCATCGCTCAGGAAAATTGATTTCTTTCTTTTCTTTCTAAATGATTTTAATCTTTTGTTAATAGTTGCAAAAAAAGAATGCGTTAATTTTTAATCTTTCGAAATTTGAACATCAATTCAGAAGACATTAACATGTCGAATAGAAAGTCATTTACACTTGCTGTAAAATTTGATCAAATCTCCATGTATTAAAAGATTTAAATGTAAAAAAAAGCTATTTAGACCCCCACCACCTTTAGTATGTTTTTATATATTATATAAGCCAACCCCCCAAAACAAAATTTTACGTAATAATTTATTCTAGTGGATTGTAACTAACCCAAAATACTTCTCACCTAAACGTAAATTCACATGTAGAAATTGGAAGATTATTATTTATAAAATTGATAATTAAATAATAGCTTTAAAAAATAAAATGGTAACTTAAATTCAATGTTTAAATCATTGGCGGCCATGACGTCTTCACTCAATGTGGGCGAAATGGGTTAGATATTCCAACGATCCTGTGATATTACCACATAATCACGTTGGCGCACCGGTTCTCGTTACATCACCAAAGTTAATCGGTATTAAGCCTGGCGAGTACCAGATGGGTGACCATTTGAGAATAAGAGGTGTTGTATGTGGGAGGATGATGATATCTCTATGTAAAAACTAACGTCGTCATCTCATCTGACCGGGATATACATGCGGCTAGAAATATTTTTATAGGTACTTCCTCTTTTAGAGGAAGCCAGCTCAACCCACCCAGGGTGAATGCTGCACCAGGTACATATATTACATCTTGACCTTACTTTAAATAGATTTTTGGAGACAAACGAAAAGACTCCCGGGCAACGCCGAGTAAGGACAACTAGTATAATATATTACATCTTTTGTAAAACATGTTCAAATAGCGGATATCTATATGAAAGAAAACTGACTTTTAGACTCAGATTAAATAACAACAAACCTCACTATCTGAACGAAATTACCTTTCTCACAAATAATTAAACATATTAATCAAACACACGCCTTAATTGTTTGTGGGAGGGAGAACAACGAAGGTCCGTTCAAATTGTTAGGCGTGACGTTGTTTCGTATGATTATGTGTCACGGAGCCAATAATTTAGTTGAGAATACCACGTTACATTATATTGAAAAGAAACACTATAAAGTAGATATTGAACGAAAGGTAAAACGAAGCTATTATATAGTGTACTAGCAGGGCTACTTGCAAGGGGCAAATGTGTAACATATTTATATTAAAACTTTTATCTCTTTAACCCTCTCTATCCATCTCTCTATTTTTACTTGTTTTCCATCTCCCTCTCCCCAACCCACTATTTTTCCTCCACCCATCCCATTCCTTTCATTGGACACACACACACGTACAGACAACTCTCATTTATTTCGACACCTGGATGCATAAGGGGGTAACTTTCTTATTAAAAATTCAGAGTTACTCCCTTCTAGTATATGAAAATGGCCGTGATAACTGTCACCTCTGAATAAATATGCGCCAGTTTAGGGTCAGAGAATAAATAGCTTTTTCTAAATTTTAGATATTATTCATTCCGGGCCACGCTGATCAAGAATATACCAACTTTGTGGGTGTCTGTTTTGTAGTTTAAGACTTTTATCTGGGCAGATACACGCAGACAATTTTCTTTTATATAATAAATTATCAACATCGGATTATAATGTCTAACGAGGTCGGCTAAAAATATGTAATCAATAATGAACATCGACAGCAAACAACTCAAACTTCGTACATCCAAAACTGAAATTATTGTCAACAATCTGTGTCGCAAATCCAACTCTTCGCTCATGTACTCTCACACTCTAAATAACAAATATCGCACTGTGTTTTAATAAAAAAAAACAGCCTTTTATTACAAATACGAGACTTCCTATGGATCATGATAGCCAAGGGAAAATTTAAAAATTGACATATAAAATGATACTTAAGTTGGCAAGTATCTGGAATTTATTTTCTCTATTGACATCAACTATCGGCGACACTTCTCCATACCATTGTGAGATAAGCGACATTTTATTTCTTTGAATTTTCGAACTACGCAAATATAATTAGACACAACGCTATTAATTTGGGGGATCTAGGATAGTTTGTCTATGCCATAAATTCTCAATCTTTAATTAGACAGATACATTTACCAATGCATAGTCGCACTCCTATTCATCAAAATATATTATCCATCTGACTCACACTCTCAACCACCATAATATCACAATTACTCTATGGGCTAAATTAATCAAAGTATACCTAATTAGAACAGGATGTGGGATGTAAAAAAAAAGCTTTTCAACCAGGGGTACCTGAATAATACACTCGAAACCTTCTCTAAGAGCACAGCGCCCGCACTTTCCCGGTTATATTAAGAAAAAGAAAAATAGAGAAGAAAAAAAAGCAGGTATTTTTATAGAATAACTTTTGTCTACAAACCGGCCCCAAACTTTTTTCTACGTATTTTTTTCATGTGTGTGGGGGAGCGGTGTCACTATGACGTACGGTAAGTGGTATGGTTAAGAGAGGGTGTAAAAAAATTGCAAAGCATGCTCTCTCGTAATTAAGGAATTTTAGAAGGTCCTGAATCCGATTGGAGACAGGGATAGTCTGATAAAATTACTGACAACCGGAGTCAGAGAAACAGATAGGCAGAGAAAGAAAAAGAAATTTTAAGAAAATAGAAAAGGAAGGAAGAAAATAGAAAAGAAAGAACAGATGAATATTAAATTAAAGGAAAGAGAACGTTTAAGAGAACTAAATTAAATCTGAACCATTCAAAAATTAAAAGAGAGAAGAGGCAAAATAAGACAGGAAAGCATATAAGAAATATAAACCAATGAGCAAAGAAAGCAATGTGTGATAAAGAAGCGAAGATATTTGGAAATTAAATAACATAAAACTAAAAAAAACGGAAAATATAAACTAGAAATATTTCAGCAATAAATTTTGCCAAGGAAAAAAAAAGATTCAATAGAACATGAAAAGTAGCGAATCAATTTTCTCAATTTCATTTTTCGACTCTCCAGACTAAATTACAATTGTAGCCGAACCCCTTGTAGGTTTTGGCTCATACACACACATAAACACACACATAACACATATACATGGACGCACGTAAAGAAAGAAGGAAAGAAAAAGAGAGAGCAAAGGGTAGAAAGATTGTAAGAAAGAAGAAAGAAAAGACTCCACAAAGGAAAAAACGAACGAAAGGCAAATATGATGAAGAATCGAAGGAAAGGAACAAAGATTTAAAGAAAATAGAGTAAACAGAAAGAAAGAAAACAAAGAGAAGGAAGCATCAAAAAAAGAAAAGAAACGTAACAAAGAAATAAGCGTAAACAGAAAAAACAAAGAAAGAAACAAAGAAAGGGTATCAAATAGCAAAAAGAAACAAACAAACAAAGGAAATCTAACAAGACGGAGAATAGAAGTTGTAATGGTCAGATTGGTAATAGCACGAACACACGATAAGATATTAAACTGGTTTATTCACCATATTTGATTCGCTAACATTTATCAACACGAGACTTCAAGGGGAAGTAACCCTTGTCTATTACGAGTTACTACTACTATTACCTCCTTCTTACAAAACCAAAAAGTAATTTTCTTTATTAATTATGATCCTTTGCTTAATTTAATTTATTTAATTTATTTAAATTTTATTTATATATCACGAGGTCCTTAAATATTTCTAGGGTCTTTCTTGTTCTCCTATGCCGATTTGATGGCGTTGGTAGTTGTTCTGGTTTGATTATTGCATTCTAGAAGTTGTATTGCCATTTTTATTGGAGCGTTTAGCTTCCTGGACCTGCTGTGTGGTTCCATACAAGTTTACTTGTCTCATTTTTTATGGAATATATTTTGCTGTGTGTGTGTTTTGTGAGGCAGTAATTTTCAAAATGGTGTACGCGATGACATCTCCTGCACCATCCTTTGCTAAAGGCATAGCAGTGTTATTTTCGTTTTTCGTGACTTCTCCCACACATTGTTAGTAGTTTTTACCTCGCGTGTTCTCTTTTGTAGTAGCTACGTATACTCTTGTGCTTTCGACAGCTATCGTCAGTGTGATATTATGTTTACTTATAAGATTTATCCTTCGTCTTCATACTTCAATCCTTGTATGATTTGTTCTAGGATTCTTACATCCTTATTAGTACCAACTTCACATCTGCCTGCCTTTGTCTTCACTCTGACCAAGTATTCATCAAGTCTTTCTTAATTATGTAAGATTAAAGTAAATTCTAGTGTTCAACTCATTCGTTTGGTTTTTGAATAATTTGTATTTAAAAAAACAGAACATGTTTTCCGACTTTTTCTTTTGTTCGATTGTAAGCATTGAATTTTTAAAAACTCTCTCGACCTTTTGGCCCTGTGCTCAGTAAAATATAGTTATGCTTTAAATATTTTGAAAATCAAACAACATGAGGAGGAAGAAAAGAATAAAGAAAAAAAACACTATAAGACAGTCTCGCTTGACAAGGTTGTTTTACAACGAAAATTCAAAAAAAAAATTAAATAAATCAATTTTTCATTTAAAATTGCACGATTGTTTGATTTTCAAAATATTTCACTTTAATATATATATATATATATATATATATATATATATATATATATGTGTGTAAAAAGAAAACAAATGGAAATTGTTAAAATATCATCAACGATCGACTATTTTTCAAGACTTTTCCTATACGAGATGTTGATAAATATTTTTAAAGTTTTAATTTTTTTAATTTTTTCCATAACATGTGGTTATTGTTTCCATAATAAGCATCATCATCTCTCTCTCTATCTCTCTCTCTCTCTCTCTCTCAGGGTGGGCAAAAATAAGGGTCCTATTTTTAAAAATTCATAACTTTTTTATTTATTGATTTAAAAAAAAATTTTTTTTAGAATACGTAAAGGACCCCTTCCGAAGCAAGCATGAGCCGTATTAGCCCTAAGGAACGTACCCTCATTTAGAAAACATTATTTTTGCTTAAAAAACTCAAAACAGTGTAAAAAACAATACTTTAGTTTTTGTAAGTTTTAAGAAGTGTTTTTCGGCTAAAATTTGTTTTGTTTATTTCAAAAAATCTCGGAAGGGTCAGTCTACACACACATAAAGTTTGGTGAGTTTAACTTTTATTTTGTGGAAGTTATTCAAATTCAAGTTATTCAAATTTAAAGATAGGACCCTTATTTTGGCCCACCCTATATATATATATATTAATATATATCAATATTAATTTTAAATAAATAATATAAAATTATTTTTAGATACATACGCATGCGTTTCCAGCTTTCGCTCTCATTAGTGCAAGGATGATAATCTCAGACGGTCGCACGGTTCGACCCCCCTGCCACATAATGCAATATTGTTTATTTTTATCTTTATTTTCGCTATAATTTATATAAATTTAAAATAGGCCTAAAGTATATATATATATATATATATATATATATATATATATATATATATATATATATATATATATATATATATATATATATACTTAAGAGCTATTTTCCATTTACGTAAATTATAGCGAAAATAAAGATAAAAATAAACACTATTGCATTATGTCACACACTGATTACTTGGTGCTTACTGGTTTCATACGACCAATCATTGAGAATATGGCGGTAGTAATTGAGGGAAAATAAACATAGTTTTGATTAAAGGAAGAATCAAAGAAATCTCAATTATTCCAAGACTTAATAATACACATGGATCTTATCTTCTTTTAAATACGAGCTTTGCTCAGAAAAGTAAATGCGTAAAAATATTTTCTGTCGACTAAATTACAGATCAACGTGATTTATTTCTAGTCTGTCAAAGAAGTGAAATAGATAATCGTGTTAAAATATTTATTACAAACGTAGTTCATAAATTGCTTTATCTCTTTTAGAAAATAAGAGCTCGCCGCACTAGCATTTGCTTTTGAAAATCATACATATTTCCACTTCCGGTTAGCTCTACATCTATTTTAATGCTAAATATAAGTTATTAAAAACTTGTTTCACTATGATGTTTTTCTATATACTTTGATAACACAAAATACATGCTAAAATCTCCCTTAGTTCTGGGATGGATCATTTTTTTTTAAAATGTATTTTAATTGTCTTACTTATCCATAATGAATTATTAAATGAAAAAGTCATCAATCTATCTCTTGGTTATCCCTGTATTTCTTTTGCTTTCTCTCACTGTGTTTTTATTCAACCACTTTCTAATTCTTCTTACTGATCCTGTGAGCATTTAGAGACAGAGTGACTAATCTAATTTACATAGTGCGTTGGTTTACACCGTAAACACACATGTAAATAAGATGGCAAAATAATAGGTCTCTTTCCTTCTATATTATCAATAAATATAATATAGAAGTGAAGATACGTAGTACTTCCGCAATAGAGGTTATATCTTTGGTCGAGTGTGTTATGTTTTTGTTTTTTTCTTGTGTACTGCCTAGAATACACATCTTTTAACCATTGGTCACCAAACCTGGTTTAAATATCGGCCATTGGTCTAACTTAGAAGTGATTTAATTTTATGATATTTAGGTCAAAATTAGGTCACCGCCACGGAAAAGGCTACTTGGTCTATATTGTAGCCAATGAAGTTCCGCATCCGATACGACCTTGATGAAGACAATGTTGTACTTTATTTTATTTAATTCTTACCAACTTTTCTTAATTTAACTTTATTTTATTCTATTCTTAACTAGGAATAATCAATTTAATCTTATTGCAGAGCTCTACAATAGGATTAAATCGACTATTTCTAAGGTTAAGTTTTACGATCCATTCAATGGTCGTGATTATTATTCAATCCAAGCGCACAGAACACAAAGCCGTGTTACATTTTAGACACAACTGGTATGCATATATATCTATATCTATCTATCTATCTATCTATCTATCTATCTACTAAAGCTCTTACCTTTTGTTGATCGTGTTTTTGCCTGTTATCTAGCCTATTTTTCCTGTGTAAACTTATATAAGAGATATGAATATCTACACATACACAACGTTATATGTCATTTCCTGTTGAATTTTAGGAAATGACTTGAAACATTTTTAAGGTCTGACTTGCAGTTTTATTTTACAAATTATTACATAATATAATTGTTTTCTATTTAAATTAATACATAATTAAATTGAAATTAAACTAAAAATAGCTGAAATAATCGACCAACCCCAGACGAAATCTGCCCCATAGCCCCCTTAGGTGTGCATTTAGAGATTCGGGAATACTTCTATTATCGTTCTCGGTTAATTTTACATAAGAATACACTTTTAGATTTTATCTAGATTCTCTAACTGTTTTCTATACTCATGCATACAGACATTGAGTTTATATATATATATATATATATATATATATATATATATATATATAGAGAGAGAGAGAGAGAGAGAGAGAGAGAGAGAGAGAGAGAAATCTATATAGAAATATATATAGTGTTTAAAAGAAAAATAAGAATGGGCGAAAAAGAAAGAAAGTATGGAAATTAAATAGAGAGTGATAACATATAATAAAATAGCCAGAAAGAAATACACAAAAGTAAAAACACATTTATACATGATAATATCCCGTGACTGCACCGCTGTTTATCTACAATAATCTCTGCGTGGGTTTTAGGTCTTACGGCATCAGACTTTCTTGGTTTTAATTACTGGTTTTAATACACCTTTGATAACAGTGCGTTCACTATTTCGTTTAACCCAAAACGACTTCATAACTGTATCTTATACTTCAATTTATTGCATGGATCTTTACTTTTAATGTCTTCTGTGAGACCAAAGTTTATTAGATATGTCCCAAGAGTGCGCCCGAGAAATTAACTGCTTTCGATTTTTATCGACTGGCCACGACGAGATTGCCGATCGTTTCTTCCAGCTTCTGAGACTAGGTCATTGTATTTCGAGAATTTCCTCTCGTGAACTTGTTCTAGAGTCTTCTTCCAGGGAATCGTTAATTCAAAAGATGTTGAAAAAAAAAGAATAGGGAGAAAAGGGAAGGGGCGGAGAAACCGAGGAAATGAAGATAGACAGAGAAAAACGAAAGAAGAACTTTTAAAAAAGGGGAAAAGAAATAGAGAAAGAAAATGGAACATAAAAAGGGGGACACATAGTAATAGTTAAAATTAATTTAAATGGAAGAAAAAATAAATAAACAGAAAGAGAGAGAACGAAGTTTAACTGAAATGTTTAAAAGGTGAGAGAGGAAATGGAGATAAAAGAAGAAAAAATATACACAGACATGACGAAAATATTTATTTAACACTAGTATAAATAATAATGTGATAAATATTGCATTAGTTTATAATTTTGATGCTTTACCCTTCTTTTTGGAGTATAGTACGGTTTCGGTAGCACCTATCTTTATATATAGAGAGAGCTGTTATTTACCTTCCTCCCACAAGGAAAGATGTGACACAAGGTCGGGAAAGTGGGGTTTGAAAAGCCAGCGCCTGAGAAGGTGAGCACTCTGGCCTACAAAAAATGCCTGGGCAGCCCCGTCGGTATTCTCCGGTAGGGGCGCCTAAGGCAGCAAGCAATAAACTTACTCCTCCCCAAAGAGGGGAGGCAAAGCCTGGGAGGGTGGACCTCCTAGAACTGCACAGGACAGACCCATAGACCGGCGTAAATCAAGCCCCGAAGGCGAAGACAATACCAGTTTATGGGGTGCAGTATCCATCGAAACAGATACTACACTTTGTTCTAAAAAGAGTATCATGAACGCAAATGGGTTTATGTAAGGATACTTTTAGGCATGCTGCTGATCAGTTCACGAAGATTATTTTGGTAGATTTCTTACCATGTTTCAGGCAGTAATTTTAAAAGTTCTGCTTTTGAAGATGGTTTCTGTATCCTTTTCGAAGGTTCGGGTCTAATATGTGGTGTTCAACAAGGTTCATATCTGATTACTAACGGAAGTGTTTTTTAATCCAATTTTGATGCGACTAAGCTTGTTTGTTTTAACAATGTGGCGAAAGCGAGCATCTTTCATAAATAAGGATATGTTTGTATCATTCTACCACTTGGGAATATTATGAGGAACTTTTCCTGCGATCTAAAACCATTTTTAACAGAAGTAAACTTTAAAAATAAATGAAGGAAAAGTGGCAAAACATCCCAGAAGAAAATGTGCGGAATTGATAAAACAAATGCTTAAATAAGTTATTAAACAACGCAAATTTACTTAATAAGAATCGGTATTTTATGATATTCTCATTAAATAGTTAATATTTGAAATAAACATCAAAGTTGATATAGGTATTTCTTTACCGTTGTAATGTCTAAAAATAGAAGAACAGAAAACATTAGGCTTCATGAGATAAATAAGAAAAAAAGAGAAAAAAGAATATAAAAAGCGAAACTGTGAATAAAAAGAAAAGTAAGTGAAGAAAGAAATTAGAAAGAAAAATTCTTGGAATTAAATATTCAGAAATAATATTATACGAGGTTCTGGTTTCCGTGGCGTGTATATACCATTATACCAACGTTGTCGTCGTCAGGAACCCGTGTTATTGATCATATTTGGATACACTCACTCGGACGCCGATGTTTAGTTTTCATGAGACATTCACAGAAAATGGGTTAAGGATCTTTGAACTTTTACAAGTGTAAGCCCCATTTTGTATAAAGAGAGATATATAGATAGATATATGGCTAGGAAGAGATAGCTAGTCTTATTAAACGTAGCAGCATTGTGCGCGAATGTTCCCACCTTCAGAAATGTTCTTTTGGAAACGGCTATTAGCTCCGCCTGCTTAAGTTGTCAGCCCAAAATAGGAATAACTTTGTTCTTCTGCAAGTCACGTGGTGCGTCAACTTCCGTTAACTAAAATGTAAATTCTGACCTCCCATCTGTCAATCACTCCACCGTTCAACTAACGGCTCTCATTATGTAAAAAACCTCAATGTGAAAAATAACGTGCGGGAATAGATATATTCAATGTATAAATAATGTGAAAGAAATAAACATGAATAAAAAAAAAGAAAGACAGAGAGAATGAAAGTTGAAATTTAAGATTTAAGCGTGATACAAGAAAACGAAAACGAAAAGTATGTGACATAAACAAAGCAAAAGTATTGAAATAAAATGTTTAGGAATCATCAGAACTATTATGGAGAACAGGGAGACAAGAAAATATAAAATAAATAATAAAACAGCAGAACTAAATGTTACGAAAGAAAAATCAATATCAAAATCCTGGAAATAAAAGATGTAGAAGAGGTAAGAATATTTGACACTGACTCTGTTTTGTTTCGATCGCGTAACACGTAAATATATTCGTCTAGGTCACGGTGGCTAGACTTTCTCGTCGTCCAGTGTGGCAGGTTCGGCTTGACTGCTGAAGAAGCTGGAATGAAAATCATTTAAAATAAGTGTTACACCGGCCGTTCTTACACAAGAGAAACTGCACAAAGTAATACAAACTAATGGAGGTGGTAGTGAATAATGGGTGTGCAGATTTGCTAGTTTAGATTTTAACTAATGTGAATTTCTACGTTTACAATGACCTTGCTGTGTGTAAAACAATAAGGTTCTCACTCTGTATTTTGAGTGAGCAAAAACCAGAGTGAGATCTGACGGGTAGGGTCAGAGGATGGCATGAGAACGAGCGATATGCGGAGAAAAGCCCACGAATGTGACGTTACGTGGGACGAAAGCAAGGAGAAACGGTTAGATTTTGAATAAGAACATGATTTGAAGTTGAAGCGGACGATCACAAAAACAATGACGGAATCACTGTGGGTATGTCACTTTCTATATTTACCTAGATTATACCGCTTAGTAGCTAGAATAAAAAGAAGTATTTGTGAAATTTCGTGGCAAAATACGCTAATTAGTATCTGCATGAGAGAGTAAGTAACTACGATTACATGTTTATGTATTGTTTTTATTTTAAAAAATCATTAGAAATTATGTTTTAAGCAAACAAAATTCGCTTTGAACTAATACCGAATACATTTTATGTCTACTGTCTTCGTATATCATAAAAATATTAGTTATGATTTTCCATGTTATAATTTCAGGTTAGTTTCTTTAAATTTATAAAGAACACAGATACATTTAAAAATCATTTAAACCTACGTGAGATACGAACTCACATATTGACAGCATAACAAACTGCTGAATTACTAAAGTTTACTTTGTCGTATTTCTTTTCAACCAATCACAGGTTTCACTTTGTATACGAAAAGACAACCTCTAAAACCGCCAAATGTATATAGATGAAAATTAATAAAAACAGAAAGGAAACCAGCGTTAGAAGAATATAAAAAAACAGTAATATAGAAATAAGGAAGAAATGAAATATATAAGAAGATTAAATAAATAAAATGGTCAGAGGAAAAATAAGTATAGAGATAAGATGGAAAATTATATTCCATCCAAAAAGATTTCTATGTTCAAAGAGCGATAATACTTTTCTACTGTAAAATTATTCGCTTTTGTCAATAGACATTGAATGAAAGTTACGCGCCGCTTGCGAGAGTTATTGAAACAGGATTATCTGCCCTTGCCAAAACATAATATCATGGGATGAGAATCAAATATTTAGGCGCCACTGACGAGGTCTAGCAACGTATATCAAATCCATTATCATTATAATTTAATCATCTATTGTATTATATCTCACTCACTCAGACCTCACTTGACCTACCCCAGAGAAATACAGGGTAATGATTAAGCGGATATGCAAAGTAAAACCGGACCAGATCCAGAACATTAGTTAAGACACCCTTTTTGAGAAATCGGCCATCCCCAAATTTGATGTCCTTATAAGGGCAAACATTCTTCGATGATTCGGGCATGTTGAAAGAAGCAAAGGAGTATATCAGCACTTGCAGATATCTTAGACTGGACAGCAAAATGAAAGTCGGTTGCCTTAGATAGATATGGAAATAAAACATCAGGCAAGACCATAAACAAATAGACACAGTCAATACTCACAACAATGCTCACTAGAGACTTGCGTGAAAACAGCAGGACAGCGTCGAACCTCTTGTTAATGTGAACATAGACGATACACCTGCATAGTGAGTGAGTATTGTATTATGTTGTAAATAATTTATTTAAAATTGTTTTCATATTTTTCCTTCTACATTGGTGTGTGTCTCTCTATTTGACCACCACATCTCAACAATAGATAAAAGAGCAACAGGGTAGACAAACTATAAGTGAAAACTAATAACAGGAAGTAACAAAAGTAAGAAAACAAGAGGAAAAGGGGTGAGAAATAGAAATACAATTTAAATATACAATGGAAGAAAAAGAAGGAAACAAAACAATGAAGCAGGAAAATGATACAAAGAAGATAAAAGAAACTTTGAAACAGAAATACACACACACATACACGCACGCACACACACACACACACACACATATATATATATATATATATATATATATATATATATATATATATATACAGAGAATGAGAGAGAAGAAATGAAAGATCCATAAAAAATAATCGTAAAATATGAGAGAAAAAAATTAAATAGAATGAAAATAATGATATTAAAAGACATAAGAAACATAAAAGAAACATAAGAAAGAAGGAAGAAAATATATAAAGGTACAAATTTAAAAAAGAAACGATAAAAATGATACAACATAATGAAAATAAGACGATAAAAAGGGGGGAAAACGTGTAAAAGAGCAAGGCATAAAATGGCGGATAATAAACGAGTAATTCATTTAGGAAGACGCAGAACTACTTCTATTATAGAATGAAAAGTCCACACTTAGAAGTGTTGATGAAATGGCGATAATAAGGAAAATATTTTGACAAAAATATTTAGAAAACGTGGACAACGCATTTCTTTATGTGTTTTGAAATAAATAATTTATTTATCTTAAAACTTGAGCACTTTCAGTGATATATACTCATTTTTTCTCTTCTTTTTCCGTTTAATCCCTCTTGATTGAGATCTATTTATCGCAGTCAAGTTTACATTCGTCTTGATCTAATCGACGACTAATGTTGATAGGCCAGTGTGTGTAACACGCGGTTACGTGAATAGGGTTGAATGAAAAGTCCACACTTAGAAGCGTTGATGAAATGGCGATAATAAGGAAATTATTTATTTTCATTCTACCCTATTCACGTAACCGCGTGCTTCACACACTGACGTATCAACATTAATCGTCGATGTTAGAAAAATGCTTATACTTCTGACAAGGGTGTATTTCACCGAAAGTGCTTACGTTTTAAAAAAAACATAAAGAAATGCCTTGTCCAGGTTTTTCTAAATATTTTTTTTCAAAATATTTTCCTTATTATCGCTACTTCTATTATGTTTACATGCAAATTGTAAAAATGAAAACACTAATATTAAAGTACACTCTCTAGTATGTCTTCATTTTTAAGGCCAGGCATGAACAAAGACAGAAAGGTGTTCTTTGTATATATATATATATATATATATATATATATATATATATATATATATATATATATATATATATATATATATAGAGAGAGAGAGAGAGAGAGAGAGAGATTTAGGTATATATAGATAGATAAACAGAGAAAAAAAGAGAGAGACACACACAGGTCTTTAACAAAATCGCTTAAATCTTAACGTACATATCCATATTTGTCTAAAAAGTGGTGTCTGTTCCGAAAACAGCAGGTTAATATTTGTGCAATGTTTAAAACAGAGATAACTCAGAATGTTAATATTTGCTTATCTCCCTTTTCTTCTTTTATTTAACGGGTAGAGATACGTGTTGTTTTCGTCTCATAAAGGATAAGCTATTTTTATCCTCCCAAAATTTTAAAAGCTCGTTCATAGTATGCTTCCTCCAAAGATTTCCCTGGAAATAGAGGTTATTTTACTACAATAAATTCTAAATATATTTTGAAAACTTACCAAAAAGGTGTCTACCACAATAAACCATTCAAGCATTCACCTATATCCTTTTCGAATTTCAAGAGTCTAAGATGTTTCTAAAGTCGACGAGCTTTCATTAAAAATCACTTCAATATATATATCTATATACATAGAAAATTTAAAATGGGAACAAAAATATTATTGCTGATTATAGAAGATAAATAGTAGAAGCCATTAAATTGTTTAATTGTTTTAGAGTTAATGATGAGTGTTAATTCAAGAAGTATTCGCCGACATTTATTTAAAATGAACGTAACGATTTTAGTATGTTAGTATGTTATATATATATATATATATATATATATATATATATAAAATATACTATAATATATAGATAAACGAAACTAAAAGTTCACAGGAAATAAAAAGCAGTTAAAAGGAATTTAAATACTTTTTAACCTTTAAAAACCTTTAAATCTAAATGATTCTTTAAATATATCAAAATCTTAAGATTTCAAGAAATCCAGAAGACTGAATCAAAATGACAACCAACCCAAGAATATTAAAACCCTACAAAATATCTAAACCATAAAATTTTCAAATATTTTATAGTTTAAAAATACACCCATTTACCCCCAAATGTAAAGAGATTAAAAGGAAAAAGAGTGAAAAAATAAGAAAAAATCAGGAAAGGTGTAGAAAAAAAGGAATATATATATATATATATATAATAATTGATCAAGTTTAAATATGTTAATACAGTGAACATAAAACCAATTACCAAGGTGCTCAATACCAAGTAGACCATGTAGAAAATTAAATAAACAATATCATAGCCTTTACGTCAATCAACCAACGTTTCTGGCTTGTGCTCTTGATGCGTTCCAAAAGGCGAGACTGTTAACTTGCACCCACGATTTTATTTTAATTCAGTCTTTGACAAGATGCAATAGCATCGAAACGTTGGTTGTGGTTGATTGACGTAACACTATACTTTTTTGATGTAATTTTATATATATATATATATATATATATGAAATAAAAATAATATGAATTTTATAATTATAAATTAATAGATAATGAATAAATCAAAAGATCAAAAAGAGGACAGAAGGAAGTGAAGAGAATCAAAAGAAAAAATGAATTGGAAAGTTTTCTAAATTCATATCACTTCCTTGTCTTCTTATACTATTTTTTTTATTCATACAAATATTATTGGCTACATATGTGCATACATGTTTCGGTTGTACTCTTCACAGAGAGGCAACCTCTTCAGACCAAAGAAGACAGAGAAGTGAGCTCACTTCTCTGTTTTCTTTTGTTTGAAGAGGTGGACTCTCCGCGAAGACTGCAACCGAAACATGTCTGCAAATATGTAACCAAAAGTGTTTGTATAAATAAAAAAAGATTATACTAAAGTACAGCTCTACTTGTTATTGAGCACTTTTTATAAACACTTGTGTTTCAACGAATTAACATCTACAGAAACTAATGCAATACATGTACCATATATATATATATATATATATATATATATATATATATATATATATATATATAGCATTTAGCCTGACGATTCCCCCCGGGGATGAAACACGGAAGCCTCTGTGTAGCTTGATTGCCATATATATTTTCATTGCTTACTACCTAGCTCTACTTACGTATCGAGCACTGTTGAAGTAAATACTGAAAACTGACACATAAAAAATGATATCTCCTTATAATATTTTATGTGGATACATGAAGTACTAATTATATATATATATATATATATATATATATATATATATTATCTGTTCAAAGACAGGTAAATTTAATTTCCCGAACAGAAAATTTAGTAAAAATATACGAAGATTTAAATCGATTATATAATTTTAATTCTAGAAAATGTCTAAAATGAAAGCTTAAAAAAATGAAAATCTGCCAATCTTGTTTAATTTTCCCTCCCAAAAAACACAATTTAAAACACTAAACAAAACTGAAATTTCGGGAATATTTATCAATTAATTTCTTATACGCATTGCTTAAATCATTTTTAAAATAGCAGCTCTCTGTATATTTCCACACCCTTTTTACTTCCTTTGCATGAAATAAAATAAAACGTAATATCGCTCACATTTTGAACCTATACACCTAACATGTCTGTACCAAAATTAGAAAATATACGGTTAATTAGTTTAGAAGGTAATCATTTATATACACATATCTAAACATATGAAAATACCTAACTATATATATATATATATATATATATATATATATATATATATATATGTGCGTGGGAAACGGATTAAACACAAACATAAATCATCAAAAGCAAAAGCTTGGTTCGCATAAACGATGTCGTTGGGTCAGGATGTGTTAAAAAAGAGCATAGGAAAAACGAGTTAAACACAGGAATTAATCAATAAAAAAACGAGAGTTTTACCTGTTTCGTTTGGATATACGAACGTCTTCACTTTTTCCGAAGACGTTCGTATATCCAAACGAAACAGGTAAAACTCTCGTTTTTTATTGATTAATTCCTGTGTTTAACTCGTTTTTCCCATGCTCTTTTTTAACACATCCTGACCCAACGACATTTTATTTTATGCTATGTTCTGTTATTTTATTCTTATATATATATATATATATATATATATCTATCAAGGTATATATAAATATTAATATATATATATATGTATATATATATAAAATTATGTATAAATATAAATATAAATATATATATATATATATAAGTATATATGTATATATAAATGTATATATAAATATAAATATATATGTATATATAAATATATATATAATATAAGTATATAAATATAAATATAAATATATATATAAATATATATATATATGTATATAGATATAGATAGTTATACATATATATATATAAATATATATAATATATATATATATAAATATAAATATATATATATATATAAATATATATATATAAATATATAAATATATAAATACATAGAGAGAAATATATAAATATATATATATAAATATATACATATATTTATATAAATATATATATACATATATATATATATATAAATATATATAAACATATATATATATACATATATATATGTATAAATATATATATACATATATATGCATATATGTATGTATATATATACATATGTATATATAGATATATATACATATATGTATACATATATATGTATACATACTTATATATATATATATATATATTTCAAACCAGTATCGAGAGAATAAAAGAATTGATTTGTAAGAAATCGGATAATTTCTGAATAGATTAAACGTAATCCCAAGGCGTCTCTTTTATTCGGCGAATACTCAGTTTTCCTGCGACGTTTTCACACTTTTTTTTTCGGGCGTGAAGTTATAAACAATCCGATGCTTTCATTGATAAAAACATTATTTCTGTCCTATTGACAGGTCTCTTTGTGTTTATTCTTGTATCGACCGTACAGACAAAAGTCTTCCGTAATTAGAAATCTATTTCACTTGTGTATCATAAGTTTCGGCACAAATGTTAAACACATTACATAAAACTCTAAAAGCAAATCAAATAAGATAGAAATTTTTTTTCGAGATTTGTTGTAGGCGTTTTTTTTTTGTTTGTTGACATTTCAAATAATTTATTTTAACAATGTCATTATTTTATAACGTCTCGAATACACAATAAAACAAAATACAACTATTTATGTTTCGGAATTTTTTAGTTGAGCAATGATAATATTGACAAAGATGAGAATAGTAATCCGAATGATTGCAATTCTTATCTTGGTCCACCTGAACACGTGGCGCAACGGATAAAAGTGCTTATTAACAATCAGTTATTAGTAACAGTCTTCTAGAGTTGAAGGTTCAATGTTTACTACAGGTGATTGCAACCAAAATATTACAATATTTATTTAATTAAAGCTTTTGCTCGATCGCGTCTGACGGAATAAGAACAATATACCTCCAGTGGTTAAATAATCGATTCCTTTCAAAATTCCATTCCTGAATTCGACACAAAGATTCACGAGTTCGGAAAGATCCACTTGAAAAAGATGGAAGGTTACATCGGCCGAAACGTTGTGAAAATAACAGCAAAGATGAAGACAGTGGACCAGATAATACGATAAAAGCAAACTACAACTAGATAAAAACAATCAAAGTTCATAGCAGAAACCAAACCTTCAACGGGAAGTCATGCAGTCAGTCATGCGTACTCGTTACCCGCTTTATCAGTCCCGCGTGGCTGTTGAATTCAGAATGAAGAGAACGACCTTCAAGAACATGCTTTTAGTTTGGTCGTCTGCACCGTACTCAGGCCCAGTGGATTCCGTATATCCCAATTGTTGTATACGGTAAGCAACTTTTGGGAGTTATCAAGCGATCGATTCCGCTTCTCGGAGTCGAGAAAATTATTTTGCCGACGGAAGTCATTGAATGATTCTTTCTCCTAAATACCTATCAATAATTCTTTTTCGACAATCAATCCGACAGACTGCCCATTTCGGTGGCCTTTATCTGTCGAACTGAGGTATTATGTAGTGGGTAGTCCAAGCAGGTCCACCATCCCAGGCCTTGCCTTTCCTCTTTGGGAACGGCTTGTTTTTTTTGCCAATTGCTTGAAGCTCCCATACCGGGGAATGCTGACAGGGCCCCCAGGCTTTCTTTAGAGGCCAACCTGGCTTTCCCGCTTTCTACCCCCACCTTCCGGCATTGTGCCGTATCTTCCTGCCGTTGGAAGGATATAAATAAAGCGATTGTGTCTTACTCAGTAAAAGAGAAGAACGTCGAAACCAGGCATATGGAATTCAACGAGATGTATTGCATTAAAACAAGGTCTCTCAACGATGGCCATATGCAACCTTTGGAGCCCAACATATATTTTCAAGAGCTACAGTCAATTATAAAAAATAAGTCCATAAGGGGCCACAGAAAATTTACGACTCGCAAAATATAGATATGGGGTATTTTTGTGTTTACTAATTATTGTTTAAAATCAAAATATAAAAAAATTAGATTATTATTAAATTAATCTAATAGCCGTTTTTTTATTCTAATTTTACCCGCCTGGTTTATGCAAAATAACTGTTTTTATTTTGATTAAAAATAATTGAGACTTCTTTCATTAAATTAAGGTATAGTTTCACACACTTCTCTTTCAATTGTGCTTTCCAATTGTCATCTTTAATTGTAATTTATCTGTTTGTAAATCAGAGATATTTGTCTCTATCACAGATATCTAATTGAAAACACAAGAACATAACACGATCGTGAGACTGAAAACCTACGCCCGACAACGTTAGGACAGACCAAAGTCTAATCTGGGCTTTTTTTATCCATATTATATTTAGTATTCCCGAGGTCATGTCATGTCAGCGTTGCAACCTCAAAAACTATATATCTGATCAGGCTGAAATTTAGCATGGTGATTACTCTTTTATCAGATCCAGACATCAAATTTGAAGAAAAAAAATCGTAGATTCAAATTCCGTAAAAATTTTGACGTCGATGAACCGAAAATTTCATAGTTAAGCTCAAACTTCAGATAAGATGCGGGATTTCATTGGTTGCAATATGGACCAAATAGCGAGTCTCTACGACGAACAGACCTGAAGTTTTCGCCAAAAGTGTGACTTTTATATTTTCCATCACCTTGATTTTGATCTTTCACCTAGATATCCCGAAATTAAATCAGTTTAAGTAAGTCCATGCACGATATTCCGAACAAATAGCGGCGATAATAAAGCTTATTGTACATGTATTCTTTGTTTTGGAAATAGATGAGTTGATTTAAGTAAAATATTGAACAAAATCATGAATAAATAATTATTCTTTGATTTACAATTGCTTTTACGTCATAATAGCATAGTACTATTCCGACTAATTATCTAGATGTATTTCGTTGAGAGGTGGGGGGGGGGTAAGACTTGAGTTGGCATGGAGGTCCAAAGACCCTGCCAGCCCTGCTTTACATATAAATAGGTTGTGGGCTTTCTTTGCGTTGAGCTAATGTGCTTTGCAGGAGCATTGTTACAATGATCTCATCGCATCATAAATACGAGTAAATACCTGTGTAAAGAAGAAAAAAAGGTTTAAACCAAGGCTGATTAAATACCAAGAAATAAACATCAACGAAATTGATATTATTAATATAAAATATGAACTAGCAATAGAACCCAGCATTGCAAGAAAAAAAAACGTATCTTGGAAGTTTGAGGTAATCTCGGATTATATTTTCTTTAGCTGCAATAAAAAATATCATGTGAATATCATTATATGAGTATGTTGCATTACCCGTTCTTTCAGGGTACCTGTTAAGGTCCAACAAGAATGACAAAGAACAGAACGTATATGAAAAAACTTTGGTTTTCTTTATTTGCCATTACCGGATGGTTTACGCCGGCTACGCACACATGTTAAACAATCTTTTGACATACTTTTGTTTCATGAAAGTCTTTTTCTTGCTGAGGTCACAGACTTGGTTTACGCTAGAAACTCGTTCGTATATACATTCGATTGGAAAGCAATTTGCTCTGCATTGTCTATCCGAGCGTGAACTGAAGCAATTGTTCTACAAGCGCTTTGGTGAAGTACAAGTCAGGGGATTCCTTCATTCCGCATTTTTAGTCAGCGGACACAAAACTCGTATTCTTTCGGTACATCGATAGTTCGATCACCAAGCGTTTCGGCTCTTCGCGTTTTTGAAACCGTCGTTGTTCAAGTTCCTTTTGCACTGCCGAACCTTTTCCTTTTTAACAGTTATCAAGTCGCCTTTATTTATTTCTCGACGTCCCACCCACAATGGACTCGTCCACGATTCATTTTTGCCACTCTTCATTATTATACAAGTATATAAAAACAAAACAAACCCCTGAAATAACCGTCTCAGGATCAGTTCATATTACTTGAACACATTTGGACCCTTTTATTAATGCAGGAGTTGAGAACCCAAACTATATCAAAATATTTTAAAATACCGATTAGGCGCACATTGTATGTAAATAAAGCCTGAAACATCCTAGAAAAATGGGGTTCTACATAATTAGACTGGACAAAATTTGCGCCAATTATTTTCTTTCGATAAGAAAACTATTAGTGTTTCATATTAAAATTTAATGAAGAAAATAATCACCCACTTCAGTACAAGAAAACATTGGAAAGATGAGAAACTCTATAATTTTTTTTTCATTTTGTTGTTCAGATGTAGGATACATTTTAAGTGATAAATCGCTAACTTTTAAATATTCAGCCATAAAAAATGTTATAGTAAAGATAATCAATTACATTACAGGATTTCGAAATAGAATAATTTCTGATAGATTTGTTTTGTCAATATAATGATAGGGTTCAATCACTCAATTACTTAAGATGTAGTATAGCAGAAGTTGTGGTTTTACTTTCAATGTTAAGACCCAAAGTAAGAGAAAACAAATATAATAAAGGTGACTGAAATGATAGATATGTTTAGTAAGTCTGGAATTTTGTTGACGATGACGAGGACGAAAATATACTTATTAATAAATCCCAACACTAACTCTCCACCTGGAGTGGCGGTACAGAATACCGGAATAATAGTCACCATACTATATCCGCTTCTACTCATATACAGACGTTTTGTTTGTTTTTTTTTTGGGGGGGGGGGTATACATATATATCACAATTATACAATTTAAAAAATAACTACACAATCCATGAAATAAATGTTGGAAATAAATAATGTCACCGGTGTAAATTGCTTGCTGGTCTGAGTAATCATTAATGCTTGATGGTCAGGAAGTAGTTGATCATCCTACGTTAAAGTTAAATAGGAAGTGACCCATTTCTTAAAAGAAAACGAAATAACTTATTAACAGTGGTTTTATCAGTCTTATTTGTTCAATTCACCAAACGAATAGTAGACTTTCATTTGAGAATTATGATACAAATCCGTCTCACAGTGGCTTTGTTGGTGTTGCGCTGGGGTATTATTCCCTTCAGCCAGGCTTTACATTCTCTCCGAGAAGTGTTAGTTTATTACTGATCGCCCAAGACGTTTCTACCAAAGAGTACCGACAGGGCTGCTCGGACATTTTTCTAGGCCAGGATGCGCTTCCCTTAATGCGTTGGCTTCTGAAAACCACACCTGACTTTGTGTCTTACAGCCTGGCAAAGAGCTATGTACAATTTTATTTTTATTCAATTGAAGTGTAGGAGTGTATGAAACTATACATTTGCATAAACTTATTTCAATAAATATCACTGTTCTTATACTCTTTCAGACTGAAGAATGTTGAGCACATCATTTGACTCCTCCCTAAAAATTAAAAATTATAAAAAGTAAAAAGATAAGAATAAAAACAAAAATCGTAAGCTGCATTTTAGGATTGAATGAAGAAGGACATAAGGTTTCGCATTCATTCGCGGAAAACGCCGTAACGTCAGTCATTAGGATCTCGGTTCCAAACCTCGCTAGATTTTGTAACACTGATGAGTTGTAGAGACGACGAAACTCGAGTTTGTAGATAAGTATATATATATATATATATATATATATATATATATATATATACGCTCTCCTATGCGTGAAGCACTCTGGTGAAGGAAATGACGATTTTCACTTAGCCTTATAGCAATGTTCTCCCGTAAACATAATTGAATACTTTCAGTTAGCAGTATCGTAAATATAAACAAAATTGTAAAAAAAACAGCATACATTTAAATTCCGCGATACACGTTCTCCGACTGTCACTAGAAGGTTCGTGGCTCAGTTGATAGACGGCCGACAATGTATCACTGCGGTTCCGGTTTCGAATCTCACTAGGTCTTGCAATATATTGAATACTCTATCAGTATTGTAAATATAAAAAATATAAATAAATGCTTCGTTTAAAATGCGAAGAGTACAACCGAAACATGTATGCACATATGTAACCAAAAGTGCTCGACTTGTTATTGAGCACTTTTTATAAACACTTGTGTCTCAACGAATTTACATCTACAGAAACTAATACAATACATGTACCATATATATATATATATATATATATATATATATATATATATATATATATATATATATATAATCATCCATGGAAACATCTTTCAGTCGGCCCACGAGTCATCAGCGTAGCTAGTACTAAAACCAGAACCACCAGAAACTTACTTAGCCACGTTAGTGCATGGCATATATCGCTTTTATATATATCATTAATGTGTTTATTTTTATTTGCGATGATCTGATAACTTGTAATACGGCGAAACCCGTCTCCGTGGATATTTTTTTATAAATATATGTCCTTCGTCATATAGGAGAATCGCATTGGTGAAGAGGGACCTTATTCCCACCTAGCATTTAGGTAAAATACTTTTCAGTATAAATAGTTGAATTCGTTCAAATTATCGCAAATAAAATTAAACACATCAATGTCATCTATAAAAGCGATACATTCGAGGCATTATCGTAGCTCATTGGTTAGGCGTCGGACTCAGACTCTAGGATCCTGGTTTCGAATATCGCTAGGTTCAGCCACGCTTAGGATCCAAGCTAAAATCGACTTGACGTCAGTAGTTTCTGGATGTTTACGTAGACGGACTGAAAATTCCGAAGCGGTTATCCAATCAAAATGCGAAAAAATAACCAGACGACAAATTAACATTTTAATTGATTGAATCGCGAAATTCCCTAATTGGAAATACAAATTGATCAAAGCGATAATGGATTTTAACGAGTAAGCACAGGTTATTACGTCTCCCGAAAGTGTAATTCAATTTTGTCGGGGTAAAAAACTGATAGCCCCCAACCCTCCAAAAAATAGTGAAAGAACAAACTTTTTCATGCAGAAAAATCTTTTTATAACCCTAACCCTAATCGACGCCAAATTGATTTTAGCTTGGGTCCTACTCTGGATGTGTACCCTAAACTATAACTCTAACTATAACCTTAACATCATTGTAACACTTGTGAAGTGATATTTTTCTTTAAAAACATTTAAAATGTAAACATTGAACCTCGTTGTACATCTAACATCGCTTGTGATCTTTTTGACGTATGCAACTGAATTTCATTCGTCTTTTTCCCGCCATTTACGTAAACATCCGGAAACTACCGACGCCAAGTCGATTTTAGCTTGGGGTCTTAATCTGTATAAGTATTGAAAATGCAAAGCTTGCGGACTCATTTAAAAATGTCCCAAAATCCATTTAACGAAGCAATGCGTTTCTAAGTGTCTCCTTCTGTCCCTCTGTACTTCCCCCTCTTTGTTGCATTACCGGACAAAGACGAGCACAGACAAATACACCATCTCCTCATTCAATAAGAACGTGTTGATTTATTAAGTCATTGATACAATTAACGTAATATGCTCAGAATTATATATGAATAGAGCTGGTGACATATACTCGGTCTGGGAGGTCACGACGACAACACGTAGGCCCTAAGACGCCGACTCGGAGAGCCAAGCATATCTTATGATTAAGTAGAATTTATGTTTTTGTATAGAAATCGCTCCAGACAAGCATGAAGCCACTTGATGTAAGGAACTAAACAAACACTACACGGTCAAAAACTAGCCAACGATTAGTGTTATATGGATAGATTCCTACCTAGAAAACAGCAATTCTTCTCTATTTCACAGAAACATCGCTCATGGAATGTGAGGACTAAAGGAGAAAATAATGGAAGCGAGAGTTACGAGGCTGCCGAAAGTCAACCCAAGGTCCACTTTCTACTCTCCACATCATGGAAAGCTGATTATGTGCGTATCGGAGAGTCCCCAGGGCTTTTTGCTTATACAACACTTTGTTTAAGCAATTTATCTTATTTGTAAATATGTTGTACGAGAATGTGACAAACCTATGTTCAAGGTATTCTGTTTGATTTGCCGCCATTCCGAATCACCTCAAAATAAATATTTATACGAGATTAAAATAATTGTTGCGATAAATCAATTCAAAACAATGCAGAATTTTGATTTATGGAAATAAATTCTGAAAACAAAACAATTTTTTTTTTCAAAATAAATTCACATCGAATGATTTCGTTTATATATAGTGAAAAATACATTAACCATCATGCATTGTTGACCCATGTTTTCAAACTTAGCCTTCTTTCGTCTCTCTCTCTCTCTCTTTCCCTCTCTATTTTTCCCTCTCTCTCTCTCTGTCTTTATATATATATAAATATTTACACACACATACACACACACACATACACACACACATATATATATATATATATATATATATATATATATATGTGTGTGTGTGTATGTGTGTGTTCTTTATGTTTCCGTTTTTGCTGAAGATAGGGCATCCTACCTGATGCCAGATGTGATAGACTCATCGACAAAGACAAAAGAAATACGGGAGTGGTCAGTAATGAAAGCCGCGAGGATAGGAAATGACTAATCGACAGAGATAAAAGAAATGCTGGAGTGGTCAATTTCCATTGTTCAGGACAGGCGACATTTAGGAGTGACAGCGTTTTGCGACAGTTTGACAACAGTGGGGTAGGTTAGTTTGACGACAGTAAGGTTTATGGCATAAAGTTGACGAGTTTGGGTTTCGTTGAGAAGCCGGGCAGTTAGGATCGAACCTCCCGAGAGAGTGGATCGGACCGGGAAAACGATGAGATAGGCTGACGACATAAGCAACGACAATAGGAGTCTCGACAGTCCGCGACGGTGTCACACACATTCATAGTTCAAACTAAGTTATACACAATGTATATGTGTTCGTGTTATTTATCGAGAGTTGTGTTTCTTTTTAACTTGTGGACCAGTGCTGTGCCCTCGAAGATTCGTCAGTGGATAGACGACTCGGTTAGATGATGGAGACAATAATGCCACGGACACACAACGTTGGGGTGGACAGTCGTCGAATGTGTGTGTGTGTGTATATGGAAATATATATATCTATGTATATATATATTTAGAAAAATTACCAGAACTATTCAAATGTAAAAGCTCGATGAATGTGAACATTTCACAACAGAGCATGTATAAGTAAACAATGATAGATATACTATAGTTGCATTCCAATTACCATAAGATCAATCAATCCGTAAATATAACTTTCATCTTTTATTTTAATTTCTTTATTTACTTATATCGGCGAATATCTGTAAGTCCTCTGTGTCTCACAAACACACTTTTTTATATAATTGTATGTTTTATGTTGTTCATATATATATATATATATATATATATATATATATATATATATATATATATATATATATATATATATATATATATAGTGTGTGTGTGTGTACATGTCTGTGTGTAAAGTGGTTTATTCCAAAATCTTTGCATTAAAGTGTCCGTTGAGTGTATAGTTTTTGTTAACTAAAAGACTTTATAGTTTCTCTTGTAGTACCTACAATCGAGCACTTTTTTGTTTTGGTCAACTAACTTGTGATGCATGCTATATAAGTGTAGTTTTTAAATGGTATTTTTTAGGAAAATTGCTCTAGACAAGGAATTAAGCCACTTGATTTAAGGATATGAAAAATACTATTTCAAGGTCAATAACTAGCCAACGAGGTTAGATTCCGAACCATAAAACAGCAATTCTTACCCTTTGTAAGAAAAAGTGCTCATGAAATGCGAAGACTAAAGGACAAACTAAGTATTATTATTATTATTATTATTATTATTATTATTATTATTATTATTATTATTATTATTATTATTATTATTATTAATTATTATTATTATTATTATTATTTACTCATAAGGAGTTCTCACATAGGCAGTAATCAGTGATTGCTCACTGATAATCACCAGTGGTGTTCCCTGGAGTCTGGATGACAACAAATCTTCCTCAGATTTCCAGTGCTCTCCACCTCTTTCACAACAGATGCTTACCATCGATTTCTCGTTGGTAAAGGCCATTGGCCTTCTCTAGGATTTGGATGGCAATAAGCCTCCCCAATGTCCCAGTGCTCTCCGCACTCTTCCAGCGTAGGTCTGGTTAGTGCTATCCCTCCTCGGTCTTTCTATCCTCCTTGACCCTTCACAACTGTTTTGTGCGGTATCAGCCAGGGCTGGTGTAATCACTTTTTTTTTGGGGGGGGGGGAGGGTATGAATTTTTTGCAGTTTCTGTTTCTTGAGTTCTTTTGATGCTCTTTATGTGATTTTATTTTCTTCCTGTTGCACCTTGCATATGATTTGTTAATCTTCGTAGCTTATGTGGACAAGTTTCTGCATTCAAGGATTTTCCTTAAGATGTCAGGTGTTTTTATCATTGCCGTCCGTTGTATGGTCTCAGGCTTTCCATTTGCTTCCGATTTCTCCCAGTGTTTTTCCAGGTTCTTCGGAACTGTTCCTAGTACTCTTACAATTATTACTTTCTTCATACACCATATCCCTTTCAATTTACTGGCAAGTTCCGCGTATTTGCTTCGTTTTTCTGTCTCCTTGGTCTTCGCCCTGTGATCAGCTGGGAAAGAAAAAACTACAATTTGGCAGGATTTCTCTTTCTTGTTGACTATTATGACATCTGGTTTCCTTGCTTGTATGAGTTTATCTCTTCGTGCCTCCATATCCCAGAGGATTTTGTGTCTTATTTTGTTTTTGACTACTGTCTCTGGTTTGTGTTTGTACCATTTGTCCGAGTGTTCGAAATTCATTTGTTTGAATAGCTCTCAGTGGATTGCTTTGTCCACGCAGTCATTCCCATTTTTGTATTCTTTTTGGGCCAGTTTTGGGCATTCACTTATTATGTGATTTAATGTTTCGTCTCTTTGTCCGCACACTTGTTTTCCTAGGCGTTGATCTGCTGAACTTGTTGTCTGGATGAAGGCCGCCGATGTCGAGGGTTCTCGACTAGTTACTAACACACTCCCCATGCCGTGACTGTTTATAACAGTGAGCAATCATAGAGCGGAGAGTAACCGGCTATCTCTTCAAGCAGAACAAAAAAATGAATAATCACATTCAACTCGGTCTGAGATTTTGCGTTTTCTTTAGGAAAATAATTATTCAACAACAAAAAGAATTTATAATACCAATTTACACTTGGTTGGATACAAAATAAACTTCGTTCGGTACTCATAAAAGTTCAACGCTGTGTGTTTTCTCTGGAAGAAATATAAAAGCAAAATAGGAAGAATCAACATTTTACTCTCTTGTTTCAACAAAAAGCGAGTCCCTACTATTTCTCTGTGTGAGCGGCAGTCATGGTTGTCAATTGTCCGTGAAAAGAATTTCTCCAAGTCGGACAGGCACGCGTTCCTCTTTTTCTGACGGGCGAGGGCGATGGTCGGGTAGCAGAATTTATTTCGTGCGTTCTTGTTCGCCAACTCAGCACGACTCTCCTCGTGTGCGAAGTCCCATCCTGTTTTATTGAAATTTCGTGGCTGGTATCTCTCTCTCTCCAGTCACCTCTTTTCTCTCCCTCACCCTAACCCTAACCCACGACGCGTTAAGACAATTTTAATTCTCTTTGTCTGGTCACAACTAATTAAGTCTCTCTAACGTTGTTTATCGATAAGGGTTTGTTGTAGACTTATCGAAAACTGATAGCAAAATAAAAATAAGAACGACAAAGATTCCTTTATTGTTCTGAGTAGAGCTAGTCAATCTCTTTGGGCTCTCCTCAATTATTAATTCTGACTGATTTTCACAGACTTCTAGGCACCCTGCTCTTGTGCACTGATAATTTCATTTTTAAGCAAAATTCACATTAGTTTCATACCCTCGTTCCATTTCGTAGGGCTCTCTCTCAGTATAGCATTTTCACTAAAATCATACTGGTGAACTATCTGAGTCTTCCTGACTCTCGTGGGGCCGGCGGATACTTGTCACATCCGCCCCTTTCCCCTTGTGTCAATTACCTATATTGGACACCTCCTAGGCCCGCCGCTGGCAAACAGAAAGAAAACAACAGTTAATATAATAAATACTAATAGAACAGCAACTATGAAATGAAAACAAAAAGTTCTTCGAATAGGTGTTCGTTCAGCATGCATTAGTGTTCCGCTCATTTTGGCGGTCGGTATGTGGCTGTGGGTGTATGCATATATGCGTTTCCTGGGGTTTGTGTTGGAGAAGGATTGTGATCAAATCAGTGATCTACGCATGCAATAAAGAGTATACCACTAAGAAATGAGGTACTCAACGCCTCTTACAGTTACTGCACTATTCTCCTATCTTTGGAACTATCCTTAGTTCGTCTTTCGTACCTTAAGCGTACGTTTAGGTATGACGATTGCTCCTTCCAACTTCTTCTCCACAGGTGGGACATCCATAGCGCAGCGATTCCTTCACC
This sequence comes from Sepiola atlantica, assembly GCA_963556195.1. NCBI lineage: Eukaryota > Metazoa > Mollusca > Cephalopoda > Sepiida > Sepiolidae > Sepiola > Sepiola atlantica. The sequence goes on along the minus strand of OY744536.1, from coordinate 46,579,569 downwards.
CGCTCGTGATCTGAGCGCAGTGTACCCAACGGTAACCCTTCTTCGCTCATGCACTTGGTGTCCAGTGTATTCGCGCCGTCCAAACTCCCCCTACGTCCTCTCAACACCCACTTTGCTGCTAAGGCTAGCCCAATCATGACCGAAACTCCCACCACCACCGGCCAAGGTATTATCGTACCAGTGTTTAATTTCCACCTTCTAACGTGAATTTTCCTTTCCTACAAGGCTTAATTGAGCCTTTAATTTTTCAAAGGTAATAGCTTATTACCTTCCGATTACGTAACACATCATAACACATTATAATGCTTCCATAACTTTTCAGTTTGATCGACCGGTGATCTCAAATGATGGGGTAATTCGGCCTGTATTTGCAACAGCACCTCTCTTAATCTACCGGGGTTATTATACTCGGCCACAAGTGTCTCAGCGATAACGTATCAGACTGTGCACGCACATGTTCCAACAGCCTCATCAACGACTGCCATGTTTGGTGCACCCATTCATCAGTGTCAACAACTGAAATTATCTCGTTTTGTTCACGTACCTTCACTGTCATTGCGTCGGCCACACTGGTCACCTCTTCTCTACATTCCCGCCCCTGGGAAACAGGATAGACCATTATAACAAGATACATTCTGAAACTACATTAAAACATGGTATATACATAAATTTGTTTCAGTTTGAACAAACGTGGTACAATAGTATCGTGGATACTGTGTTCGCGTTTTAATCCATAGAACGGGGATATTTTCACCACGACAGCAATATACAACAGATGAAAGATACAACTGCGGAATTTCCACGGGTCACGCTAGTAATCTATTAAATACAAAATATCGATGCAAACAAAAATCTCCTTCCAAGCACTAAAACAATATAACTCACAATATTAATAACGACATTACCGTGCCGATGAAGGTTAAAGATTAAGTTACACGCATATTTAAGTTGGACCGATCAAAAGATATATGGGCGAACTTCTGTGTTCGTTCACTGCACACAGCGTGATGTCCGCTCGTTGTGCTGGTCTAAAGTCGTGACTCGATTCCGACCCCGGTCGCAGTATCAGTGTGGCCTAAGCCAGTGTTGTAAAAAAATAAATTCCCCTCTCAAAATAAAATCATAAGTTCGTTTTAAAGCAAGTAACATTCCATTCTTTTTTAGGGGTTACAATGAAGCTCGTTTTTGTCTACTAGACAACAGACTTGCAACTGAGAATTCTCAACCAGACCAAATCAAAACACAAAACGAATTGCTCAGAGCCCAAAGACCTATCTATATCTGAGAAGCACACAAGCCTGTGAGACGCTTAGAGGGCCATTTCCCCCTTCTACCCTCTGCTTGAATATATATATATATATATATATATATATATATATATATATATATATATATATATATATATATATATATATATATATATATACAGTACTACACCAGAAAGACCACTGGAGATAATGACCAGCCTGATCTATATACATATATAACCTAATGCCGAGAGTGATCCGTATCTTGCTGACCATTATGTAGGGCAAAACTCAAATTGGTAATAAGCACAGCAGGGAACCTTGTATCTAAAGTTAGCAAATCGAATTCTGGGTGATCAAACACCTTATCTTGGGTGATTTCCCTTCCTTTTGTTAAATATTTCTCACTCGCAGCAAGTATGTTATTCGCATGTATTGCAACTCTTCAACCCACTAAATATACTCCCCCAGTGGATGTTTAAACATAGCCAGTTATAGAGATGAGAAGTTCGCATATAAAATAGTTACTAAATTAATATAATAAAAACAAGTTATATATATATATATATATATATATATATATATATATATATATATATATATATATATATATATATATATATATATATATATATATAGTTTAATTTATGTATTTGATATATCATCACTCACCAGTTTTGGGCGGCACAGATCACTATGAACGACCCTGGACTGTTTGTGTTCGGTCAGACCCATCCGGTTCTGCCTCATAATATGTCGCAAGGAATCAAACGATCTTGTTTTCGGGTGGGCGCTTAATATTGACCGGCTACTACTAAATCTCTGTCTGCCTCCATTGGTTGTCTGTCTATCGAGTAAGGTGACCGACTATCTCTTCTTTTACTTGTCGACCGAATCGCCCACATCTGCGACCATGGCTGTGATTTGTAACTGATCGTTGCTGACACGCTTGGCCCATTGATCGCCGGTTCTGCGGCGCACGATCGCACGCAGGGTTACGGCCAGCTTCCTTCGGTTGGATGTGGTTATTGAACAGATTGGCTCTGATGTCATGGTCGATCTTTTTGTTACTGGCAATCTCCGTGATGACAGTGTAGACGACCCACGTTTATTATTGGGTCATCACTTATCAAGGTCAAGAGCCAATCGAGGATAAGGTTTAACGAGACGGAATGATTGTTAATCGATAGATGAGGAACACTACGGGTCTACTAACATTTATCACAAGTATGAACTACGTTTGACTACTTATATTGTTTATAATAGTAATTTGCTGACATTTGATTTGAAGCAGGGCAAGTTGTAACAGGGAACCACTCACGTGGTAATATATTCAGAGAAGAGAAAACATTTCAAAGAAGCTAGACGCATGGAGGAATAAAGGACAATCGCTTCTCGTTGTGGCAGCAAAGATAAGTTATTGCTGTGAATCTGTTACAAGGAGACACCACGATTATAGAGGAATGTCTCTGTGGGGAAAGAAAGAGTAGATATTTATCTACCTCCCACAAGGTAAGATGTGATACAAAGTCGGGAAAGTGGGATTTGAAAAACCAGCGCCCGAGAGGTGAGCACTCTGGCCATTAAAAATTGCCTGTGCAGCCCCGTCGGCATTCCCAGGTAGGGGCGCCTCAGGCAGTAAGCAATAAACTTATTCCTCCACAAAGAGGGGAGGCAAACCTGGGAGGGTGGACCTCCTAGAACTGCACAGAACCGTCACATAGACCGGCGGAAGTCAAGTCCTGAAGGCCAAGACAATACCAGTCTATAGGGTGCAGTATCCATCGGAACAGATACTACACTTTGATATTGGCCAAAAAACCGAGAGAGTAAATAAAAGAAGAAATAAAGCAGAAAGAATGACAGACAAACAGTAAAGAAATTGAGAAAGAAAGAAATCAGAAAAAAAATCACACAAAGTGGAAATTAATGTTTTTTTTGTTTCAAGGAAATTTTGAAACAAAAGCACGAATATCTGTCGAATCGAAATCGTTTCGTTTGGTCTATTTTTATATATTGCCGACGTGTTTGTTTTCTTGCCTTGACTATGATCGGTTTCTGTTCGTGTTGGTGCAGTGATATACTTGGCCTTTATCCGGAAGATAAATGCCTTCCTGCGGACCGAGTTGGCAGATCTTTTCGAAAACAAAACCTCCAAAGAAAGAAAGGAAGGAAGGAAATGGTCGTAACCAATCATTACGACAGTAATTCTTCACTGTGAACTATCGATGACTGCTTCGGATCGATATTTTCTCGTCGTGAATGTAAACAACTCCCGTGGACGGATTACACCCGCTCGCCTTGGGCAAACTTCCGCAGACAAACTGAAGTCTTGATTATTCGTGCGTTTACAAGAAAATCCCAAAATGTTATCTTCTAAAAACATGGAGTTGTCTGCAATTGGCTCAATGCATGCCTCTAAGATTTTTGACAGTCATTGACGCGCTCATGCAATTGGAAAGGTTGAAACGGATAATGTGCATCAGTTAATGGTAAAACATAGACCGTGTTCCTATTTACTTGCTTTTCCACGAGGGCAGACACAAGGTCGATTTTTATGTGAGAAAAATTAAGCTCGTCCAAAAAGAGAACTCTGGATTATGACAAAAAATGCCTCAGTCTGGAAGGAGTTTTTCTTCATCGACAACAGACCGAAAATATGAAGTGTATTATAAGATCATGACATGTGTTAACTAAACTGGATTAAATTACCCGTTTATAATAAGGATGGTTTCGGTATTCAATAAACCCAAAGTGGTTTATATGTTACTAGTAGGACCCATGTCCGAGAATTGCCTGGGAAAATTGCGGAAACAAAGGAACTCCTGCTTCCAGTTATTTTTGTGTGTGTGTGGGGTACTCACTGACTTGTTTCCTTGGCCACAGAGTGTGTATGTTGTTTGTTTTTAATTTACAATTTATTATTGGATCGACACTTTTTGAAAATCAAGTCAGTCTACCCAGAATAAAACTGACCGCAAAGGATCGAAAAAGTTGTTTTCAGAAAAACTGGCCAGCTTTTATCCACGATATAAAACATATTCGTGATTAAAGTATGTTTTATATTTTAATGTAAACAATTATCGAAATCAAAAACAATAGCAATGGATAGTTAATTAATGAGATGTCATTTTGCAAAATAATATTCAGATCAGTTAATATTACTACATTGATCGGCTATATATGATCGGTATAATAGAAACTCTTTTTCTTATACGGTGTGATGGTGAAATCGGCGTTTAAATCTCACTGTCAGGGCGGGAAATAGCGCAACTTGGTATAGAGGTACAACAGACAAAACAAAGGGTCTACTCATCTAATTTCTTGGCCTTTTGGCTAAGATCAAAGTGTAGTATCTGTTCCGATGGATACTGCACCCCATAGGCTGGTATTGTCTTGGCCTTCGGGGCTTGATTTACGCCGGTCTATGGGTCTGTCCTGTGCAGTTCTAGGCAGTCCACCCTTCCAGGCTTCGCATCCCCTCTTTGGGGAGGAGTAAGTTTATTGCTTACTGCCTGAAGCGCCCCTACCGGGGAATGCCGCCGGGGTTGCCCAGGCAATTTTTAAACCCCACTTTCCCGACCAGACCTTGGGTCACATCTTACTTGTGAGAGTAAGATAAAAACTGGCCTTGTGCCTAACTCCTGGAGAGGAGTAAATCAAAACCCATGAGGGTAAATTGTCCTCATTGCGTAAGCTATGCTCGGGTAGAATTCTTAAGTAATTCTAAATTATTATCTTAATATCGCCTGTGCTGAGGATTGAACCTCCGACCTTCAGACTACTGTCACTTATAACTGATTTTTACTCAACAGGTTATACGTTGCGCAACATGGAACATAAAAACGTTACGATTATGTTTTTTGTAGGATCCACATAAAGTGCTCGCGATTTTATATCGTTAAGTTGCGAATAAAAGTTCTTTGAAAAAAGCAAACCAATTTTTGGTTGAAATAAATTAGAACTCTGTTTGAAATTGGTTTTCTCTTTCCTTTTTTCTTTCATTCCTTCAGTTTTCTTTACGTTCTTTTTCTATTTTCTTTTTTTTTCTTTTTTCTTTCATAGATTTCGCTCATTCTGTAATTCACCTATCTCGTTTCTCTTTCCTTTTTTCTTTCATTCCTTCAGTTTTATTTACGTTCTTTCTCGACTTTCTTTTTTTTCTTTTTTCATTCATAGATTTCGTTAATTCTGTAATTCACCTATCTCGTTTCTCTTTCCTTTTTTTCTTTCATTCCTTCAGTTTTCTTTACGTTCTTTTTCTATTTTCTTTCTTTTTTTTTCTTTTTTCATTCATAGATTTCGCTCATTCTGTAATTCACCTATCTCGTTTCTCTTTCCTTTTTTCTTTCATTCCTTCAGTTTTATTTACGTTCTTTCTCGACTTTCTTTTTTTTCTTTTTTCATTCATAGATTTCGTTAATTCTGTAATTCACCTATCTCGTTTCTCTTTCCTTTTTTTCTTTCATTCCTTCAGTTTTCTTTACGTTCTTTTTCTATTTTCTTTCTTTTTTTTTTCTTTTTTCATTCATAGATTTCGCTCATTCTGTAATTCACCTATCTCGTTTCTCTTTCCTTTTTTCTTTCATTCCTTCAGTTTTATTTACGTTCTTTCTCGACTTTCTTTTTTTTCTTTTTTCATTCATAGATTTCGTTAATTCTGTAATTCACCTATCTCGTTTCTCTTTCCTTTTTTTCTTTCATTCCTTCAGTTTTCTTTACGTTCTTTTTCTATTTTCTTTCTTTTTTTTTTCTTTTTTCATTCATAGATTTCGCTCATTCTGTAATTCACCTATCTCGTTTCTCTTTCCTTTTTTCTTTCATTCCTTCAGTTTTATTTACGTTCTTTCTCGACTTTCTTTTTTTTCTTTTTTCATTCATAGATTTCGTTAATTCTGTAATTCACCTATCTCGTTTCTCTTTCCTTTTTTTCTTTCATTCCTTCAGTTTTCTTTACGTTCTTTTTCTATTTTCTTTCTTTTTTTTTCTTTTTTCATTCATAGATTTCGCTCATTCTGTAATTCACCTATCTCGTTTCTCTTTCCTTTTTTCTTTCATTCCTTCAGTTTTATTTACGTTCTTTCTCGACTTTCTTTTTTTTCTTTTTTCATTCATAGATTTCGTTAATTCTGTAATTCACCTATCTCGTTTCTCTTTCCTTTTTTTCTTTCATTCCTTCAGTTTTCTTTACGTTCTTTTTCTATTTTCTTTCTTTTTTTTTCTTTTTTCATTCATAGATTTCGCTCATTCTGTAATTCACCTATCTCGTTTCTCTTTCCTTTTTTCTTTCATTCCTTCAGTTTTATTTACGTTCTTTCTCGACTTTCTTTTTTTTCTTTTTTCATTCATAGATTTCGTTAATTCTGTAATTCACCTATCTCGTTTCTCTTTCCTTTTTTTCTTTCATTCCTTCAGTTTTCTTTACGTTCTTTTTCTATTTTCTTTCTTTTTTTTTTCTTTTTTCATTCATAGATTTCGCTCATTCTGTAATTCACCTATCTCGTTTCTCTTTCCTTTTTTCTTTTATTCCTTCAGTTTTCTTTACGTTCTTTTTCTATTTTCTTTCTTTTTTTTTTCTTTTTTCTTTCATAGATTTCGCTCATTCTGTAATTCACCTATCTCGTTTCTCTTACTTTTTTCTTTCATTCTTTCAGTTTTCTTTACGTTCTTTTCCTATTTTCTTTCTTTTTTTTTCTTTTTTCATTCATAGATTTCGCTCATTCTGTAATTCACCTATCTCGTTTCTCTTTCTTTTTTTTCTTTCATTCCTTCAGTTTTATTTACGTTCTTTCTCGACTCTCTTTTTTTTTCTTTTTTCTTTCATAGATTTCGCTCATTCTGTAATTCACCTGTCTCGTTTCTGTTTTCTTTTTTCATTCTCTTTCTCTCATCTTCTTTCTTTCTATTTTCATTCTTTTTTCTTTTTCTTCATCTCTCTCTTACATTATTACATTCTTTCACTTTCTTTTCTCTCACTTCTCTTTTCTTTTCTCACTTTTCTTCGGTGACTTTTCTTTCTCTAGATACCAGCTGTACGACAAGTCTTAGACACATTTTGACATTGAATATCCATTTAAAGTCTTCATATCTGCTGAACTATGAAAGGTCGTAAAATCAAACTACTATCATTTCAAAGCTAAATTAATTAAGCTATCTGTAAAGTCCTTTTTAAGACAATTTAAGCAGTTGTTGGAGAAAGCTGAAGTAACACCCTATTCTGATTGATTGCGGCGTCCTCGCTCGATGGCAGTTCAAACTTGCTCAACCGTATCTTCTGAAGCTGACGGCCGTTCCGTTCTCCTAGCTCGGCACAAACATCCATCTTTGATGATTTTTTGGCAAATTTAGAAACGCAAAACGCTTTTTCTGGTTGAGTGAATGCCGTTACTGCATCTGAAAGAATATGAAAAATGTCATTAGCATTACACAAAACTGAATGAATTTAGCTTTAAAATGATACCCACTTTTATCTTACTACTATTCATAGTTCAGCAGATGTAAGGACCAGCAATGTGTCCAACACTTCTGAAACATCCTGTATATATTTCTTTTTGTCCCTCTTTTCTTTCTTTCTTTCTTTCTTTCTTTCTTTCTTTCTTTCATTCCCGTTCCTTTATCACTTTCTCTTGTTTCGTCCCGTTCTACCCTTTTCGTTTACTATCTTTCTCGTTTCGTTTATGCTTCTTTTCCGTTTTCTTTCTTCTTACTTTTCTGTTTAATTTCTTTCCTTTATTTTCCTCTTTTTTGCCTTAATCCTCTTTTATATTTCTGTATTTATTTATTTATTTATTTATTTCTCTCCCTCTCTCTCTCTCTCTCTCTCTCTCTCTCTCTCTCTCTCTCTCTCTCTCTCAATCTGTCCTTCGCACGAATTCCATTTTCCTTTTTCTTTCTTTTGTTTCATTTTCTTTCTGTCTTTCTTGTTTTGAAATTTAAAAAAAAAAAAGCAAACGTAGTAATCTTCAATGAGACATATTTTTTGCATACACTGATGTTAGATGCCTTTGGATTGGTTATTAAATATTGATATGACCGCCATCTTGGATAGCAAGCAAAACTAAATTTTGATGTGAACGTTATTTGACCTATTTTATATACGGTATAGAACTGTAAATTATAATTCTATAAAAATTAAGATTAACATATATAGTTAAAAACAGAAACGCTGTTTAATTTTAATATAACAAATAAAAACTTGTTTAAAGCGATAGATAGATAGAGAGAGAGAGAGAGAGAGAGAGAGAGAGAGAGAGAGAGAGAGAGAGAGAGAAAAGGGAGAGGGGAGAGAGCATCATACAGAAACAATATGATTAACGCTAGGAGAAAAGGGTAGTATCTTTTCTGATACTACACTTCCTCTTTTCTGTCTTCGGTTAGTGAAGTAGAAATACTTTTAGACTGAGTACATTTGTATTTCTGTTCCAATTTACAGTGCCCTATTTAGGGGAGCTCGATATTCCACACATTAAACACCTACTAGTTTCTGACACTGTTCTCATAAGGCAAGTAACATGCATATGAAAAAAAACAGAGATTACATCAGCCGAAACGTTGTGAAAATAACCACCAGGATGAGAATAGTAGTCCGAAACATCCAAATAATACAAATTATTATTTTGTTTACTTCATTTAAACATCTAAATTGATAAAACAATATTCTTTTAGAAACTGGGTAGTACTTATGCAGTTTACGGATCGAGTTATCGTCGGCACATTCCGGCAGGTTACGTAAACCGCCGAAATGTGCCGAATTAAAACCTCGTTTTTTTATATTGAAAATGCTGGCTAATGTAAAAATGCTGGAAACAAGCATCGTATGTTAATTTCAGTCAAACAATTTGAATGAAAAATATGTAAATTTGTAAGGAACTTTAAAAATGATGGAACAAAAATAAAATTTAAAAAAACACTCATCGTATGGTAAGTTTCATGAATAAATATTTATTTTTAGCGAAGAAAATAGAGTGCAATAACTGACAGCAAATACCAAATAGTTTTTTTATGATTTACTTATTTTTATATATTTCTTGACAATTCTTTTTCAACCGTACCGACTAGGTTAGGATTAGGTTAGGGTGTTTTTGTCTGTTAGGGTTAGATTAGGGTGTTTTTCTGTTAGGGTTAGGATCAGGATGTTCTGTTAGCACATTTTCTGTGGACTCCAGCGCAGACGACAGAAAAGAAGAAGGAGTAGACTTTTAGAATTTCTGTCTTCACATTAATTCATGCAAGTAGCTGTCGATAAGATCTCTGCTAGGACCGCACTCTTTTTTATTTCTTTGCTTAGCTTCCTTCCACATCCCCCTTACGTGATTAGTCGTCGCCTTCGTAATTGGGTCTACGAACTGCAGAGTATGGTTTACGGTTAAGTGATTGAACCCTCCTCCTCCGACTTTGGCCAGCGTTCTCGACACAAAAACACGAAATTTTCGTTTGACACTTTCTAGAGGTTTACGTAACCTGCAATTTACCAGAATGTGCCGACGATAACGCGGTCCATAAACTGCAATAAGAACAAAAAAAACTGTTGCCTAATTAGACTTAAATCGCTCGATCTAAACTATTCTTTTACAATAAACTGGATTAGTCATGAATGCTGCTCATACAATGAATTTACAAATACATTTTTGGGGCCTATCTGATGGTATATTTAAGAGCATTTGTATCCGTCTATTCATTTCTATTCATAAAGCTGAGCCATTTGTAGAAGTGACAGTGACATTCAAACCTTATTTTCATATACGATATACAAGAACTTAATATTTCGAATATACTATATATTAAATTCCACCATAATGCATTCTGTTTTATTCGTACTCAATTCATTCATTTTATACTTTTGTTAAATTGTACATTACAAACAACGTTTTCATTCGAAACACACCGTAGTCGAGCAAAAATGTCAATTTATTTCTTTACGTATTTAAATTTCACCATAATTTATTTTGGTCTATTTAAAAAGATGAATAAGTATTTATAATCTCTATTTATAAAGTTGTGTGGAATACAATACCACGGGATGCTTCCCAGTTGACTACAACATAGTCGTTTTCAAGTCCAACGTAAACAAATTATTGTTGAGCTGTCCTCTTAGATAATCAAATTCTGCCTAATTTCAACCATCATTACCAATAATCACGGTGGTGTTCACCGTCCACCTGATACTCATTAATCCTTATCCTCAAGTAACCGTTAGACCTTGATAAGAATGAGCGAAATCTATAAAAGAAAAAAGAAAGAAAGAAAGAAAATAGAGAAAGAACGTAAAGAAAACTGAAGGAATGAAAGAAAAACGGAAACAGAAACGAGATAAGTGAATTACAGAATGAGCGAAATCTAAGAAAGAAAAAAAAAGAAGAAAAATATCGTTTTCTGTCGTTTTTGTTTCGTTCTTACTTTCATTTTCTTTACTTGTCCTTTTTCTTCTTTCTTTCATTCTCGTAACTTTCTTTTTTGTTTTTGTGTTTTTGTTTTTTTGTTTTTTTCTTTTTGGTATTTTATTACCATGTTTCTTTTTCTTTCATTTTTTGCTTCATGCACTTCTTTCTTAATCCTCTCTTTCCCTTTTCTTTCTTCTTTCTTTTTTCTTCCTTTTTTTCCATTTTTCTCGTATCTTTCTTATATTTCGCTCTGCATTAAATTCTCTCTTGTACGTTCTTCATTTGTTTCCTTCTTAGCTTGTTCTTTCTGTTGCCATTCTTTTTTTATTTCCTTCTTAACTTCTGATGTTAGACTTTTTTTCTTTCCTTTAACCTGTCTTTTCTTACACTCCCATACCATTTAGGTCTCTAATTATCATCCCAACAACAGATTTAATTTGATCATTCTGCAAATCCTAACCATTTGAACGCAGCCGTATTTGCGTATTTGCCTAATCTCGATTGACAACAAGGACACGAAACCCAAATGGACGAACAAACTGCAGATCACATGCAAACTTCGTAGGCGTCTTTGCACGCAAGTTAACGAATCGAGATAATGACCTTTAGACAGTTTATAAAGGTTTCCCACATTGCACTCTGTTAAGAGACTCAAACAATCAGTGGAAGGCTCCTGGCTAGCATAATTTTTCTCCGTATCACTTATAAATATTAAGTCGTGACTTCTTTATTCTAATAAAGAAAATGCAGTGTCTATATTTAAGTCTATATATTTGTTCGCTATGGTGTCAGAAAGTACTGATTATTATTTTAAATAATAATAACGAGTCACCAGTTACCAGAGTCAAAAGCCAACAGAGGATGAATGTTAGTGAGATTGACAGTTGAATGGTGAAGAATACTGATAAAATTGAAAACAAATGGTGGAATGGACACACGTTGTATTATTTAAAAAGAAGGCTCGATAAGTATTTGTTGACATTTTGCGTGAAAACAATCATGTTGTAGTCAGCTGGGAAGGGAAGCATCTGCGTGGTGTAATGTTCCTCAGATCAGAAGTTCTTGGAAAGAAACTCTGTTCATGGAAGTTTCATTTGCTTTTAAGAAAGGAAAGATTTTGCAGTGGTCGTGGTTCTTATTGTAAATATTTTACCTAGGAACCAGAGATTTTAGCTTAGTCGAGCACACACCATTAACATGCCGATAGAGTAGAGAAAGACTAGCAACGCCTCTTCTATAAGAAAGGGGTCGTTAAGAGGAGAAGGGATCATACTCCAATAGATTGCGGAGTCAAGTCTGTACTCTTTTTTATTTTTATTCAACTCAAACCAGGTACAGAGGCAATAAAACGTAAAGAGCTACTGTGAATTAGGAGCATCCCATGTAGGGAGTTGTGCAACAAGATGTGTGTTTATATTACATTTAAATTTCTGCATGTTGTACAGTTAGGAAAACAGGGAGCATAGACAATAGGAGTTATTAGAGTAAAAAGCATTTCGGTATCTGGAGACTTCGACAGTAAAGGGGTGGAATTTGCTGATTGAGGGGTCGGTCGGGGATATTTACGTCGAGGGGCACACAGTGTAGCAAGTTCACCAGAGATCATTGTAATGAAGTATATCTTGAACAAGCACAGCAATGCAACATTGCGGCGATGGAACAGGGGCTGGAGCTTAGTAGATAGTGTGGGATCTATTAGATAAGAGATTTTTTTGGGGGGACCCTGTCTAATATGGAGAGGCTAGTGGTTGGTGCACCAGACCAGATGTAACAACAATATTCCATGCATGGCCGAATTGTGGCTTTGTAGAGATATATGATACTGGCAGGTGTGAAAAGTTCTCTAGCTTACCTTCCTTGCAGCAGCCTTTGAAATGTCTTCTATGTATTTGTTCCAATTCACATTACCTGTGAATTAACATTCAGGAGTTTGAATGATGGAATTTCATGTAGGGTGCTATTAGCCATGGCACTCGGTGGTTAAAAAGGGTTCTTATAATTGTTAAAGGTAAGGGACTTTGTCTTAGTCGCATTGTGTTTTTCTTCATTCCACTAAAAGACTGGAGGTTATTATCTAATGATTCAGCCATTGCCTTGGATATGTGCGTGTTTGTTTTGCTTACATGACGAAATAGAGCATGGTGTCATCAGCAAATATACTAATCTCGGACACAATTTATTCAGGAAGGTCGTTTATGAAAATCAGGAATAATAAAGGTCCACGAATCGACCCATGAGGCACACCCGCATTCGTTTAGCTAAGATAGATATAATTATATTAAATATTCGTCTAGTAATACCGTACACATTATTTTCAAGTCAGACCTTGTCAAACGCTTCAGATATATAAAGCGCTACTGCCTTAGTTTCACTAGTCTTGTCTAGTATATAGTATATCCTTTCAGATATGGCTGTTAAGATATCCGCAATAGATCGGCCTTGCCTAAATCCATACCGTTTGTCAAAAAAGGTTTGGCATTGACGAGGTTGTGGACTATCTTCAGATTCAAAGAGTTTAGTGAAGATCGGGTGAAGACTGATAGGCTATAATTTTACGAGTTCTTTCACCAGAATACTTGAACACTGGTACCACGTAGGCAATTTTTCAGCTACCAGAGAAGCAAGATTTTGCAAGGCATTTGTTATTGAGTTGTGAACGGAGTGGGGCTAGCTCAGCAGAACATGTATTTATTACTATAGAAGGGATAAGATCAGACCCAAATGCTTTGGAGGTGTCAAGGTTTATTATGATATCTCGGACATCGAAATAGGTGATTATCAGAAAATCGAGTATTCCTTCTATCCGCAAAAGGGAAATTTTTCGTGAAGTCTAAGGTAGAGTTCACAAATACTCTTACAATTACACTCTTACAGTAATTTTAGATGCTATAAATGTTTGTATATTTGTATTTGATATATGTCGGTTGAATCGGGAAGAATGCTTGCTGCCTATGCGCAATAGCAGCTGCACAGGTTGAAGTAAACTATTGAGAAGAGTGAGGCTTGTTATAGAATTCCGCGTGAGGACGTGATTCTATACATAATTTGACCTATTCAGTTACCTCGTTAGCGCACTGTTCAGCAGGGAGAAAATAGGCTTTACTCTATGGGGCGTCTGATGGATTCCTAATAAGTCTGTTTATAGTATTTTGTCGTTTCGAGCAACGGTTCTTTAGCTTAGGGTCGAAGGTTTAGGGTTATATCAACCATTATCACAAGATAATCTACGTTCCCCAGTGGGCTATAGACATGTGTCATACAAGCCTCGAGCAGTGTATTCAAAAATAGATAGAGAAGTCAAGCTTGCTGATCCTCACGATCTGTGAAACTGAATAAAGAAACGATGCATTCTGTTACCAGCTGCATCATTATAGCTGGGAAATCAGGTCAATTATTGTGGTGAACATTAAAATCCCCAAATACCCGAATTTAAGCGCTCAGATCTAAAAAGAACTTCTGCATCTTTTCTATCAGAGATACACAGTCAGAGTACAGCCCTTGGTCAAAGGAGAACGGTAGACGTAATATAAGTAACTAACGTTGTGTTATAAGGTTAAGGTAAAGACGAGATCTTTTGGTGACACCTCTCCAAGTGTAGCAGCATTACTCTATCTTAGGGCGTATATGATTCGTATACAGATTGAGAATTGCATCAAGAGTCAGGTATTTTCTAGAGCGGTAGAATGATCCAACCATTTTTTCGGCAACCTAAGTAACAGATTTAGTGTAAGTCTTCCATTTCAGTTTTGGAGTGAACGTCAGTCCTCGGAGTTTAGCAAAGTAAGAAGGTTCCACTAAAAGAGAGACATGCATTTCGACGAGAACAAAACGAAGATCTGAGCGTTTGTGGTGAAAGGAAGTAAGCTTGGTTTTAAAGGTGTAAAACCTAGTGTTTACCCCATTGCATGGCATGCTCAAGGTTGGAAGATAGAGAATCGGCAAGATTTAGATGGCTAATGGTCCTCGATGTTCTCCTACATATAGTTGTGTCGTCAATATAGATGTCAACGAATGATCTCAGAATATGATCTGGAAGATCATTGATAAATATCAAAACAGATCGTGGTCAAGATGAACGCAAACGCAATTCGTAAGAATTACGGATGTTTGATTAGGATTGTTTGACTTGCTTGATTCGGTTTTGTTAACATTGCTATTACGTATAGAATAAGATGCACCTAGAAAGGATCAGTAGAAGATTGCTAACATTTCTAGTGAAACTGGTGCTAGGACTTTTTAATTTGAGAATAGTTTCTTGAAGTTAGAACATTTTCGCTAGACTTATCCTTTAACGAAGAAGCAAGCACGTCAATTTTCCCCAAAATAAAAATTAATCAAGGGCTGATAACTCCAGAAGTCTCTAGCGTCACTTTAGTAAGAAAATAAATCTGCAAATAATTTTTATTTTTTAAATCAGTGTCGAGAGCGACAGACGTCGGTTCAATTGCAGACTTGATCAACATGCTAGTCGAAAATGTAACATCTCAAATAATCTCGGTTATTGACTTGATTTTGTCGACATATATTTGCCTGTTTTTTTCTTCTCAGAATAATTTACTTACAAGAAAAACCACGTAAAAATTATAAATATACCTTTAAACACAGCTGCTAAACTTTAAACACCGCACACCGAGTTATCAGTAACCCCTGTGCATGCACTTTACTACAGCTACTTTGCGTGAGCAAACCTTAAATGCAGTAACTCTGGCAAAACTTGAACTTCGCTCGCAGGGTTGACAGTGTCTTCGTCAGTGAATCCATGACGTCACGTACACCATTTCCCCGTTCAAAGATTTTAAATAAAAGCGAATCAAACACCAAAAAGGTTAATCTACGTTGACCTCTTATTGTCTAAAACCTGTGTTCATGGTATTTAAAATGACACGATATTTTATGAATAGGCACTAATCTGATATCTTACAGTAAAAAAGAACCTTTTAAAGAAAAAGAAAAATCGAAGAATGAAGGCAAGAATACAGACAAGTTGGATTTTCTTGAAGGGAATGGAAGTCTTGTAGGAAGTTTTGAACTATTAACATTCTTTGGAAGCCAGCCTTGGTTTACTAGATTCGCATGTGTCGTCTATTGAATAACAAAGGTTACCTACCTATGTTAGGCCAGCATGGACACGTTTATCTGTGATAGCTGCTATAAAGAGAGTGATTTTTCTCAAGTGAGTTTACTGGTACCTCTAAAAATATATATATAAAATAGAGAACACAGTGAAAGAAAGATGGAAGTGGGAGAAAAACAAGAGTTAGAGAAATGAGAGAGGGGAATAAGTGAAAAAAATATTCGAATAAAAAGTATTAGATATAAATAGAAATAAAATAAAAAGTAAGAAAAAACGTAAATCAAAAGAAAAATGGATTTAAAATCTATAACAGTATGACATATGAGAAATTTTCTAAATTACATTACTGTATTTTATTCTGAGTTAGGATTGATAACCAATAACAGAAATAAATATAGAAAGGTAAAGAAAAAGAAAGATAGGTACAAAAAAGGAAAGACACGTAAAGAAAAATGAAGTAAGATAAAAGAAATGAAGGACAATAAAAAGACAAAAAGGTAAGGTAGGAGAAAAAAAGAGAAAGAAAATAAAAGAAAGAAAAGGAAAAAGAAAAATAGGTCAAGAAAAAGAAAGGAAAAGTAAATGAAAAGAAAGGTAAAAGAAGAAAAATGTGAAAGAAAAGAAAATCAGGTAATGAAAAAGAAAGTAAAGGAATGAAAGGTAATGAAAGAAAGAAATGTTTTAAAAAATAAAGAAAGGTAAAGAAAAAGAAAGAAATATAAAACAAAATAAAGAAAGGTAAAGAAAAGTAAAGAAAGTTAAAGAAAAAGAAAGGTAAATAAATAGAGCGAAAAGTAAAGTAAAAGCAAGAAAGGTTAAGAAAGGGAAAGAAAGTTAAAGAAAAGGAACGAAAGGTAGTAAAAGGGATAGAAAGTGAAATAAAAAGAAGGAAAAGTATAGAAAAAGAAAGGAAAGTAAAGTAAAATAAAGAACGTTAAAGAAAAAGACAAGAAAGTTAAAGAATTTAATAGATAGAAGAGAAAAGTAAAGAAAGGTAAAGAATAGACATGAAAGGAAAAGAAAAGGAAAAGAAGGTGAATGAATAGAAAGAAGAGTAAAGAAAACGAAAGAGAGTAAAAACAATTGAAAGAATGAAACGTAAAAAGGATTAACGAGTAAAGAACGGTAAACAATAAGAATGAAAGGTAACGAAAAAGAAAAGAAAGGTTAAGAAAAGGAAAAAAGGTTCAGAAAATAAAAAGAAAGGATAAAAAATGAAAAGAAAGGTAATGAAAAAAGCAGAAAGGTAAAGAAATTGAAAGAAAGGGACAGAAGAATAAAGAAATGTGTACAAAAGTGAAAACACGTATAGACAAGTAAAAAAGAGAAAGAAAATGAAAGAAAGCTAACGAAAACGAAAGACAGGTAAAAAAGAAAGAAATGGAAAGAAAAAAAAGGAAAATGAAAGTGAAAATTGAAAGTTAAAAAAGAAAAGATATAAAGTAAGATACCAAAATATTAGAAATAATTGCATTAATAAGAAAAGTACAAAAAGCATTAAACGAAAGAAAAAAGGAAGAAAAAAACGAAATAAAAGAAAGTTAAATAAACAAATAAAAACCCTTTCGGTTTTTATTTTTTTAGAAAAAGAAGAAAGAAATAAAGAGAAGAAGGTAAAAGCAAGGAATAATATTTATAAGGATGGAAGGAATAAAGGCGAAAACTTCAAATTGGAGGAATATAGACTAAACTAAGAAAAAAGAAAACAAGAAAATAAAAGACTTGCACGAAAAAGAGGAAGATGAAATGTAAATAATAAAAAAAGGACACGTGAAAGTTAGAAACGAAAACAAAGAAAAGGGAAAAGAATCAGATACGTTAAAAGGAAAAAGATAAAAACATCAAAAAAGAACAATGAAAAAAGAGAAAATAAAAGTTAAAAATACAAAGACTTAGGAAATGAAAAGAAGTAAACAAGAACATATGCTACACTAGCTGGCTTTGCCATCTCGCTATCGCTTCACGTTCGTTGCATTTTGATTCATGATTTTCTTATAAACACAAGAAAAACAGTAATATTCCTTTACATAAATAGATACATGATAACAGTTTTGTTATTTTGATACACATTTATTTATCTTTTAAATAAGATCGTAAAGAAATGCAAAGATAGAAGAACTCATTTTGTCCGAGAGATTGTGTGTGCATGCGTATATGTGTTTGTGTGTGAGACAGAGAGAGGGGAAGAGATCAGTAAGTCAGTCACCCTCTTCTTGCTTATGTCTCGTAGGTGTATCATTCTTCTAGCCAGATATTAGTTTCATTTAAATTTCCTCCCTTGATTAAAAAAACATCTATTTTAAGTAAAATTTTAGTAATTGATCATTGTTTTAATTAAGTTCCTTTACTTTTTTACTGTTACTATAAAAAATATTATAATATATATAGCAACAATAGGACAATAAATTACAAATGAATAACACCGAACATTAATAAATTATAAACTGTTTTAAAATAGTTATGCAAATTATGCATTCAATTTGCGTCTTTGGGTCTTTCATCATATGTATATATACAGTATTTCAAAAATTAAATAGCAATAACCCGTTTCGATGGTAATATAGGAGTGATAAATAACAAAACTTTCGCATTTATTCATTTAGATTGTCATGTTGCCAGACTCATATTCTAATGGTCGTGATGATAATAGTCGGTTGCTCGATTATCTGTGGTAGAACACTCGAAGCTAGTCTTTTTCTCTCTTGGAAAGTGTTGTACTGAATAAGTAGAAGGCGTGAATGCTTCTTTGCTGAACGAGACTTAAACGTTGTTAATTGAAAATCAATAAAACAACTTTTTAATGATTGTTAACTTGGCAGTCTGTTCTTTTATTTGGTTTTGATATAAAGTTTGACACAGCGAGGGAGGAGGAAGAGAGACTTTTAATAATTCCTTTCGAGGAAATAAGTCTCACACGTCTGCCGAGACTTGCTTCTAGTCGCGCCCTTAATAAGTTAGACCATCTGCTAAGTTACCCGATGACGTCGCTCCCCTTTGATTAATACTTTCTCGCACTTCCATTCACAGGTGTTTAACTCATCAAACTTTCTGACCCTGTTAGACAACCCTTGTCCGGCGTCCTTGAGTGTTTTCAAAAAATTAAGAAAGAGCGAAAGAAAAAGAACGAACTTCAACACACATTGATGAAAAATAAACGTATAAAGAAAAAGAAAATTTAAAAAGGAGCGAGAAAAGAAGAGAAAAAAAGAATAAATAAAGAAAAGAATTATGTAATAAAATAATAAAAAGAAAAAGATAGATAAAAAGAGAGGTTCCAAGAACAAGAGAATAAGATAAAAATAAGAAATAAAAAAAGAAAAGAAAGCGAAAGAAAAAAATATATTAGTTAAGAACCGGTTGAGTTATTTAATAGCTGTAAGTGCAAGAGATAGCTTTTTCTGTGTATTATTAGTGGGCTTGAGAATAGAAGACCATCGTCGAGTAAATAGCACCAGAATATTAAAAAAGAGTGACCTGTTTTATGAAAATTCGCGCAGGATTTTTTTTTAAATTAGGAAAACTAAGCTGCATCTCTGTGCTCCTTGAATACTTTGAAGGCCGTGAGATGGGATCTGGAGAATTGCGACGGAAACGTGGAAGCAGTGGGTAGCATGACGGTTCATGGCAGGCGTTTTTATTGTGTACACGAAATCAGCCGAAAAGCTGCACAAAGTTTCGAAAAGAACCAGGCCAGGTAATGTGGATCTTGATAAGAGAGATTTAGCGTTGGAGTGGCGACTAAGAAGAACACGCTCAACGGGGTCTTCGCTACTCTTCATACAAGAGTGTAAAGGATACAATACTCACCTCCAAGATCCAAGAGAGCTAACTTACGAAAGCCAAAACACGTCTAAATGAGATGAAAAACCCAGTCAAACCGAGAATACCCTGATTCTTATCAGGATCAGTTGCACAATCTTTAGAAGAACAAGTGGCTAACTTACAGCCCGCATGAAGTACTGCACTTCATAAAGACCAAGTTCAAGAAGTACTGCACTTCATAAAGACCAAGTTCAAGAAGTACTGCACTTCATAAAGACCAAGTTCAAGAAGTACTGCACTTCATAAAGACCAAGTTAAAGAAGTACTGCACTTCATAAAGACCAAGTTCAAGAAGTACTGCACTTCATAAAGACCAAGTTCAAGAAGTACTGCACTTCATAAAGACCAAGTTCAAGAAGTACTGCACTTCATAAAGACCAAGTTCAAGAAGTACTGCACTTCATAAAGACCAAGTTCACGAAGTAGTGCACTTCATAAAGACCAAGTTCAAGAAGTACTGCACTTCATAAAGACCAAGTTCAAGAAGTACTGCACTTTATAAAGACCTAGTTCAAGAAGTACTGCACTTCATAAAGACCAAGTTCAAGAAGTACTACACTTCATAAAGACCAAGTTCAAGAAGTACTGCACTTCATAAAGACCAAGTTCAAGAAGTACTCCACTTCATAAAGACCAAGTTCCCTCAAACTGTAATGGTCTTTGAGTCTGTTTCCAGCGGAATCTAAGTCCTGCACCCCAAATCTTAAAAAATGGATCCACACTCAATTCAGAAAACTATATAGAGTTGTTGCCCACTGTTGTCAAGCGATGCGCGGGGAAGAGTACCAAACAAAGGTCATACGTGTGTCATCAGCTCGTATAACACATTCTGGAAAACCTGGAAGTGACTTTCTGAGAACATCCACATTTGAAAAAAAAACACGAACCGTACCGCCTGACCCACCAAATACAAGCTGATGTCTAGGATCAAACTGAGGTGCAGGCGTTTCTCGAAGAACACCGTGAAAGTCGCGTGCCCCAAGTTTAGGTCCGGATGGGGACCGACATATATAGATGAGCATATATATATATATATATATATATATATATATATATATATATATATATATATATATATTATATATGTATTATATATATATATATATATATATATATATATGTATATATTATATATATTATATATATTATATATATAAATATATATATATATGTATATATAAATAAATATATATACATATATTCTTTGAAGCAAAATAATATAGTGAATGTAAAAAGTTAATTGACTTGCAAGCAAAGTAGTTTTCAATCGAAGGACTAAGACAAAAAGTTTATATTTTTGTGTTGTTTACTTTTTTCCAAGACTATATATATATATATATATATATATATATATATATATATATATATATATATATATATATATATATCTGTCTTCTTTGGTCTGAAGCGGTTGACTCTTTGTGAAGAGTACAACCGAAACATGTATGCACATATGTAACCAATAATGTTTGTATTAATAAAAATGTATACTTAAGAACAGCTCTACTTGTTATTGAGCACTTTTTATAAACAATTGAGTTTCAACAGATTTACATCTACAGAAACTAATACAATACGTGTACTATATATATATATATATATATATATATATTTATATATATATATACATATATATATATATATATATATATATTCAATTATGTTTAATATATATTTATATGTGTATAGCAAAACAACGTTATACCAAGAATGTTCGTCACTCAGTAAAACGAGAGGCGTCCTTTTCCCCTCGATTTCGGATCGTTCCAAGGAGACGTTTCAATGAAACGTCCCCATCGCGTAATCTCTTCGTGAATGCCTTCGCTTGATTTGACTGCTTACACGAACAGATAGATCCTTCGAACCAGCCAAGCGACAACCCGCTGATAGAATCGTTTGCTTATTCGCATATACAATCTTCCGAAAACAAAACAACAAAAATACATTCGGGATTTAATATCAAAACTATTTTTCCGCATCCTTTATCCTATGTTTATCTCGTGTTCGCATCGGAAGACAATATGATTTCACCATATTATTGAGAAAAAGGTTATACTCGATGTATATATACTTATGTAATAATCTATATTTCTCTGTATCTATCTCTCTATCTCTCTATCTTTCTCTCTATCCATCTATCTATCTCTGTATATATATATACATATATATATATATATATATATATATATATATATATATATATATATATATATATATATATGGGGTAAGGTACAGGATAATTCATGAAAATCAAATGACGTGGTGGACAAAATGTGTGAAAAATGGCAAACGGAAAACTGGTTAAAGTGCAGGAGAAAAACAAAAAGAAGAGATTTGACCGGTTTTGTTCGTGTTGGCGAACGTCTTCAGAAGACGTTCGCCAACACGAACGAAACCGGTCAAATATCTTGTTTTTGTTTATCTCCTGCACTTTAACCTCTTTTCCGTTTGTCATTTTTCACACACACATAAATATATATATACATACATACATACATATATATATATATATATATATATATATATATATATATATATATATATATATATATATATATATATATATATATTAAACAAGTTCACATGTATTGCTAAAATAAACTTAAACCAATATTTTATCAAAAGTGCTCAATACGAGGTAGACGTTAATAAATATACATTATATCAACATTTAAAATGGCCTACATAAATACATTTATGTTTCAGTACTTAATGCACTTCATGGGGACGAAAGGTTTGTAATGAAGATCATTCATCAATAAGAAAATCAGAAGCAGAGACTTCAGACAATCGAATTTCACAATCAGTAGCAGCCGCTTTCAAAAACGTCGACATAATCGCTCGGTTTACATTCATAACGCTGGGAGAGAGTGAGGTGTCACAACATATCACTCCCCCCACTCTAAACTCGTCAATTAATATTTCCTCTTACCACTTTTACTCTCCTAAGATCTTACACAAGAGAGCAAACACAATATATATATATATATATATATATATATATATATATATATATATATATATATATATATATATATATATATATATATATTGTGTTTGTATGTTTGTATATATATATATATATACATGCTCAAACACACGCACACAATTACAAGTATATATCCTTATTTAAATTCTCATATACATTACACATGCCGAACATATGCCCCCCTTTAAAGTAAAACGTTTCCAGAATGTTAACATATAAATACATACACGTGTCACCGAATAACCACACAAGTTTCAATATCATACACACACATATAAGTTAAAAAAAAAAACAAATGCACACTTGTGCAAGATATAAATGAATCGATCAATAACAATAATTACACATTATTCTATAATTAATAATGATAAGTTCGATAGTTTAAGATTTTACAAAGCACATGCATATTATGGACACTCACTCACGTGCATCAATCTTTTAAAAAGTGTATTGCTACTATAACTCAACATTTAATGTAGAGCAATTCTTTTCTCTGTAATTTATTTTTGTATCTAATTTATTTTAACATTACTGCAGGGGATCAGGTACGAGTTGGAATGTGCTCGCTCCCTAAATGATAAACTTTACAAAAAATAATGTGCCCATGTTACTTACTGTTCTCTAGAATAGATATTCCAAAAGTCATAATGATCCGTTCATTAGTTTAGGAGATTTTCATGAAATAAAGTATTTCCTCAAACAATAGGTATTCCAATGGGTTTGAGTCCTTCACCATTTTGGGCAAATCTCTATTTATATAGACTAGAATATATATATATATATATATATATATATATATATATATATATATATATATATATATAGTCTTAGAAGTTTTCCAACCATTAAAACTATATTTTTTTAAAATAAATAAAACTTAAGTCCCAAGTCGTTCAATGGAAAATCACTCATGTAAGTAAATTTAATTTTTTCAGTTATTATATTAGTTTGCTCCTAACATTATTTAAGGGATCATCAGTTGTTTACCATGAAAAACTGTTTCGAGAATTTAAAAACAAGACAGTATTTAATTTCATGGCTGAGTTGATCAGACCCCACTTCCCTTAAAAGACAAAAACATAAACGTTTCGTATACTAAACCTAAGTTTTGTTCCGTATAAATGTTTTGCTAACTTATATTAGTTATTAAAAAAAAAGTCCTCCTTACCTGTGTTGTTCGTCTGTCTAATAAAATTTATCCGTTACTTACAAAAATGTTGCTGCATTTTAAAGTGTGTAGACGAATCCATTAAATTTTTTTAAATTATATATATATATATATATATATATACATATATATATACTTTTATTCTTTTTTCCTCCCCCTCCTCCTCCTTTGTTGTTCAATTCCATGACATCAATTTCAAATAAATATTAAATCCCCATTGTCAATTCAGAGCGTTCATAAGCTTAACTGCCGATTTTCTCTTTCTTTTTCTTTTTTAACGCACAGCGCCTCCAACCGGCGCTCATAAGCCAACTGTCCATCCTTTATCTCTTTCTCTTTCTTTTTTAAAACTCACAGCGTCTCCAATCGGCGTTATAAGCTAACTGCCGATTTTTTCTCTTTCTTCTTCTTTTTAACTTTTTCAACATTTCTTTCCGTCTTCATTCCTTTCTATTGTCTATTAAACGTAACTATTTTTGAATATAATTAGTATATGTGTTATATATACGATTATACATATTCTACATTATTTTTTATTTATATTTAGATAGCTTTGGATTTACTCTATCAATTTATTTTGATTAATTTGATAAGACTTAAAAGCATCAAGATGGCGAGTAATTGCCTTATTTAATTGTCTAAATATTTTATTTTGATCGCCACAGTGTTTAATCATTCTTATTATTAGGTCAGACATTGTGGGCATAAAATCCACCAATTTTAAGGTAACACGAGCAATCCTCAGAAATTCGGACATAATACTCCCGTAAAATATATACACAGGGCAAGCACTATTTTTATGTGGCATCCGTACGATACGAAAAGGACATGAATTTCTTTTATCAAACAGTTTATAGATAAATATATATATATATATATATATGTGTGTGTGTGTGTCATCATTAATAAAAAATGATATATCTAGAGCGTATAGTTATCATGGGTGTAGGCGATATATTGACGAACTTGTATGCATTAATGATAACGAAGAGTTTGAAAATACTAAACATTTAATATATCCTAAAGAGTTAAAATTAAACGGGAACAGAACCTACATTTCTTGATTTGGGTAGAAAAATTGAAGATAAAATATTTATCTATAAACTGTTTGATTAAAGAAATTCCTTCCCTTTTCATATCGTGCGTATGCCACATAAAAATAGTACCTGCCCTGTGTATATTTTTTACGGAAGCATTATATATACATATATTTATATGATAGTTATAGTTTAAGGTAACACGAGCAATTCTCAGAAATTCGGACATAATAATTAGTAGATTTTATGCCCCCAATTTCTCACCTAATAATAAGAATGATTAAACAAAGTGGCGATCAAAATAAAATATTTAGACAATTAAATAAGGCAATTACTTGCCATCCTGACGCCTTTAAGTCATATCAAATTAATCAAAGTAAATTGATAGAGCAAATTGAAAACTATCTAACTAAAAATAAATTAGAATATGTATAAACGTATATATATATAACACATATAGTGGAAAAATACATGTATATATATATTTTTTTTAATTTTTAAATATTTTTAATATGAAACTAAATATAATAAAAGAATAAAAATACATAAAACTATAAATCACCTAAAATGTGGTGTAATGGATTCGTCCGAACACTTTAAAATAAAGCAACATTTTTGTAAATAACGGATACATTTTCTTAGACACAGACGAACAACACAGGTAAGGAGGACATTTTTTAAGAACAAAATAAGTTAGCAAAACATTTATCTGGAACAAAACTTAGATCTAGTATACGGAACGTTTTGGTTTTTGTCTTTTAAGGGAACTGGGGTCTGATCAACTCTGCTGGGAAACCATGAGATAAAACACTGTCTTGTTTTTAAATTCCCGAAACAGTTTTTCATGGTAAACAACTGATGATCCCTTAAATAATGTTAAGACTAGCGTTAATTCTTAGAAGAAAACAAATATAGTCACTGTAAAAAGTAAATTGACTTGCAAGAAAAGCGATTTTCCACCGAACGACTTGGGACTAAAATGTCTTTTTTGTTGTTTTTTTTTTCATATAGTTTTAATGGTTGAAAAGCATTTTGCCTGAAGATTCCCCCCGGGGATGAAACGCGGGTGCCTCTGTGTAGCTTAATTGCCATATATATTTTCATTGCTTACTATATATATATATATATATATATATATATATATATATATATATATATATATATATATATATAAATAAATATTAAATTATTAATACCTACAGACGCTAGCGTTTCAAGCTAATTGTAACAATTTCAGACGGTCGGGAGGCGCGAAACCGGTACATAGAGTCAGCCTTGAATTGGCTAGCAGTCGCCATATCCACTCGGCCACCGGAAACTGTCACGTAATTAAGGGAAATTAAGATCTATATGTACCTAGAAACGGGCACACATAGAAGACTAGTCGAGAGTGTTCGACGAACGTATTCGGAACTTTGCATTAGAGCTTTTTGACAGTCTATTTTTAACATCCCCGAGAGTGCTCAATTTTAATTTCTTAAAGGTGCTTAGTATAATATTTATAAATAAATATTAAATTATTTATACCTACAGACGCTAGCGTTTCAAGCTTATTGCTCTCATCAGTGCAGGAAAGTAACAATATATATATATATATATAGAGAGAGAGAGAGGGGGGGAGAGAGAGGGGGGAGAGAGAGAGAGATGTAGTTATCCACAATGTGGCTAGACGTAGCAAGCGTATCAACTTACAGATTCAAAACCGGGCACCAAATAACTTCTAATCGTGACCAGTTGTGTAGAATATGTTTC
Organism: Sepiola atlantica; assembly: GCA_963556195.1. NCBI lineage: Eukaryota > Metazoa > Mollusca > Cephalopoda > Sepiida > Sepiolidae > Sepiola > Sepiola atlantica. Next base: position 46,553,100 of record OY744536.1, on the reverse strand, counting down.
CACGTCTTGTAACCTTATCTGAATGTATTTAATAACTGGAACGGCCATCCACACATATAAAACGGTTTATTACAGGAAGTGAACAAATGCAATAGGTAGTTACAAGTTGGGTAACGGCTATACTTGTCTACCATTTTTTCCTCGCACCAAGCATCGCCGTAGTTTATATGTAAACTATTATGGTTCATTTTATAATGGAGGGGTGTCAGTAGTTTCCAGGGAAAATCTCATCCTTAGGACTTTTTTTTATCTGAAAATTTATATTTTTTCTTTTTAATATCTGGTTTTAGACATTCGACATGCTTAACTATTCATTTACTGTTCACGTTTCTGGGTTGATAAGTGAGATATCACTTCCCGTGTTAAGGTTTCTTTGTTAGTTTTTACGTCCACAAATTTACATTTTTAATCCCCCTCAATGTAAAGATTCGATAACACTATATTTATCCTATCTGTGTTGTTCTGTTTTCCCAAAAGATGTTCCTTGGTCTTACAGTGAGTAATTTATGGGTTTTTTCGTCAATCTTCGTGTTATCATGTTTCAGATTTACTATTCTCTGACATTCCTCAATAATTATCTGAAGTTTTAATTCTGAGTACTGTTCTAGCTTAATACTCGTAAGCGAATGTCTTTATCATTATTAGAAAATATACTCGTTGTTGGCTTTAATAGTATTTGGACATTTATAACGTGTATAAAATTAAAATAAAACACTTTCATCAAAAGTACTAGATAATATATTTACAGTTCTTCCGTATTTTTGTAAAATTTTCTACTCTGTTTTTGTTTCTGTCAAAGTTTATATTAAAGTAGACTGCTGCGTTTAAATTAGACTTGATATTTTATCTTGTTGAATCTTATGCTCTTGTTGAAATTCATGGTTTTCCACAAAGAACTTCGTAAGCGCTACTACTTGATACATAGTTCAGAATTTCACCACGAAAAAAAAGAAACATATATATATATATATATATATATATATATATATATATATATATATATATATATATATATATATTCTTTTCCAGGACGGTTTCGTCAGACAATAACGATTTGTGGAAAAACAAACTATATTATATTTTTTGAAAATAAATATTTCAGTTAATCTTTTTAACAGCATTTAAAAAAAAAGTCCTTTTTAATTCTGTGAATACATTTTTCGATACTTTTTCTAATCAAGAAGGGTGGATTCCTTGATCTTCTGTTTTAGCATCTAATTTGATGTTTCCACTTGTCAAACTTAGAATAGTGATTGCCCTTCTGTACAACTGACCATGGCCAGAGTTTTAGTCCTCTAATCTTTCTATTTATTGTTGTTGCACATCGTGGAGATAGGGGGCAGGGCCTTTTTAATCAAGGACTGATGGCTATACCTGGTTGGCATCTGTCATGGCTGTAATGCATTTTTCCAGAAACAGGAAGGGTTATTCCATTGCTTACCTTATCTCGCTAGGTGTGTAAACGGATTTAAAGGCGCTTTCTAATCATGGGTGTCGACCTGCCAGTATTAAGTCTTGTTTTGTTCATCGCTTTTATAATTTAACTATTGTGAACGACTTCCTATTGGTTATTCATAGCTATCCTCTATTAATAGAGAGGTGCTTTAGTCCGCAACCCGTGTGACGTGTTGAGTTACCTGAGGAAATAGCGAACTATTTTATTTTAATTATTGGCAAGCGTATCTTCATGTCAGAGTTGCCTGACAAACCATTGTCCAGAGAGACAGAAGACACCCGAGGATAGAGTATAGTAGACATTCAATTTCTCCCCTTCTTTTTATGGGAAGAGTGGTATCATTTCCTTTTTCAAATCTTTGTTTTAACATTTTTGTTAATCGTCTCGTTAACTTTTGCTCACTTTTGTAATTGTGTGAATTCTTAGAGAATCCTCGTCGCCACTTTTGTGATGTTATCCAAACGGCCAAAATGCAAATATAAAAGGGTTTATTATCATAAGTGAACGATGCAATAACAAGTTACAAGTTAAGGTAAGTGGTCTCTAATGTGTATGGGAAACTGTCCAGCTTTAATTATATTGCCGTTGTACTGCGCATTGATTTGTCACTTGGGATTGTTCATCACGTAAGGAAAGGGTGATTCAGTACTTTACTTTTTGAATAAAATCACATGCGCTAACGACCTCATTACTGTGAGTGGAAGAAAATATATCCATTCAATTTATTTTATATCCATGCAATTCTTTTTTACGGAAGACTATTGCCTTACGTTAAGTTGAAACTCAATTTCTCTAAGAGAGTACTCCACATATAGGGAGCGTATATATATATATATATATATATATATATATATATATATATATATAAATGAATGAATGCGAAAGGTTTTTTATTAATCCAGAATATATTCATATCAAAACACATTAAGCTTATTTAATTCAATTTTAAATCTATGTATTTTCAAACACATTATATATACCCAACAGCAAAATGCCAAAAACACTGATCAATGCGCTTCATTTGAATAATAATTTCATAAACACTCTCGGATAAATTAATATTCTGCACAATTAATTTTTGTACTCAACCTTCCTTACATAAATCTAATACTTTTCTTCATATTAATATTAATATTAGTAGTAGTATTAATAAAATAAAACGATTTGATAAACAACGTTTAATATGCAAAATCATTATTTTGAAATTCGAAAGATAACTTCCGGTTTTTGTTTTTTTGTTGATGACAACAACGGTGCTGCTGCTCCTCCTCATTCTCGCCAAATTTCCTTTTTTTTTAATTGTTTTTAAAAGAGCCCAGCATAATCGCCAAAGAGAATTGAATTCCCTTTTCTTATCCATTTATTTCTTTTTTAAAAGATATATGAATTTGTATCGAAATTACCGAAATATTAATATTTATCTATTTCATGAATAAATGCGAAAGTATTTGCCCCGTGTTTACAAGCCACTTATGAATGAAATTCATTACTCGTAGGCATGACACCCTAATCGTTTTGGAGGGAAGGGGGAGGCGATGTTCATACAATTTTGACAACAAATCTTTATTTGTGGGGTCGATAGTCATACCTTTTGTAGAGAATACATTGGACTACGCTACACACTCTCACTAAAATACCGCATTCACTCCATGACTTAATCCTTACTTACTTTGGGAAGCAATAGCGAGCTGGAACCATTTTTCTTGCTATTGTTGGAGATAATTTCTGTGCGTTATTCTTTTTGGAAGATAGGGGATCCACTTTTTGGCGATTACGTGTGGTTGTATGACCTTGCCAGTCGGACTTAGGATTAGTGTTAAAAAGCATATGTTTAAATTAGCCTAAAAAGTATAATCTCATTTTTTAAGTGGGTAAATTATTTAGCTGAAGGTGTTAAGCTCCAAATTTACAAACGTTTGCTGTTAATTTTTAAATTATAAAAAGAATAGATTCATATTTTAAAAAAATCGTCATTAATTTATTTTTATTTTTCTGTCTTTAAAAATAAAAGCGGAAAACACAAAGTAACCATTTTAAATTACTAAGGAATATATTTTTTTTTATTTGACCAATAGACGTTTCGCTTTTGTCAATTGTCAAAAATACTCAGTAGAAAGAAAAGGGACGCAAAAACCAAATAGTCAACAAATAGCTGTTACCAAAGGCAATACAACTTACTTTACTACTACTTGCCTTATTTTTTGTGTTTTAAAGTATTTTAAAGCGTTTTTTATTTCAATTAAAACTTCAGTCAAATATATTACGTTAAACTGATGGCTGACAGTCGATCGCCGACCGTCTACGAAGTCTGATGATTTGTTTTGTACTTTTTTCCTTTCAATTAGGTAGAAAATAATTTTAAAACGTTTGGGACAGTTATTTGTTGACTATTTGGGATGTTTGCTTATGCAATCTTGAAAATGGAACTGTTATGCGATCGGATTTAGACGCATTATTAAAATGCAATTAAAACGATTTAATATTTTTTTAAACACACAAATAAATAGGCACATAGTTAGAAAAGTACTTTTGTTGGCTTTAGAAACAGTTACTTGATTATTAGTTTTCTTCGCATATTTTTGTGTTGATTATTCTTGGCAATCGCCCTGATTTTTTCGTTTATTTCTTTCATTATGGGAAACTTATTTTCATGCTCACACAAAATTAAATCTCAACATTGGAATATACAAAATATCAACATGACAATAATTTTATTGTCATTTTTCTTCAAATTAGCAAAATGTGAAATGAAAATGGTTTCTTTGTTTTTCTATATATAACGCTACAGCTAAGTTAATTGCTGCCCGGAGGTTAGGGTTAGTTTTTTGCTAGTATGTATATATATATATATATATATATATATATATATATATGTTTTTGTTTATTACCTATGTACGTATACGTTTCGTCCTATTTTTAATCGGGACTCATGAGCATAGAGGTGTAACGTGATTGAAACCTAGGTCTACAAGTATTTTACAACTCAAATCCCGACTTCTAGAACCATATGGTCACCGCTGGATAACTAAATAAAGAGTGATAATTTTAACACTGATTTTGACGGCTTGACGTCATAACAGCGTTCAACTTAATGAAAGGAACGATGCATTTATAGCTAGCGACGTCATGCTGTGTTAATACTATACTTGAAGTGCCCATCTAGAAGGTGTTTCTAGGGGCTACTATATATATATATATATATATATATATATATATATATATATATATATATACCAGCGTGCTTTGACAGCTCGCTATTCCTTCGCCACGTTCATTTTGGTGTCAAATGTTTAACAATCTAAGCTAAGAAACCCACAGTTGAGAGTAGAAAAAATCTCTACGTCTTAAATATTTTTTTTATTTGTTTACTATTTACGATACTACTAACTGAGGAATGCAATTATTTTTACACACGTTGACCCCTTCATTACCTCGAATATAGTAAACCACAGACACGCGATTTGTCGTTTCACGACTCATCAGTGTTGCTAGACGTAGCGAGCGTATGACACATGGTATTCATAAAAGTATTGTAAAGTATATATAGCTGTCTGTCTTTATACTGATATATCTTAGTCCATATATATACATATATATATATATGTATATATATGTATATATATGTATATATATGCATATATATATGTATATGTATATATATATGTATATATATATGTATATATATATCTATCTATGTATATATATGTATATATATATACATATATATACATATATATATATATATATATATATATATATATATATATATATATATATATATATGTATATATATATATGTATGTATATATATATATGTATATATATGCATAGGGAAGCATACAATAATAAAACAAAAGTAAAGTTGCATACTGTTGGTTTGGGGCAAAGTGTAGTATCTGATACCACACTTCATTTTTTCTGTCCTAGGTTAGTAAAGTAGAATTCCTTCGAGGCTGAGGCAATTTTTTGTGTCCCAATCCACAGTACTCCTTCTTCGGGAGCTGAATTTTACTTATATTAAAACCGGACTTGTGTTTAACACTGTCCACGTGGGGAGGCTAATTTATAGGGGCCAACGAATCAAAGAGACAAAACATGCCTAAGTAGGCAATATATGTATGTGTATGTGTGTATTGCTGTATGGAGTTTACACAATGCTACTTTTGATTCCGACATTCGTTTAGTGGTTGTGTTATTCTTAACACAATTCAAGTTCATTCTGTTCGCATGTTGTGCTCTTCCTGTTCAAATTTTACTCAAAAGGAAAACCGAATCTAAAACAGATTTTGTAGTTATAACATGTTCCACACACATGTCGGTCTATTATTAACGGAGAACACAGTTCAACACCGTGTGTTAAAAGCAATTAAATTCGTAATGTTATCGATCATATTGTCCTTGATTTTCCTGTTTATTTTTTTCTTTCTGGATGTTTTCCGTTGAAGAATTCGATATTTCACCGGCGTTTGTCAAAACGCTGAGAACCCGGTAGCTTTTTACCTCCATATCTTTTTAAAAGACGAGCATTGGCTATTAAATTATGAATATAATTAATCTATGTTTGACTGATGTAACTAAAAAAGGCATTAGCCGAACATGATGACATAATTACAAACATTTTGACGTCACAGTAAGTGTTTACAATTATTTTTCTTTTCAATGTAGTACCTATATTTCTGCAAAGTTTCGTATTCATTTACCTAGTTTATGTGATAATACAAATTTTAAAACCCTGCAGCGGCCACGTGCTATTAAAAGTTCATATATAGGAAGATGTTTCTACATCGTTCAAATAAAATCGGGCGGACGCTCTGATGAGACCAACCTCTATGGGACAAGTAAACTCTACTTGTGTCAATTCAGGCGGACAACATAGTCAGCGGTCGTAACAGTGTTCAACATGCCACGTAAACAAGAACTTGTATTTTAATTTAGATTAGGAAGCTTATATTATTATTCTTAAAGGGATCGGCCGAAACGAGGCTATAAATAATTATACAGAAATAAATATTTAATAATTATCCACATAAGTATACGTTTCATCTTTGCGGAATCTTCAGTGTGGAGATAATTGTTCAACCCGGTCGCACGATTTGAACCCTGAAACACGAGTAACCTTTAACTCAAATCTGATCGCTTTAACCGATAGTGCCAATTCAAACCGCTATGCGACAAGTAGAGATGTATAACCTATTTATGTCAATTCAGGCGGACAACATAGTAAACCGTCGTTACAGTGTTTAAAATACCACGTAGACAGGATCTTGCAATTCAGCTTAGATTAGACGGCTTATATTATTTTTATTAAAGAGCACGACCGAAAAAAGCCATAAATAATTATTTAATAATAAATATTTAATTACGATCCACATACGTATAAGTTCGAAATATCATTTTGTTAGTCAGTCATGTTTTTTCTAAAATAGCATATTCTTTGGTCTTTCACGTTAAAGTTTGAAATTGCATTTTCCTTGGTCTGCCACCTTTAAGTTTGAAATAGTAGTTTCATATATTTCTCGCGTTTAAGTTTATTTGCTTTGTCAAATTTATGTTTGAAATAGCATTTTCAAAATCTGTCACGTTTGCATTTAAAATAACATTTTCGTTCATCTGTCACGTTTAAGTTTTAAATAAGATTTTCGTTACTCCGTAACGTTTGTCAAAAATAACTTTTTATTTGGTCAATCACGTTTAATCTTAAAAAAGACATTTTCTTTGGTCTGTAAGCTTAAGTTTGAAATATAAAAAAAATATGGTGGGGGGGGGGCTGTCACGCTTAAATTTGAAATAGCATTCTCATTGGTCTGTCACGTTTGATCGCACAGCCGCATCTCACTAGAGATGCGTTCAAACATCTTTATAAGAGATTTATCTTGTCGGTCTGTAACGCTAAGAATTTTCATCGCAAAACGCGCAGTTTAAATTGGCGCATCTTAATAATATGCGGTTGTGTTATATG
>OY744536.1:46500685-46543185 GCA_963556195.1 Sepiola atlantica | reverse complement strand
ACGGCCAAGAAAATGTCACGCCGATCAGTCTGACCGCATCCACTTAAATAGCGCCATCCCCGGTAAAGAATGCCAGTTCCAAATCTTCTAAAAATACTTGTTTTGGATTTTTCTTCCAATATATAAACAAATATTTTGGGGGTGTTTGGGAGAGTCAAAAATGTATTTCGCAATATATAGAGCGTATATAAAAGTGAATTCCTTCATTTTTTATTTTAAACGAAAATTTTGTCTTTCTATTTTTATCAAGGGACCGAGAAGATTAACCAACACCTACACAAATCCCGGATGGATAGAAGAATGCAGCAAAGCGTGGGACGCGATTTTTTTTATTATTTTAAATTGCCAAGAGGCGCACATTGATGTTACCGTTCAAATACTAACTTTGAAAAGCTCGTTTATTGATGAAAATGAAAACATTTTATAGTTTATATTATCACCAACAAACATTGTGTACGTTTTTAAGATGAATAAGGAAGCGCCGCATCCAACTTCAGAATATGCTATTTATTGGTCACCAATTGTCAAAGGCCAACGGTCATTCGAGGATTAGGGTTAATTAAAACACGCGTTGGACTATGGAAAATGTAAATGACGTAAATGCAGACACTTGTCGGCGCCGTTCAAAGAGGCAGCGTCTGGTATGCTGTGTGTGTGGGGTGAACCCGAAAATGCTCGCTGACGACAAAAAAGAAAGAGGAGTGGGAGGAGAAAGGCGTCAGAAAGTCAAATAAGGTTTTTATTTGAAGATCCGGGCAGCGGCGTCGAAAGAGAGATTTATGCAAATTAAGTTGGTTTGCATGCGTCGCATTTTTTTTTTAATATGAGAAGTAAAATGAAGATTCGGGCAGAGATGTGGAGATCGTTCTGAACGTGGGATCGTAAAGCGAACGAAAGGAGAGAATAGTGCTGGATTTGTTTTATGTTGGACTGAACGACGTTTTTTTTTACACTGGAGAGAGATATTAATATTCATTTGGACTTGATCTTGACGACACCTCTGTTTAACTGTTCCGATACTATTTCTTTATTTTATCTACAGAAAACACGATAATATGATTAGAAAAGATGATTAAAATAGTCAGAATTTCATTATTTAAGAGGACAGCTCAACAAGTATTTGTTAGCATTAGACTTGAAAACGACAATGTTGTAGTTAGTTGTGAAGCAGCTCAGTTCTATTGTGTTCCATCAATAGTGAGTTTTAGTGTTAAAATATTAGTAATCATATTGGTTAGGTTAAAATAACAGGGAATTAATGTTCAGTCTCGCTCGACTTGGTGACACGAGGTTAGGATTACTACTGTGAGAATTCATAGAAACGGATGTGACGTCACATGCCCCAAATAGAGAGTGAGAGAGAGAAGTTGTTTTTTCTTGGAAGCACTACACGAGTGAACATGTCAATTTAAAATGCGCTGATACGATATGATTAAACAGTGATTGTCGATCTCTCTCTATCTCCTCCCTAACCCCACCTGTCAGTTATTTAGAACGGAGATCAAGTCGAATAAACACCTCGGTCTTCCAGCACATTCGTCTGTACTTGAACTTATTTGAAGGTGGCTTTTTCCTATTCTGAAAGGACCGAATAAATAGTTTTTTTGCATGTATGGCACAGGATTTAATTGCAACACAATAAAATAAACTTTATTCATGGAGGTTCCGTTTGCTTATAGGTACACATAAAAAAAGGAATATCTTTGACGTGGTTGTAGCTATACAAGTTCTTTCAATCTATCACCCACTATAAAAATAACGAGAAGAGAGAAAGACTTGCAACGGGGCTGTAGGGAAGAAAATAGATCACCCTTACTAGATCGCGAAGTCGATTACTCAAGATAATGATAAATAGAAAAATAAAAAAATATTTGGTTCGCCCCTACCTATAATCAGGTGCTGAAAACTACATAAAGCATTCATAAATATTATCGGTGCTTTTTGGGAATGGGTATCCATTAATTTGCAGTCATGACGTAGTCGTGATGTAAGCATTTTCGACTAAGAACGGAGAATCAAGTTCAGACTTTTAGCAAAATATTCAACTAAAAATGTTGATGTAATTTTTACAAGACGACCAATTTTCAATCAATTAAAAACATCAAGTTCCGATTTTTACGCATTTGTTTTGATAGCCTTATTACTTTTGCAACTTTTTATTTGGATTAAAAACCGCCTTTTATCCGAACTAAACTTAAAACTTAGTTTAGGGTTAATTAAGGGTTAATTAAAAGTTAGGTTAGGGTTAGGTCAGATTTAGTTTAGTGTTAGGCTTGGGTTAGACTGTAAAACAGTTGGGTACGTATTACGTAGAGCTACCGAAAGAACATTACAGAATACACTAAAATACAAGATAAAATCAACAGTTTCTTTCGTTAAATAACTTCTTGGCAAATATTTAAAAAACGCTAATAATACATTTAGGTTGTTCGGTGAAGTTCGTTAACGTTCGCCAGTTTCGGAAGTCTCCAGTGAAACTCAGAATTGATGACGTAAGTAGGTAAATTTTCTTCGAGACATATTCCTAAAGGTACCATTTTATCAATAACCATTTTCCCAAAATTAGTCATCTACATAAAATATTTAATAACATATGGTTAAACCGGTCTTATAGTTGCTATTGGAACTTAGAAATGATCATCAACGGTAACACTAATAAATTATTTAATGACAGTAGTAAAAATAAAAATAAATGAGAATTTCGTAGCAAAAATGACCAATATAACAAGAATAACAATAAGAACAATACTAATAACATTACTGTACGGTATAAGTGAAATAGAAACTATCCAGAAACATAGAATACATTTTACTTTGAGATAACTAATTGATCTCTTCTCTACATACAAAATGGATGTTGCTAGCCTCTCTCTACTATATCGTTATGTTCATGGTTGGTGATCGACTGTGCTCCAGTCGCTAGTAACTCCCTGAAAAACGTTCACAACAAGAACACTCCTAGCTAAACCCACAGCAAGGAACTTTTCTTTCTCTCCCTCTCTCTCTGTACCAAAAACAAACCAGAACTTCCATGGACAAAGTTTCTTTCCTAGAACATCCTATTTGTGGAACAAAATCATGAGACTGCTTCCCTACCAACTAAAACATGGTTCTCTTCAAGTCTAATCTAAACAAAAACTTGTTGAAGCGTCCTCTTTGATAATAAATTCCTCTTAAGTAATATTCTGCCCATTCCACCTATTGTTTCCAATCTTCTCGGGGTTGCGTTCATCACCGAACTGACAATATCTTTAACGCTTATTCTCGAGTGGCCCCCTGACCGTTATAAGTGGTGACCCATTAATAAAACCTAAATAAAACAATTAACGCACTCATGTATAAAAAGTGAAATTATAATTCTAATAGATCTAAAAATAAACACAGGAAAAAAGAAACATGCCTCCGTAGTATAACTAATTTAAATGTGAACATTTCATATATTAAATAATAATGGCGATAGTTAACAGGAATAACTTGACAACAATAATGACTCAGCGACGCTGGGTCACCATGGCAACACAACTCATTGTTTGTTTGTCCCACTCAGAAGCAAAGAGCGCCAAAACCTTTCTAAAGAAAGGGGAGCAATTCATTGATCGAAAGAAAATGGATAAGCAGTAAGAGTGTAATTAAATCAAGGGGTCCGATTAATTAAATATTCAAGTTGGCACTGTTTAAAAAAATTGATCCTAGAATGTAAATCCATGCATTTACCATGCTGATTTACTTCGGGAATGAAACACAAACATATATGTGTAGCTTAATTGTTGTAAGTATTTCTATACAACAACTCAGATGTACTCATGTATTGAGAACTCTTGAAGATAATATTGGTACAAAATATGAACGTAGTATATTATTTTGAATATAAGCATATATATATATATATATATATATATATATATATATATATATATATATATATATATATATATGACATAGTATATACATATATGCATATATACAGAGTGATCCTAATGTCTTGTGACAATTTAAAATGTTTATTACGAAGAAAGTTGATAAGATATCTTGACCAGATCGTTTTTGTTTTAATAAGTGTTTATTGAAGTGTTCATTAAATTTAAGATTTTGTATTTCAGATATTTTTTTAATGGAACGACAACTGCTAAGTGAATCGCTATAAAATGGATACTCGTCAAGAGAAATTACAATGAGTATCTTAGTTTATTGAGACAAAATCCGATCACAGACTCAGCGAAACTACAGACTAAGTATAGGAAAGATCCACTATCGTGTCATTCAATTGTGAATGGCACCAGAGATTTATTGAGACATGGTCAGTGTTGGATAAACAAAGAGTGGGCGACAAAGAATATCTAATGAAGAAATCGAACGTGTAAAATGAGCTTTTGATCATTCTCCTACGAAGGAAATCTGCACTGCTGTCAGACAGTTAGAATTACCACGTAAAACAGTGCACAAGGTCCTACACAAGAACTTACGGTTTCACGCTCAAAACGTTCAATTGTTACATGTACTAGAGCCAAATGATAAACAAAAACGAAGAGATTTTGCAGTTAACATAAGTAAACAAATTTCTGAGGAATGAAACATATTTTAGTAACGATGCAACTTTTTATGTTCCAAAGAAAATAAGCAGACATAATCTTAAAATCTTGCGATCAGAACATACTCATGTGACTTGGGAGCTTCACCCGAATAGTCCAAAAGTTAATGTGTGGTGCGGAATGATGTAAAATCGAATCATTGGTCCATTTTTCTTCAACAAGGAAACAATGATTCCAAATATTTACCTTGATCTTCTAACTGAATATGTGGCACCACAACTTATTGACTTTTAATCAACCCTCATTTTCCAGCAAGATGGTGCATCACTACATTGGAGACTGAATGTTCGCCAGTTACTCAATCAAGTATTCCCAGACTGATTAGTTGGAAAGGAATAGGCCAATTGCATGGCCATCACGGTCAGTAGATACCACTTCATTGGACTTCTTTCTATATGGTTATGTGAAAGATATCGTATATAGAACAAAGATATGGATCATTACTTACTTAAAGCAAAAGATTGCCAATGACATTGCCACCATTGATGAAGCTATTCTACAGCGAATATGGAAAGAAATTGAGTGCCGTCCTGAAATTCTTCCTGTTACTAATGGTGCCCATACAAAGTAGTATTAAATGAGTTATGTAGCTGCAGTTAAAGTTACATATTACATTATTTTTCAATGTGACCGCCGCCGGTAGAGACGACTATCTCAATGCTGGCGCGAAATGAGTCACAATGGCAGCCTTCAGAGTCGACCGTGTTGTGAGCGTGCTTGTTGGTCTTGACCTCTATCACGTCCCAGAATAAATAGTCAAGGCGGTTGCAATCGGGCGAGAAGGGCGGCCACAAGTCCGGCGACGAGTGATGACAGACATCGTTGATCTACCACGCCCGGGTCGTTTTGGCATTGTGTGCAAAAGCGGAGTGTTGTTAGAAAACTTCGGGGCGTCCTGCGGTGATCTCGTCCATCCAGGGTTTCACCCCGCTCCTAAGCACATCCTGATAGATCTTGGCGGCAACTCTCAGGCTCTTTTGAAAAAGAACGGAGGCATGACGTCCCGCTCGCCCGAGATGACGCCAAGGACCATGACAGAGGAGAGAAAATTCGCATGCTTCATGACGGAAACCTCTTCAATGTATTCGCAGATCCCCCCCCTTTCGTTATGTCTAGTTGAAATTCTTTTCATCAGAAAAGAACTATGCATCCTAGTGGACCCGTACTTGGCTCGTTCTGCAAAGCTGGCAACTTGACTTTCTACAACTCCTTGGAGGCATTCTTGATGATCATACAGAAGATTTGCGGTAGGAGGAGTAACCAATGTCCTTCTTGATAGTTTGGCATATATAAACAGATCTTGTTAAATAAAACAAAAGTTTCTGTTTAAGTATATTCTTCCTAATATTTACAATCTTTCTTATCATCGTTTTGTTTCATCGTCAAAAAGACCCCTAAAAGTTCCATATGCATCACACATACTTTCGATTCTTCGACCGACTCATCTTTCCGGTGACAATTGAAAATGATAAATGAAACGCTGGAAAACGAAAAAAAGATTCAACAAAGCCAACCGTGTGACTGTATTATTACATCTTTAAAGTCAACAACGATCCGGTGTAGTATAACTAAGAGCTTACAATTTATATTCTGCGTGATCGACAAGTAATTGTGTCTCGGAATAAATTTTGTCTATTTAAAACATGTTAAAATAATTTTACTACTCCCGCGTGTAATGTGATTTATTGTGGGTTGCTGGGTTTCAATATAAATTGCTTCTAGTATTTTGAATTTTGTGTGAATTAGTTTTGGAACGTAAAATCTTTGTAAAAGCTATCTAAGTTTAGAAGGAGAGCAACTGTGATTTTTTAAATGCAGGTAGAGTGAACTAAAATTTGCATAGAGAGTCTACGTGAACGAGGTGTAGTTGTAATATATATACACTATGTATATATATATATATATATATATATGTATATATATGTATGTATGTATATATATATATATATATATATATATATATATATATCCATCTCTATCTATTTTGAACTTGCTGTCCTTTTCTTTTCATTATCTATTCTGATTCTGAAAGAATGAGACCGACGTGATACTAATCAACAAGAAAAGACATAGAAAATCGTAGATGTTACCGTCCCAGCAGTTCACAGTGTGAACATTAAGGGATCAAAGTGAGGCGTGATACGTTACAACCCAATGCACGGTTAGAAAACAGCTGGAATATTAAGTAAAATAGAAAAACAACAATATAGAAAAAACATTGAACGAATCTAAAGGAACTAAAACTGCCTGAAACATCCATAATCTTACCCCATTAAAATTTAGTGGCTCTAGTCGCGGCAGCATATAATATTGTCATGAGGCGGACAGGCGGGGGGGGGGGCAACTGGATGAAGAAGAGCACCAACCAAACCGCCACTCCAAGGTGCAGAAATCTTGGGGAGTTTTATTGCCACTAAAATTCCAGAGAAAACGAACGGTTCTTTCCAGCGATATATTAATACGTAACAGCTGTTGCGATAAAGCAAATTATTATTTTTTTCTTATAGAAAGAGGCGTAGATGCTAACACTCTTAAGAGATATGTTGTCACTCAGACTCTAGGGAACGCAACCTGTTTCTATTTATCTTTCTCCCACAAGGTAAGATGTGACACAAGGTCGGGAAAGTGGGAAAAAAACAGCGCTCGAGAATTTTAGAATTGCCAGGGTAGGGGCGCCTCAGGCGATTAGCAATAAACTAACCCCCTCTCAAAGAGTTAGAAGGCAAAGCCTGGGAGGGTGCACCTCCTAGAACTGTACAGGACGAACAACCGATAGACCGGCGTAAATCCAGACCCGAAGGCCCAGACAATACCGGACAACCTGTTATTAGTGAACAATCACTAATAATTACACGTATGAACACTCCTAGTTAGTGCATATGTATAATAATACAACTTACCCTAAATCCGAGATAAGCAAGATCCAGGAAATAAGTAAATATAGAATCTGTGGACAAAATGACGAAACGTTTAACCACATATTAAATGATTACAGCAAACGAACACAGAAAATATAAACTAAGACATGCTTGGGTTAGAAAGGTAGTGCACTATGTGCAAACAACTGCACTTTTAATACGCAGACAAATCGTACAAGCACACGGACAGAGCCAGTATTGGGAAATGAATGGTATAAAATCATTTGGGACTTGAAAATGCAGACCGGAATCTAAACGAGAAAACCGGATACGATAATAGTCAACAAGAAGGCAAAATATTTGCCAAATAGTAATTTTCGCGCTCCCAGCAACCACAGATTGAAGATCAAGAAAGCAAAAAGGCCTAGAAAATACATAATGTTTGGCAAAAGAGTAAAAGAAGTATGGAACCATTGTAATAACAATAATAGTAGAAACATTAGGACCAGTTTCGAAGAACTTGAAAAAGAAAACAAGAAAAAATTTGAATCAAAGTGGGATTTACACCATAAAAAGCACTGTACTGATGAAAATACTTGAAAGATTAAGAAAAATCATCGAGTGCGGAAATTATCCTACATAAACATAGAATAAAGCTGCGAATCTTTGGAGATTTGTGGTCACTGAGACTTAAGACGAAGAATAGTGGTTATTGTAAGTAAGCAATTATTGTTAACAACTTGTGTGAAAACTCGTGAACAGACACACGGAATCTTTACTGATGGCTGCACAGAACAATGCGATTAGGACAAACTACATTAAAGCTAGAATAGATAAAACCCAGGAAAAAAGTAAATGCAGACTGTGCGAACAAAGAGACTAAACAGTAAATCATATAAGTTAATGTAGCAAACTCGACCCAAAAGAATACAAGAACAGACATGACTGTGTGGGGAAAGCAATACACTGGGAACTGTGCAAACAATTGAATTTCGAATACGCAGACAAATGGTACAAACATAAACCAGAAACAGTACTGGAAAATGAAAAACACAAAATCCTCTAGGATATGGATATGCAAACAGACAAACTCATACAAGCAAGGAGACCGGATGTTATAATAATCGAAAAGAAGGAAAAATCTTGCAAAATAGTAGACTTCGCCGTTCCAGCAGCCCACAGAGTGAAGATAAAAGAGACGGAAAAACGAAGCAAATACACAGAACTAGCCAGAGAACTGAAAAAATATGGAGCATGAAAAAAGTCAGTATGATACCAATAATCGTAGAGGAACTAAGAATAGTCCCAAAAGACCTGCAAAAAAGACTGGGAGAAATTGGAATCAAAGGGATAATTGAAACCATATAAAGGACGGCAATGATCAAAACAGCTGCAATCTTAAGGAAAAATCCTGGAATGTAGTAACTAACCCGCATAAGCTCCGAGGGTAACCAGTCACATGGAATTTACAACAGGAAGAATAAAAAAAGACACGAAGAACACAACACCACAAACCAAGGAACAGAAAATGCAAGAAACATTACTTCATAAGCTCCCCCCCCCCAATAAATTACACCGGCCTCAGCTGACACCACACAAAAATGGTCCTTACCAGCGAGAAATCAATGGTAAGCGGCTGTTGCGATACCGCAAGGTTATTTGACTTGGTTATCAAAAAGAGGTGGAGAATACTGGAAATCTGGGGGACTTGTTGTCACTCAGACTCCACGGAATACCACCGGTTGTTGTCAGTAAGCAATCACTGATGATGGCCAGTGTGATAACTCCTAGTGAGTACAAATAATAATAATAATAAAAATATTAATAATAATAATAATAAAGTCCAATGTGGATTTATTTGTATCTAAATAAATATAAACTCGCCGAGTTCAGAAAAGTTAGCGAGTAGAAAACGTGCCTTTTTCTTGCCCTGGGACGAAACCATTTCAAGTGGTGTGTGGTAGCGAGATATCAAATATCAAGTCAGGCAACCCCCGCTGTCTAAATTGAATTCGGAAAAAATTGATTCACTCTAAATCAAAAGTGTTTCTCTTTTCTTTAAATCATCAGAAATGTTAATAATGATTTTAAGAACGTTTTATTAGTTCATAGCGTATTATTGGCCGTAACGTTGGATAAATAAGATAATATTTTCTTCATTAAAAGATATAAATAATGAGTATAGGTTTGGCCCACTATAGTAATACTTTGTGAGGATTATTAAAGAATCTATATGTAAGAAAAAAGGATTTATTAGGAAAATGCCTTAATATAAAAGGACGATAAACTTGTTAATAGATACTTCATGTGTATCACTGCACTAAAATTATTGAATATCTTCCTTATTTTCAAAATAATTCCCGTTCAATGATTTAATTGAGTCTTTTATGTTTTGTCGAAATGTACATACTTTGTTCAGTTCCATTTTCTTAATGAACACTTTTTCTTATAAGAGCACGAACCATCTCTATATTGTAGTTATTAAAGCACCTCTTTTCTTCCAAGAATGTTAGAAATTATTCTGTATTTCTTTCTGCTACTTTAAAAAGAGTGTACCTTTTTTAGTATATCGACAAACATTTCTTAAAGTATATTAATTCATAGAAATGTATCAATTAACTTTACGATTTGCTTTTTTGTAATTGCTAAGCTTAGTTCATAGCGTAGGAAGTGCATAGTTAATTTTGTTCATAGCGTAGGAAGTGCAAATCCTCCATAGGCTATGCACTTCATAGCGTAGGAGTTTTACTGTATATGAACACCTAAATTACTGGCATATTTCTATGACTTTATATTGATTCGAGTGCGACCACTGGCGAAGCGTAATTTTTTCCCGTCATTTTTTACGGATGGTGTATTCTAGTTATTATAATAATAATACGAGCGTATGCTGAATTTCTAGACAACTGCAAATCTGTGTGTGTTATATGCAGAGAGTTAATACGAGTAATAGACATTGCCAAGTTAGGCTGGCAACTGCTCTAAAAGATGTTTTTCACGCGCTAGACCAACGACCACAGCGAGAATGGGAGCCTTTCATTGCATCGCAGAGAAATCCGTTTTGTTTTCAAATCGAAGAAAATGTCGATGGACGATGCTGCCGGCTGTTGGCAGTTGGTCAAATGCTATGAATTGGCTGAAAGCGTTGCGAAATAAAATGGTATCGGTAGCGAATGGGGGCGCTGGGTAGAGACAGGCAATGTTGAAGGTGGAGCGAGGCGTGGAGATGAAGACGTGGAAAGAGAGCGGAGAGACGAAGGGAGATATTGCTTGTGGCTAAATGGAATCGCTGGAGATTTCGAAAGAGAACAAGCCAAGTGACAGATGGGTCTATATAGATAGGTCATATACGAATGGATTGGAGATTTGTATAAATAGATAGTTAATTGCGTAGATATATAGATAGATATAATAGTGGGAAAAAAAGAACAGGTTTGTGTTTTGGAGATAACCCTCCACAGCCATCTATATTCTGAAACTATTAAACCCAGAGTGCTTAGTAGTGTTGGGACGATTAATCAGAATCGGAAAAATCGGAACTTTTAAGGGTATCGGAATCAGAAAAAAACTGTGCCTATTTTCTGATGGCAAGCACAATTCTTTTAATTTTTTTGTAAACTTAATTTACTAGTGCTTGTACTACTGATAAAATAATGAATATTTTTTAATTTAAAACTACCAGTAAGACGAAAATCTATAGATCTCCCCCCTCCAAGTGTATTTTTACATTTACGAAAATATATGCACATGTTATAAGGGTTTTAAAGGTAATCCGAAAATTAAAAAAAAACAAAAGAAAACAACTATATTGCTAAATATTTAGAAATTTAAAAAGAATCTGAATCGGAATCAGTAATTGTATCAGAATCGGAAATTTAGAAAGGAATCGGTATTTGTATCGGAATCGGTATTTGTATCGGAATCGGTAAAATATTGGAATCACCCCATCATTAATATTTAGATAAGTTTATTTCATTTTTATCAAACGGTTTACAATAATATCATGGGGTCTTCGTTCTCGACGGACAACCATGAAAAAGAATTAAGACCTTTTAATTTATTTAGCACTAACATGGCTACCTGGCGTTGCCCGGGGGCATGCATAACAAAATAGAAAGGTTAAAATCTGCAAAACCTCTTTATTTAAACACCTCTCTCTCTACCTCTATCTCTCTATCTCTCTCTATCTCTCACTTCCCTTATTCCCTCTACATATCACTCTACCTCCTCCCCATAACCTCTATACACTCTCTCCAACTTCTCCCCTCCATCTCTTTCACCATCCTCCTCTATCATTTCACACTTATATGCGTAAGAATTACAAATGTCAGGACAGAAAATACCATTTTAAACTTAAGATGGATGGAAAAGAAATTCCCGTAAATGTCAATCCTCTCCTCTGAATAATATTGTTTTTGTTGGCCCTGAAAAAAATTAATACTACAAAAAATGTCAATAATTATGTTCGAGGCAGCACTGAAAAAGAATACATCAACTTTGCGGATGTGTCCTGTGGGGTTTCTGACTCCAACTATTTTTTATATAATAGATCAGTTGCAATTTGAAAAATAGAAGTTTAAAAAATATATATAAACAGTAATAAGTGATGAAAGGCTTGTAGTAGGAGTGTACATTGACCCAGGAAACGCTGCGTGGGTTAAATATTATAAATTTACCAACATTTATTTAATAAATTTCATAAGACTTACATCCCACCAAACGAATGAGTGTGTCTCAAGCTGTTTAAATATCAAGAAATATCACCGTAATTACAACCTCCCACTTAATAAATACTGAATGCACGTTGAGCCGCACTCCCCAATTTGAATAACATGAAATGTAAACAATAAAAATATAATACGCTACGGACTGGAAACTGAATTATTACTCAGTAATAAAAAAAAACTTGGTATATATCAGATTTAATAGAGATGAATAATAATACTATTCTATTTGGTAGAGCTTGTATCTCTTTACATATGCAGTATATATATTTAGATACGGCCTGGCGAATTACAATGCGTTGTCTAGTGTGCATTTGTAAAAAGTATTTGATATAGAACTAGCAAGACCCGTGTCCCGGCATTTTTCGGGAGAAATCGAAAATAATTATTTAACTTGATACACATAAATGTCCACTCTCCACTTTCATCCTTTGTACTCGGCCTCTGGCAAATTGCATTTATCTTGGAGGACATCTCTCCATTCTCGTTTTCATCTTCTCCCTCTTAGATACCACTCCCAATCAGAGATTGATCGAAAAACACCTGGCGGTCTGTTATTTCGATAGGGGTTGGAGAGAAAGTGAAAGAGAGAGAGAGAGAGAGAGAGAAAGAGAGAGAGAGAGAGAGAGAGAGAGAGAGACCGAGAAAGTCAGACAGACAGACAGACAGACAGAAGGACGGAAGGGGATTGATTACGTTTTAATCGCAGGCAAGCATTTTAGTTTATTACTTTTTTTATAATTTTTGAATAAAAGTCGTTAAAACCATAGGGTGGTGGAGGAATTGGTTCGTTAACAAAATCAAAAAAAAACAAACTTACTTGATAATGGCGTGATAATCGAACTGTAATGAAGTATTTTAATCGCCGGCTGACATTTGTTTGTTTTTTTATAAATAAATTTTTGAAACCAAGTAATACAAATTTAAATACGTTTATAAATCGTATCCAAAACACAGCTATTTCTAAGATATCTTATATATGCTTGTGTTAAGAAGAAATCCTTCTTGACAAGGGCAATGTTTAATTTTGTTTGATTGCGAGATATTCCACAAATAATATACTTAATTAAAGAAAAGCAAACGACTATTTCATTAGGAAATGTAGTATTTTATTCTCTGACAAATAATGCAAGCAAAGATTTATGTTTAGTCGTAATAAATTCATTTATTGTATTTATTAGAATGATAGTTTTAATGTTTAAAACAAAGCCAGTCTTTTCAACTTGGTAAGCGTTTTAAGATTTGTTTAATGGAAACTGTCACTAAAACTTAGTCATCTGTGTTCTCTTTTGTTTTATATTTAAAAAAATCTCTATAGCTGATGTTTAAAAATAACTTGGTTGTGGAGGTTTGCATAGGAAATGTTCGGTTATTTTTCTATTCAGACTATAGGGAACAATCGAGATTAATTTATATGATAGACTAGTAAAATACTCGTCCCAGTACAGGTATAAGCACTAAATATATAATTAGATTACATTTTAGATGTCTTTCCTTTAATTGGGGGGGGGTACGGTTTCATGCGGACATCTCTGAATAGTAAAGTCTTCCAGAAAAATGAATGATATGTTCACGTGACTTATTCGTTTTTCTGGAATACGTATTCAATAATTCATATTCTATATACGGCATAATAACGTTGACACACCGGTTCTCGTCAGATCACCGAAGTTAAGAAACGTTAGGCTTGGAATGTTCCAGATGGGTGACAGTTTGCGAATACCAGGCGCTGTATACGTATACAGGTGTTGTGATCCATATACATATAAAGACATTAGATAAGTAACATGACAGAGACCAATAAACAGCAGCACCGGAGCTCGGAATTTAGTCGATGTTTCATGCACGCCAACTGGCATAGGAAGACTCTAATAAAGTCAAGTCGATTCATAATGATAAGTTCAATTATTTAGGATTTTATCAAGCACATACATAATATTGACGTTCACGTATCCGCAACGATCCTTTAAAAATGTATTAATTGTTATATAACTAAAACTTTGATATAGAGCATTGTTTCTCTATAAATTTGTTTGTATCTAACTTATTTTAAAAACTGTTTTTCGGGTAAGCTGCGAATTTTGGTGAGCGCATAACCTAAATTGTAAAGTTTACAAAAAATAATACGCTCATGTTACTCGCTTTGTTGCTTAGACTATATATTCCACAAGCGATAATAATCGGTTAATTAATTTAGGAGTTTATACTGTAAAATTATATATATATATATATATATATATATATATATATATATATATATATATATATATATATATATATATATAGTAAGTTATATAAATATATTAATGGCAATTAAGCTACGATTCCCTACGGGGATGATACGCGGAAGCCTCTGTGTAGCTTAATTGTCATTAATATATTTCCATAACTTACTACCTAGCTATACTCACGTATTGATCACTGTTTAAGTAAATACTGAAAATTGATACATAAAATATTATATCTCCTTATAACATTTTGTGTGGATTCATGAAATAATAATTATATATATATATATATTATTATTATTATTATTATTATTATTATTATTATTATTATTATTTCAGTACTTACTTGAACAGTGCTCGATATGTGAGTAGAGCTAGGTAGTAATAGTTTACCGGACTTGATAACAAAAGAAATTTTATATTTACACAATCTCTCTATATATAAAGTTAAAATTAGGAATCGTCAGGCTAAATATATTTTAGCCTGATGATTTCCTCTGCGGATGAAACGCGGAAGCATCTTTGTAGCTTAATTGCCATGAATATATTTCATAACTTACTATTTATATATGTGGGTATATATATATATATATATATATATATATATATATATATATATATATATAAGTTAAAATTCGGTATACATATATATATATATACATATATATATTCCATGAAAAATGCCAGTATACTGAAATCATATGCTCTTAATATGGTTAAGATGAATATTCATATACACTAAATCTACAAAAGCAAGGAAATTCCCAAATTTTTACACTTATATTCATCTTAACCGTTTTAAGAGCATATGACTTCAGTATACTGGCATTTTTCATGGAATGTCACTACTTTTGTAAAAGCTATACCTCAATACAATGCCTTCTCATAGCTGATATAGTTGTTAGTTTGACTAATCAAGGTATATGGTAAACTGAAATTAAAATGCCATCAACTAGAGACTAGAACCTCTATCTTTGCCAAAAATCAGCTGAATCCATCAAATGGTCGATAAGATATAGAATAAAGTGTATGAATACTAGTCATTTTTAAGGTTTTTGGAATTTTCTGGAAAATCATGGTATATGGTAAACTAAAATTAAAATGTCATCAACTAGACCCTAGAACCTCTATCTCTGCCAAAAATCAGCTGAATCCATCAAATAGTTGATGAGATACAGCGTGGCACATACGTACGTACGTACGTACACACAGATAACATGATTTCATGATTGAACTTTCTGGATCTCTGGGTTGCCATGACTAATGATGCTGAAATTCTACACACTTATAGAACCTATCAAATAAAAATGTTGTGCAAAGTCTTAACTAATTTGGTTTATTGGTTTTTGAGTTATGATTGATCAAAGAAATGAGATTTCCAGCATAGACCATTCGTGAAGTCTATTGATGGAGAGAGCGCTCTCGCGCCTCCCTTGATATATATATATATATATACATATATATATATATATATATATATATATATATATATATATATATATATATATATATACCTAGTTTTAACTTTATATACAGAGAGTTTGTGTAAATATTAAATTTATTTTGTTATTAAGACCGGTAAACTATTTTATGTTGGCTTTGGAATTTTCTACATTCACTATGTTTAAAATATTTTTTTAACTTTATATTTATTTTATATAGTATTTTGTCTTGTTTTTCCTATATTAGCTTATGCACTTTTTTTAATGTTTAATAATTTGTAAGAAGGTCTATTTTCGAAGTTTTCTTTGCGATATATATATATATATATATATATATATATATATATATATTGGTCACACAACAGATACGGTGCTCGGTTACTGATTGGGGTTAGATGTGACCGGCCATTCGGGGGTTGGATCTCAACGTGGATATTAGCAGTACGTTTAGTCACACCGACGCGGCGTAAACGACGAAGCAGCTGTCTGTGAATGACTCTCTCGATCTCTCTTTATATATATATATATATATATATATATATATATATATATATATATATATATATATATATATATATATATAATCTGTTGGATAATGGCCCTGTGAGGCCGGACGCATTTTGAAGTGGACGTATGGTTTGGCTTGCGCGATTTAGTGCGGCTGAACCGGTACAACCGAGTGCAAAATAGCGCTGTTCTCACAGTCGGAGCTCACAGACGTTGACAGGGCCACGACGTTGACGAGACCTCAGGTCAAGGATTAAGATGCACCTGCGCATAAGGGCTATGTTACGTCACGGGCATTTGTGTGGGAAACGGAGTTTTGCTAGTCTGGGTTTTGGAAGAAAGCCGAACAGACGATTTCTCTATGTAGTCTTCAAATGAAAAATGGGAATTTATTTCCGTAAGAGAATACAGGCATGAGATTCCTTCTTCCCCCCTCCTCGAATGGCTAAGGACTTAAGCTAGGAATTAACTACGATAAAGTAGTAATTTGGTCTCTCCCTCAACGTTAGTGAAACATCTCCAGCGGCGACGGTAACTGACGCCTTTAAATAAACAAAAATCAAAATTTAAAAGATTGTTTGCCTCCTGAATTGGTATGAAGGTTTTTGTTGCAGACTCAGCAGACGACATCGAGACGACATCCCCTCCGCGACAAAGAAGAAAATATACGAGAAATTAGAGACATCGAGACGACACCCCTCCGCGACGAGGAAGAAGAAAAGGTACGAGAATTTAAAGGTATGCAACGTATATCCTTTTGGTGTTAAGCCTAAACATTTGAAACGAACCGAGGTTCCACGGGTGCAGAAAGAAAGAAGAAAATAAAAAAGAATAATATAAATATGACAGCGTGCGGTCCGAAGACGAGGAAAAACAAAGAAAAAGTAAAACGAACAGAAATAGATGAAAAGGCAGAGATACGTAATACGTAAGTACCTTCAGATTAAATTACTAAAAGAAAGAACATTTAAGAAAGAGACAATAATAAAAGAAAAAAAAAGAAAGAACATTCATAATCACACACACATGTATTAACTTTTGAAAAATATACACGCATTTATTAAGTGAAGATAAAACAGATGTAATAGGACGATTTTAAAATAATTATATGAAAAACTGTTTACTGAGATAAAAAAGAAAGAAAAATAGAATGTAACACACACACATATTCAAATAGTTGAAAAAAGTATTAATTCTTGTTAAAACACATACAAAAAAAGGAAAACAATGACACACGCACACATAAACTTAGTAATTAAGGTAATAAAAAAACAATGTACTATTGCACACACGCATGTATTAACTTTTTTAGAAAAAAAAGAAAGACAAAAGAAAAAGACAGTGACGAATTTTCACACATATACACGCACTTTCTGTCCATGTTTAAAATATGTATTCCGTGGGGGCGGAAGGATTTCTTGTATTGTTTTATGTTGTCGGCGATGGAGATGTTTTGCTCAATTTTGTTGTCCAGAATGTTTTTTATTTAAATGTATCGTATCGAAGAGAGAGACTCATTTGATTAAATTTCCTTGTTTTTCGGTTTAGCTGGAAACATTGTTTTGTTGCCCCTCCTTGTATTAAAATAGTAGTATATAAAGAGAAAGAAGTTTGATTTTACGAGTTTTTGACTTAAGTGCAAATAATTGAGAGAGAAAAGGAAGAGAGAAAAAAGTTCATTAAATCGATAGGGTAGAGGTAAGCCACTTAAACGGAGTTCGAATGGGAGAATTTACCTTTTGGGGGTGCGGTAAGAATTTTGGCGGAGATCCGATGTGTTTGGGCCTGTAGGGGCCGTGTCTTTCCGACGGTCCGCTTATCGTATGAACGGGTTGGGATTGATTTATATTCGTTACGCGTGACCCGTTGAGGTAGCCGATGAGCTTGCGATTATACGGACAAATAGTTGTTCGGTGTCACACGCGTGAAAAATAAAAGAAAAAAAGCGAGTTGTAGCCATGAAAAGATTGGCATGATTATGGATATATATTTTTTTTGGGGGGGGGACCTCGGAGTTACCGCATTGGTATTGGTCAATCAAGCATGAATAATGATATATTTAATTGGTAGGAACGGGTCCGTCCTAGGTTTATGGATGTGACCGACCGTTAGCAGAGACACCTCTCCATCCCTACGACATAGTTATAATCACGGGAAGGGACAATTAGAAAACGATGTAAGCATGTCTGCATCGACGGGTTTGAAGTTAATTTAGGGTGAGGGAGCACTTCCTGCGCGTGTCGGGGGCAGATATAGCCATGGATAAGTTAAACATTGAAAGAAGGTGCCGTATTTTAGAGTCCTATGATAGAGATAGATAGGAAATGTGATCGGATTGAGGCCCGATGTCAGTGTCGGTGATGCCACCTCCAAAAGGCACACCGTTTCTACAGAGGTGTCTTGAACCGAGTGCAGATATAGTCCTTAAGGATAGAACGGCGCCTAAAATTAAATTCGTGTGCTGACCATAATAGGTTATATGTTTTGAAATAGGGAATTATTTTTGTTCCTCCGTAATTCGCGGTAATACCCGCCAGTTAGAGAAATTTACTATCGGTTGTATGCCGATGCTTGGGAGTGCGTGTGTGAGGTGAATTAAATGACTATGTATAGTGTGCAGATGCCGTGGGGTCAAGTGGTCAAGCAGCCTTGCGGCAGAGGAACACCCAGCGTGTTCTATTATCGATTATGACAGGGATGGCCGTTAAGCCGATATCGATCGTAGGGGGGATTTCCTTACATCCCAGGAAATGTCATAGGGCCGATTGGAGGCAGCCGGGTCAAGAGGATGGAACAGAGGTGTTCAGCCGTGCTAATCCCTAGTTCTGACCAGACCCTGCAGAGGGGTGTGTAAAAATAAAATCTTAGGATTGTGCTTTTGTATTGGGAGGAGAGGAATGTTGGATAATGGCCCTGTGAGGCCGGACGCATTTTGAAGTGGACGTATGTGGGGATATCGTTTGGTTTTGTTTGTGCGATTTAGTGCGGGTGAACCCGTACAACCGAGTGCAAAATAGCGCTGTTCTCACAGTCGGTGCTCACAGACGTTGACAGGGCCACCACGTTGACGAGACCTCAGGTCAATGGTAAAGGTGCACCTGCGCATAGGGGTTCTGTGGCGTCACGGGCTTTTTGTGTAGGAAACGGAGTTTTGCAAGTCTGGGTTTTGGAAGCAAGCCGAACAGACGATTTCTCTATGTAGTCTTCAAATGATAAAAGGAATTAAATTCCCTAAGAGAATACAGGCATGAGATTTCTTCTCCCCATCCTCGAATGGCTAAGGACTTAAGCTAGGAATTAACAACGATAGAGTAGTAATTTGGTCTCCCCCTTAACGTTAGTGAAACATTTCTGCGATCGACGGTAGACTAACGCCTGAAATAAACAAATCAAAATTTAAAAGGTTGTTGCCTCCTTTTGTTGCAAACATAGTAGACGACATCGTGACGACAACCCTCCACGCGAAGAGGAAGAGAAGGTACGAGAAATTAAAGGTATGCAACATATATATATATATATATATATATATATATATATATATATATATATATATATATATTAGCCTGACGATTCCTTACGGGGATGAAACGCGGAAGCCTCTGTGTAGCTTAATAGCATAGCCATGCATATATTTTCATAACTTACTATATATATATATATATATAGTAATCCACAGAAAAACAGTTTCTCTGCCTCACAGTCCTTGAATGTGGTTAGACAGAAAACTGCCTCGAGCCAATACAGAAACTCGACCGTGTAGTAGACGGTCAGCATTTCTATTCATTCAGCTGTCAGTCCGAGGCCGTGTGTAAGCGAAATCTCAATGTTGCTATAGACACCGTCACTGAGGGCAGTTAGACACTATGTCGGTTTTAATGTGGGGAAAATCCAGCTCCGCAAAAAGTGGCCTTCTTCAGTAGGACAAAAAAAAAGGATTTCTCTTTTACTTAGCGATGAAAAAAAAGATGAAGTATAGAATCAGCACAGGTACTACATTAGCTACTAGTTTAAAGGCAAACACTGCCAACTGCCGACTGCCGCTGATGGCAGTTTAAGATTTCACTGACCACATTGTTTAACCCAATAAAGCGGGCGTATGTAGTCATACAGACTGTTTCACTGTATCAAAGCTCTTCGGTGCGGCTGGACAGGCGAGTGCCTTGCATCTAGTTGAAACTCAAAGTCTAGTAGGTTGTCGGAGCTTTTATCTAGTTCGTCTTCAGTTGCCAGTCGTTAGTACGTTAAATCTCCATGTTTATATTAACACTGCCAATCACCGAAGAGCGCTTCATTGGTTTATACGAAGAGCTTTGCATATTTCCTGATGTCAGTTGGCGATTTTATTCACCACAGTGCCCGATTCTAGAAGTAAGCATATTTAGTTATCTAAATACAGACTGTTTTGCTGCATCATAGCTCTTCAGCGTGGCTGGATAAGCACGTTGTGTTCAAATCTATCTCATTATATTCATATCTAGCTGTTCCATTCTGTTTATTACGTATCCTCTTTATAGCTATTCATGTTATGTTTATATATATATATATATATATATATATATATATATATATAATGTATGTAATGGACCATTTCCTTCATAACTATCTGCCTTATTATCTTAATATCTCTTTTTATTATCCTTTTAATATATATATATATATATATATATATATATATATATATATATATATATATTTAACTCATTTTCTTTCATATCAATCTATGACATTCTGTTTGAATTTATCTACATAATCCTCTTTTAAATTTATCTATCTAGGCATTCTACTGAGTCGATTATCCTTACATCGCAGCGTTGTCGGACGGATTATTTCTTTAATCGATTTTGCCACCCAAATCGAAAAGAAATAAACCTTTCCTGCGGGTGAATTAAGCAATAACAGAAAAAATAATGAACCACGATGAATAAATAAATCGTAATAAACACGTCGAAGTCAAGCAGAAAACAAACGCTCTGTGATTGGAATGACATTGGCCGATAATAAGACCAAAGTCAGCTTTAATCTGAAGTTTAAGGAAACTACCATTAAAATGAAAACGCAAGAACAAGTAAATGAAATAGGAAGATGCTGGAAGCTAGATTCTGGATGACGTTAACGCGTCATTTCTATGAATTAAGTCTCATGAAGTCTCGTAAAGTCACGCTATACGTCGTTCATTACTGCGTACCGTTAAACACTGATTTATATTCAGAATAAACTAACTCGTTTTTACAAAATCCTTTTCCTTTACTATATTGTTTTTGTTTCTGAAGTGATGTGTGGTAGACAAACATAAATATTAAATTGAATAAAAACGCTTCTGTATAAATCAACAATACTTATTAACTAAGACGTATTAATTGAATGTCGCTGTGCGACATGTCCAACCCAAAATGCCGGCAAGGGACATAACTCTGCTCGAAATCTTTTTAATGAACCGGAGATATCTTTTGGTACACATTTATATTCTCTTTTAATTATATTTTTTAGATGGAATCTGTTCATCTAACCCCGTCTCCTTTTAGCTGTGTGTTATCTGTGTTTTTGAATTGGATTAGCACGATTTGGGATGCGAACCAACCCTTTTGGAAACATCTTCAGTAAAGTGGTAGGGTGTTTCTTTTGCCTAACTGAAGTGCGTTGTTGATGCAAATCCAATGTATCCAATGTATCCAACAGTATCTCAAGAGGAAATGTATTATCCGGCTTGCCCTGCATGTTGATTTCTGTAAGATACGAGGGTCGCAAGTGATTCTTATGTCCAGCAAAACAGAAGACTTCAAACTGACGTCATATATGATTTTTTGTTGGGGGGGGGGACGCAAGATGTAACCTTGTGCCAACTTCGCTTTGCCATTCCGTAAGTCTTTTGTTAAGACTTTTTTCCCGGTTTGAAAGTACGACTTAATCACCATGATGACAGTTTAACTACTGTTCTATTTGTATGTTTCTCTTGTGAGAGGTTTGTGCAGTCGGACGAATGGTATCCATTGGTAAACGGACTTTCCGGTTCAATAGAGATTCAGCCCGTTAACAACCGTTAGGTGTACTTGGGTTGCTGTAGCTCTATAACTCCCAATGAATATTTCTAGGATTTCTGTAGTCCCCCCTCGTTGAGTTTTAAGAGTGCTCTCTTAAGTGTATCCACAAAACGTTCGACCTGGCCGTTAAATTGAGGATGAAATGGTGGTGTGCGTATGTGGTTGATACTATTCTGGTTGCTGAAATCTGAAAATTTCACTGGTAAAAGCGGTACCATTATCAGAGACTATGGTCTCTGGGATTCCAAATCGGCTGAAAATATGCTGTTATTGTAAAATTCTTTCTTCCCAAGTAACATTGGAAAAACATCACGCCATTTACTGTATGAATCTACTAGTAATAGAAAACATTTTCCATCAATGGATCTTTCAAAGTCAATGTGAAGACGTAACCAGGTTGAATCGAGAATAGACTCACCAAATTTGTTTTGCTTTTCTAGGAGTGTTAGCTACTAACTGAAATGTTGAACAGTTATAACTCAGACCTTCTAATTGTTTCTAACATATCTTACA
Source organism: Sepiola atlantica (assembly GCA_963556195.1). NCBI lineage: Eukaryota > Metazoa > Mollusca > Cephalopoda > Sepiida > Sepiolidae > Sepiola > Sepiola atlantica. The sequence continues at coordinate 46,520,286 of OY744536.1, read as the reverse complement.
AACAATTGTTTTCCAAAACAATCGATTTTAAAAATAAGGACCATAAGAAAATGAATCAGAATCAGATCATATATTAGCACGGTGTTGTCCGGGAAGGGAATGAAGAAAACCTTCTTACCTCAAGTTCGGAACCCAATTTATTTTTAAGTTCACTAATTTTTTTTAACAGAATAAAGTAAATAATCGTTTTTGTTAATCAGAGATATATCGCACGAAGCAATAACTCGCGTTATTATTATAATTCTTTCTAAATTTTCAAGTTATAAAATAAATTAAAACCTCCTCTTTTCTGCTTATAAATGTCCAACGCGAACACAGACAATAAGTTATTATACAACTATATATATATATATATATATATATATATATATATATATATATATATATATCTGTCTGTAAGTAATAAATAATTAATATTTATTAATAAATATTATTAAAAGCCACCTTTACTAAGGCCGGGCACTCTGAGGGAGTTTAATAACAAGCAGTACCACTAGCTTCATTGCGAGATCCAACACAGTTTGTTGTTGTAGATCACTTTCACTGCTCGTTGTAAAATACCCGCCGACTTTGGATTTTACAAAGTTAAATTCCTCCTTAATTCTAAAACATTCTTGATCGGAGTTCGCGCCCGCCGACCGTCGCTAATTAACTTCCTGCACTGAAGATTGCGTTAGCATGAAACATCGATGTCTGTAGGTAATAAATAATTAATATTTATTTATAAATATTATACATATATATATATATATATATATATATATATATATATGTACATTATTTCATCCTGATGAAAAGTTATAAAAAGTAGATGCTATTTGTATTTATTAAGTAGTCCTGTTTTCTTTTTAAAGGCGTGTAGATATAGATTGTTTTGCAGAATTCGTCTCTCGTAACTCGGCTAGGTAAGCACACGAGCTTCACACATGTCGCTTGAGATATGATGAACAATCTAAATATAAATTGAAAAAGTTGTTAAAAAGATATACACAAAGATTAACTGACAATAAGACATAAATTAGAAATGTGTGTATGGTAGTTTGGTTTGGTAGTTTTGTTTTACGGCATATCAACCCTTTTTGGGTTATTTAATGCCGAATCTGGTCATTATAGTAAAAGTTTTTATGCTTCAAGTTCTTTATATCTTCAAATGTTTAATCATCGTTTTTGGTTTGGTAGTTTTGTTTTACGGCATATCAACCCTTTTTGGGTTATTTAATGCCGAATCTGGTCATTATAGTAAAAGTTTTTATGCTTCAAGTTCTTTATATCTTCAAATGTTTAATCATCGTTTTTGGTTTGGTAGTTTTGTTTTACGGCATATCAACCCTTTTCGGGCCATCTAATGCCGAATCCGGTCATTATAGTAAAAGATTTATGCTTCAAGTTCTAAAAATAAAATAAAAAAGGGGAGGGAGAAAGGGAGAGGGGCTGTTGTTTTTAGAACTTGAAGCATAAATCTTTTACTATAATGACCGGATTCGGCATTAGATGGCCCGAAAAGGGTTGATACATAATTAAGTTTAAAAAAAAAAAAAAAAAAAAAAACGTCAATGTAGGTGAATTTCGTCTCAGGGAGCCACAGGGCAGCCTGATCTGGTATCACCAGTGTGTGTATGCTAGAAAGATTTTCGTCCCAGGACAGGTTTGATAAATTCCCAAACATAGTAGAACAGTTTTACACCATTTTAAGTCCCCCTATCAGAGATGAACAAAATAATACCGAAATTGATGTCTGGAATAGTGTTACACCGGCCGTTCTTACACAGGAGAAACTACACCGGTTGTCACTATAAATAGTGCGAGTCACCAGAGACACAGAGAAGACAAATCACAGTCTTGTAACTGTCTAGCCAAGTGCTAGTCACTTTCTTACTTTGTTAATACACTTGTTAAACCAACCCTCGACTTGACTTCCTTTATTTATTATTTACTGTTGGACAACTTCACAACAAATAGTTATTCAAATTTGACTTAAATTTATTATATGATATATATATTCTAGAAGCTTTCTAAAAACTAAAGGATTGAGTTAAGGGCGTCTTAAAAAAATTAAGTTTCAGTGAATCTTGCTTAATTGGTACTTACTCACCATGGAATAAATTCGCTGCACATCTAATGCATTGGAATTTTCTAAATGGAACGCTGTTCCCTGACTATGAGCCTTTTTACATACTCAATAGAAAAGGAAATTTGGAGAGTATTTATTAATTACTGACTCATACCAATTGTTAAAATTCAGAAATATCGCAGATATCTTAATTTTCATGAACGGCTTCTGCAGTCTTTTTACCTATTTGCAATAAAATTAAATCAAATAAAAACACATTTAGGGCCCTGTGTTCCAAGATAGATATGATTTGCTAATTAGTTGGCGAGTGAATTATGTACATACGAATATATAAACATACATAACTTATATATATATATTTATATATATATATATATATATATATATATATATATATATATATATATATATATTTATATATATATATATTTATATATGTATATATATATATTTATATATATATATATTTATATATGTATATATATATTTATATATATATATTTATATATATATACATATATTTATATATATATATATATTTATATATATACATATATTTATATATATATACATATATTTATATATATATACATATATTTATATATATATACATATATTTATATATATATATATATTTATATATATATATATTTATATATATATATATATATATATATATATATATATATATATATATATTTTATTTTTATTATTAAATACAGATTTTAATCAGACATGGACCAGTGGTTTCTGACAAGAAAAGGGTTTTAAATCCCCGATTCCGTCTTCTTCAGCATAGTCTGAAATAGTAAATGATGGAATTTCTTCAAAAAACATTTATAACCGTTATAAAACGCTATGGACAAAGAATTTGAAATGAGGGGCCGGCCAGACGCTAGGTCAGAAAAATAACCGTTAAGTAAGAGATTCTATATTTAGAAGTAAAGAACCCGAGAGAAAGAAAAGCGAGAAAAAAGAAAGAAAGAATGAAAGAAAGAAGGAAGGGAAAATAAATTAAAATGAAATTAAATTTATAATAATAATAAAAATTTATTAATTAAAAGTAAATAAAATATTATTTATTTATATTTATATTTAGAGTATAGTATAAGGTACGTTACTCTAATTAATTAAATTATCTAAGCAGGGGAGGTAACTATTTATTATTATATAAAATATATATATGTATATATATAAATCACGATGGTTTCAATTAATAAATGTCAAATTAAAGTAAAAAGATATAAATATAAATAAATATATTAATAAAAAATCAATATATAAATAATATATAAATAAAAAATAAAAAAATCAATATATAATTAAAATATCAATATATAAATAAAAAAATCAATATATAAATAAATAAAAAATCAATATATAAATAAAAATTCGATATATAAATAAAATCAATATATAAATAAAAAATCAAAAAATCAATATATAAATAAATAAATAAATATATAAATAAAAAATAAAAATAAAAATCAATATATAATCAATATATAAAAAAATCAAAGAATAAATATATGCATACGCACACGTATGTGCACACACACATATATGTATATATATATATATACATATATATATATATACATATGTATGCATGTATAAATAAAAAATCAATATATAAATAGAAATCAATAATCAATCAAAAATCAATATATAAATAAAAATCAATATATAATATGAACATTTGAAAAATAAAATTTAAAAATTTAAAAATTTAAAGGAGAAAGAGGGAAAAATGGAGAAAAAAAACTGTGATCAGGTTCGTGGAACGAGAAGTCTGCAGTAGAAATATATAAGTGTCTGAAAAATGTATGTAGGGCTCTAGGTAGGCTTAAGTCACTCGATCCATCCAATAAATAAGGAGTGCTTGTTTACGATGTATACAGCCTTTAAAAACCTCATCGCGCACATTTAAACATCTGGTGTTTGGGTTCATGATGGCCTTAAAAATATGGAACTTCTCAGCATTACACAAATGGCAAACATTGTTTTTTTATTATTATAAATTTCATTTCATTTTAATTTATTTTCCTTTCCTTCTTTCTTTCTTTCTTTCTTTCTCTCTTTTCTTTCTTTCTTTCTTCTTTTCTTTCTCTCGGGTTCTTTACTTCTAAATATAGAATCTCTTACTTAACGGTTATTTTTCTGACCTAGCGTCTGGCCGGCCCCTCATTTCAAATGCTTTGCCCATAGCGTTTTATAACGGTTATAAATGTTTTTTGAAGAAATTCCATCATTTACTATTTCAGACTATGCTGAAGAAGACGGAATCGGGGATTTAAAACCCTTTTCTTGTCAAAAACCACTGGTCCATGTCTGATTAAAATCTGTATTTAAAAATAAAAAATATTACGCTCTTAATTTAATTTAATTGAGCACTCTGCTGGTATTCCCCTTTTATTCTTTTTTGAGTATACCTTTATACTTTATATATATATATATATATATATATATATATATATATATATATATATATATATATATATATATATTAGTATTAAAATACATCTATGGCAAGAAAGCTAAACGGAGACATGTTTAATTCTCGCAGGAAATAATCAAGCTAAATTTAGCCTGATGTTTTCCTGTGGTAATGAAACATGGACGCTTCTGTGCAGCTTACTTGCCATATATGTATTTTAAATCAACATGAATGGTATATGTCTGTGGATAATAACTATTTCTTTATAAAAAATAATGATTAAAGCTTTGTTTAATGAGCCTGTGATTTTTTGTGGCAATGAAACATGAACGCTCTGTTAAGCTTACATTGCATAGATATATTTTCATCCACTCACATATTGAGAACAGTTGAAGTAAATACTGAAAATATATATACACAATATATTATATCACCTTATAATATTATATGTTTATATACATCAAATAGTAATTATATATATATATATATATATATATATATATATTTTTGATTTTATTCCATTAGTTGCGACAAAACAAGTTTTGTTTCATTGGTGCGAATAGCGACCAACTCATCGGGCCGGCGAAAGGAATTCAAATGGCATAAAATTTTAACTTCACTTTAACGGGAGATTGAAAATTGAAAATCCCTCCTCCCACCCGGCCGAGATTGAGATCGTCACAGCACTGACACGTGAAAAACCTCCCACGTAATAATTTGAAACACGACTTGTTGGGGTCCTCCCCCCTCCCCTCTCATGTCCCATGTCGCCGTTATAGACAAAGCCCCAACTCTATCCCCCTCCCCTCCAATGTATTTTCAATTTTCAATCTCCCGTTAAAGTGAAGTTAAAATGTTATGCCATTTGAATTCCTTTCGCCGGCCCGATGAGTTGGTCGCTATTCGCACCAATGAAACAAAACTTGTTTTGTCACAACTAATGGAATAAAATCAAAAAATATATATTTTGCTCTGAATTTTCATTGAGCACTCTTATAAACCCGGTTTCAACTTCCTTCGGATTCATACCCCCTGGATATTTGTAACAAGTTAATTATATATATATATATATATATATATATATATATATATATATATATATATATATATATATATATATCATGGCGTCTGTTTAGTCTTGATAGACAAAGTAATATCTACTGTAATTGTTACTTGGCATGCAATTGTTAAGCTAGGGTTGCGGAATCACACCCACATCTCTTTTGAGTCGGCACTGCTTGATTCCAGTGTCAAGTAGAAGTCCAAGACGACTAGAAACAATGCGGAGATAAGCGAAGAGCACATAGAGCACTTGGTATTCCAAAATAGTCTCCTATTTAGTACTGACCAGGCTTACATATATATATATATATATATATATATATATATATATATATATAATTATTAATTTTTAATAAGAATTTATTATCTACATATACGTAGATGTTTCATTTTCACTAACAATCATCAGTGTGATATATATACCTGCCGGTGAAACGATTTGAACCCTGAATCTGAGTAACTTAAATCCAACATTTTTTACCATTTGGTCACCGTAACAGTCATAATTTAATGCAAGAGCATTAAACCTTATATTTTATTTACAAATATAGTAAATCTTCCAAAGTGTCAGGTTTGCTAAGGGAGAGAATTTATTACAAACTTTTTCTATTTCTCTCAATGTATCCAACTTGAACGGGGATTTATGATAATGTTTTTATGAATGAATATTAATTATCCGTATGCATATATGTTTCATGTTCACGAGCAATCATCAGTGTTGTTTATAAAACTGAAACGCCGGTCGGACGATTTGAACCCTGGACTTAAGTAACTCCAATCCAACGTTCGTTACCATTTATTCACTAATTAAATGTAATATATAGCATATTAATTCTCAGTTCTAAATACGTGAATAGAGCTTCGTAGTAATTGTCTGATTTCCATCAGAGATGAAACATTAACATTTCTGTATAGTTTACTTACCATAATATATATATATATATATATATATATATATATATATATATATATATATATATATATATACTATGAATAGTTTTTAAATATTAAAGTGTTTTTTACCTACAGACGACGTCGTTTCGGGATCTCTTACCCTCATCAGTGTAGGAGTGGCGGTTGCAAGCGGTTGCATGAGCTCGAACGCAGTTCGTAGATTCAGTTTAGAATCACAAGACAAACGCTCCGGACCACACGGCCGCGAGAAATTAACACAGAAAGTAATTGAAATTTAGCTACACTTAGCCGGGGGTGGGGAAAGCGTTTTGTCGTCGACAGTGTTCAACGCTCGAGCGTAACTTGCTATATATATATATATATATATATATATATATATATATATATATATATATATATATATATATATTGTGCGTGTAGTTTTGTAGCATTCTTTAATTTAAAACATTGTTAAAAATGACGGAATATTATGCTTGATTATACTTTGTTTACTTTTTCAATTTTTAAAATATTTTTTTGTGCTAAAATCAAAGAAATTAATGTATGTTCTATATGTATAAGTAACACTTTCAATTCTTCGTTGAATCATCTTCAGTTGACAAAAACAAATGATCAAACCAGCTTGAGAAAATGAGCGAACTTAGAAAAGTAGCCGAGAACGCGCATATGAAGTCAGTTAGACGTCAATAGAACAAAACGGTACAGTTCCAGAAAAACGTTTACAGTTTAAATTCCGAGCCGCCAAAATTAGCGTCACATGATGAATTGTGTATTACATTACGCATTTTAAAATGGTGTTATTGGTTTCATGCATAATGCTATTTATTGTAGGTTGTTGGGTTCTAATATAGATAGATTCGAGTATTTCTAAATAAAAAAAAATTGGTTTCAGAATGTATTATTTTCGTTTTATTCAATAAGAGGGAGGCAGTTATTCTTTTAAATGCTGGCAAGTTGAGCTAGAATTCACAATACAAGGTGCATGGCTAGTCGGCGGGAGAGGGTAGTGGTAGTAAAACTAATGTAGCTATAGCTTTATTATTATTATTATTATTATTATTATTATTATTATTATTATTATTATTATTGGAGTTACATACTACCAAAGGGTATTTGAACATAATAATATTGGTTCTTTGTTATGTTTCATAGACTATCTCTTTTAAAAAAATTCTTAATACCAAAACTGCAAATAGCTTTCTCCAGGCATTTCACATTTGTGGAACATCATTCACACGGTAATTCTTTCCTACAACATGTGGAACACATCATCATGGGACTGCTTCGCTGCCAACTACAACATGGCCGTTTTCAAATTCAATGTCAACAAATACTTGCCATAAAAAATCCTTATGAGAAATAATTTGTTTTCATTTCTTCGTCGTTTTAAATCCTCCCATAATAATATTCATCATTCAACTGATAATCTATCAATCTCATTAACCCTCGTCCTTGAGTGGCTTTCGGCATTAATAAGTAGTGTGTTATTAGTAAAAAATGAACACTCTGAAATGATTGAGGTAAACTTCTGTTAAGTAAAAAATAAAACAAGATAGTCCATGGGAAAACAAACCGATTTATAGATATACGCATATTTATCCCTTCAGTTTAGCGACGATGCAAGTTCTTGGGCATTATTCAGCTTCTTGTAGGCCATTCGGTTACGAATGGGTTCTGGGTATTAGAACGATCTTCAGATACATGACCGAACCACTACACATATCCCGAGCAATATAGTTAGGAAGTAATAACGGGTATTGAAAGTAAAAAAGAAATATAATCTTTAACTGAATTCAGATGTAAAAAGTAATTGGAACATACGTATATATGAAGTCGTTTTGTTGTATTTACTTGTTTGATTACTTGTTTGTTCAGCCACGTATCCTAGGGGTTGGGAGATATTCACCTGTGACCATATATGTGGTAGGCCAAAAAGTTCGTTCGTTTTTTTCAGAGAGAGGAAGCCAAACGTCAAGTTTAGAAACAGCCGAGTTTATGCAATTCATTTTCCACACTCGATTTGGAAATCTTGAGAATGTCTTCGATTTGTTTGGTTGTCAAACGGCAATCTTGTTCAACTACGGCTTTCACTAGGCCATTATTAATCATCTTTGGTCAGCCAGAGCGAGGAACATCTCTAACTGAAAAGTCATCTTTAAAGAATTGAGCAAATAATTTCTGGCACACCCGTTCTGTAACAGTAGTCTCCCCATACACATGGCATACCTTTATACAGGTTTCTGTAGCTTTTTTTCCTTTTCTGTTGTTAAAAAGCATCAGATATCGGTAGTGCTCTGCTTGATGTTTTATTTCAAGGCATGAAATACGAGAAAAGAATTAGGTCCTCTTTTGCTAGGAGGCTTATTACACATTGACGTCAATATAATCCCTACACAAAATACAGGATTTGAAAGATAGGAATATAAAACGATCTATAGTGCGCCGGAAAGATGACATTCAAAAAGACGAACGAACTTTTTGGACAACATACACACACACACACACACACACACACACATATATATATATATATATATATATATATATATATATATATATATATATATATATATATATATATATATATATATATATATGTAAAAATAAAAATGGAATAAAGAATAAGCAATTCAACAACTAACAAAAATAAACTCAAAAACTCATCTTGTAAAGTTCCACCGAGATATTTCGGCCGTAGATACGACCATTTTCGATCAGTTAGTAAACTTTATTTCAAAACGGAAAAGTTTTCAAATTTATACAGAGAATGCGATTGGAAGAAAATGTCACGTGCAGAGAACACCAAAACGGGGAGAAAAAGGAATGCGAAGAATGTTATGAAAAGAGAAAGAAAAAGAAGATGAAGAAGAGGAAGAAGAAGAAAGAGATGCCAATCAACCAGTGTCTTTAGAACGTCAGTTGAAGAAGACGAAACGAAGAAGAGAAAGCGAGAGCAAACGTGAGAAAGGGTAAATCGACATGTTGTTGTCGAAAACTATTGAAGAAGAGTTCTTAATGTACATTACCTAGCGTACTTAGTTAAGCATATTTCATTTTGATCAAATAATATAAATATAATCACATAAATAAGTATATTTAATTTCTTATTTCTCTTGGTACCAGTCGGGGATACGTCCTCAAGAATCAGTCCGATAATGACTTTTTTGCTGTATGGTTGAGTTACGCTCCTATTCAGTCTAATGAGGTCCACTCTCTTAGACTCTACCTTCTCTTTAAGATGGGGTTAGTTGATCGCTAGTCGCCTGACGTGCCCTTACCAGAGAATGCCGACGGGACTGCTCAGACATTTTTCTAGGCCAGATTACTCTAATCCTAGTGCACTTGCTTTTCAACTTACTATCTGACCTTGTGTCTAACCTGCGGGAGGGATACATAAAATAAATATATTTCATTTATATCAATAATATCGTGTAGTCTGCGTTCGCACCGGGTATCCATAAAAAAGAAAAAGGCTACGCATTTTTACGTACTTTATTTTGTTTGATTTATTACGGGACAATTACAGAAATAAAATAGAATAAAGATGGTAATATGGGGTTCATAGCTTATAGCTAGAGTACGAAAGGGTATTCATTAATTCCATAAAAAACGCCGGGTGTGCCCCGAAGGTCTTACAGATTATAATTTTTTCCGAAAATTATTATTATACGTGTCATTTTACTTTTTCCACTTAATCAACGCTCAGTCCATATTTTGGCAGTACTCCAAACATTCAATATTATAAATTGTACAAATTAGAATTTTTTTTAAAAGTCATAATTTGTTGTGGATGATGACACGAGAGAATACGGTTTCACATTAAATCCCGAGCAACGCCCAGTGTTCCTGCCAATCTATATCTAACATATAAATTTATTTTGTGAGATTTCTAAAGTTGAACCTAAATAGACTGTGGTCGTTCGTATTAAAGGTTGATTCTGACTAGCGAATTTTCATTTGTTACCGTTGTACCATGTTATTGACACGATAATAACGTATTTCTCTACAGTTTATTTAAAATATAATATCGTCACACAGAGACAAAGAATAATGCGGAAATATTTTTTTCAATTATGACCGGAATTTTTTAATTAACGAGGAGAACAACTGGTATTTTAATTGAAAAATATAAAAGCAGTTTTCTCCCTGGAACCAAAATGTTAATTCTTTTTATGTATGAGATATAAATGTGGAAACAAAAATACGAAGTAAACGCGAATATGACTTGACTGCATCCCGGACGACATCCGGTACAGAAATAAAATAGAATAGGAAGCATAATATACAAGACAACTCTGAACTGTTTAAGCGTTATATAGGTCAAGATTAAAATAGTATCTCGGATACGCAGTTGGTTGTAGAGATAAAAGCCATGGATTTTTATCCTCCGTATGGAAAAAAAATGTAGTTCTATTTAGGTTCCATTGCAAAATGTTTATTATCCGACACTGACCCTCATCGTTGCCTCACAAAAGTACAGAAGTCAACGTAAACAAGATAATGCTCATCGATTTGTTCTTTCGAAGAATAGTTCAGAATTTACAACAAAAAATAAACAAATAAAAGTTCAAAAATAAACAAACAAAAATATTCTGTCAAACACGACTAAAAATAAAAATATATTTTTCCACAGTTTTTACTTAGACGGAACTCACTAAATATTAACGTTTAAAATTAACATTTTTAACATACTTTATTTTCAATTTTTTTTACTATTTACTTGTCAAATCAGAAGAGTCAGGAGCAAACGGTGTTCGGTCAGATTTAGTTCCTGATATTAAATTTCTTCCGTAATATAACTTCCGGTGAGAGTTTCGGTTTCCAAAATTAATTAATTTATTTATTAATTTGTTAGGTGAAAGTACAGAATAGTTAAAAATGTTAAGAATGGCTTTCTAAATAATAACGTTATTATTTCAGCACAGTCCGTAAAGCGCATAAGATTATTTAGAAAGTCATTCTTAACATGGTGAGAGGGGTTTTGTTAACTATTCTGCACTTTAACCTAACAATTTAATAAATAAATTAATAAATAAAAGTTAGTACAAAACTTGGAAAAACAGAAGAGTAAGCGACCCAGAACAGGAAGTCTTTAATATCAGGAGCTAAATCTGACAGGACACCGTTTGCTAGTGACTAATTTTTTACTACAAAATTCAGAAACTATTTACCTACAATTTTTACTAAGTTTTATTTATATAATGAGAGGTGGCAGTTGTTAAGTTGTTAACGACACGGACAGACGACCGAGGTGTGCCAAGTTCGGATCCAGTTCGTTCCGGATGTCGGAAAAAAATTAATAAATATTGTAAGTAAATGACAAACCAGAAGAGTACCCGACTAAAAGTCATCATGATTCATGCGATACGAATGATTGAATTTATATTATTATTATTTGTACCCACAAGGAGTTATCACGCAACTCATCATCAGTAATTGTTCACCGACAACCGGTGGTATTCCCTGGAGTATGAATGACTACAAGTCTCCCAAGATTTGTAGTATTCTCCATCTCTTTTTGATAACAACCGCAAATAACCTTGCAGTATCGCAACAGCCGTTAATCATTGATTTCTCGCTGGTAAGAACCATTGGTCTTCTATGAGATTTGGGTGGCAACGAGCCTCCCCAAAGTCCCAGCACTCTCCGCACTTCCAGTGAAGGTCTGGTTTGTATTGTCCCTCCTCGGTCTTCTCATCCTCCTTGACCCTCAACAAATATTTTGTGTGGTGTCAACCTAGGCTGGCATTATTTTGGGGAGGAATGGGGAGGGAAAATGGAAGAGGGAGGGGAAAGGGAAGGGAGAAGGGAAAGAGAAGGAAAAGAGAAGATGAGAGGGAGTGGGGGAGGAGAGCGGAGGAGAGCTTATGGTGTTTCTTGCAATTTCTGTTCATTAGTTGATTTCTGTGTGGTGTCAGCTGAGGCCGGTATAATTTATTGGGGGGGGGGGTTATAATGAAGTAATTTTGATTGCATTTTATGTTCCTTGGTTTGTGATGTGGTATTCTTCTTGTGGTTTTGTTTTCTTTCTGTTGTAAGTTCCATGTAACTGGTTACACTTCGTAGCTTATGCAGGTTGGTTTCCACATTCGAGGATTTTCCTTAAGATTGCAGCTGTTTTCATCATTGTCGTCCTTCGTATGGTTTCATTGATCCCTTTGATTCCAATTTCTTCCAGTCTTTTTTGCAGGTTTTTGGGGATTGTTCCTAGTGCCTCTACGATTATTGGTATCATACTGACTTTCTTCATTTTCCATATTCCTTTCAGTTCTCTGGCTTGTTACGTGTATTTGCTTCGTTTTTCCGTCTCTTTGATCTTCATCCTGTCGGCTGCTGGAACGGCAAAGTCTACAATTTTGCAAGATTTTTCGTTTTTGTCGATTATTATAACATTCGGTCTCCTTGCTTGTATGAGTTTATCTGTTTGTATATCCATATCCTAGAGGAATGTGTTTCTAGTTTATGTTTGTACCATTTGCCTGCGTATTCGAAATTCAATTGTTTACACAGTTCCTAGTGTACCGCTTTCCACACACAGTCATGTTTGTACTTGTATACTTTTTGTGCTAGTTTGCTAGATTCACTTATTATATGATTTATTGTTTCGTCTCTTTGTCCACACAGTCTGCATTTACTGTTTTCAGGTTTGTTTATGAACGATAACAAGCAGGTCCTTCTCTAAATGAGAGTGGGATCTAATTGGGAGAGTTTTATCCAAAATGCAAAAGTTACATCTTAGTAAAGAGACTAACACTTAAGTCTGGTTCATCTGTGTCTTGTAAGGACACTTGATACACCAGAGACGTTTCATTTATTTTATAAATACGCACGTGCGTTTATTTACATATAATCATATAAAAAAGTCACACTACACGTTTTTTTAGGGGTCAGAGATTTATTGATGTTGTATCATTCTGGCCAGGAGTTCGCAGTAAAAGTAACTAATACAGAGTAACCAAAAAAACGGGCTCCAAATCTAATTAGGCTCCGTTTCTTAGTGTTTCGTCCGAATGAAATGAATTTTGGGGCATGACTAGTTTATTATATTCACAACATCATATCAAAACACTAGGGTATTTGGCCTTTTTTTCTCCGTTCTACAGCATGTGTTCTAGATGGACTCCTTTTAGCTCCATGCATTTCTTGAGGCGCAGAACGAAGTTGTCCATGACGTTCTTACAGACTGAATTGGGAATGGCTCTCATCTCCTCCCTGATGGCTTCCTTGAGTTCCGTGATGGTTCTGGGTTTCCTTGCGTACATTTTGTCCTTAAGATAGCCCCAAAGGAAATAATCTGGGGGGCTTAGGTCCGGGCTACAGGGTGGCCACTCAAAATTAGTCTTGAGACTGATCACTCGGCCTCCGAAGTTCTCTTTCAGCCAATCTCACGACACGTTTGAGGTGTGAGAACTTGCTCCGTCTTGCTGGAACCAGAACCTGCTCATGAGCGACGGGTAATGGGTCTGGACCTCACTCTTGAAGGTTTTGAGGACCTCCACATACCACTCCTTGGTGACTGTCACTGCTGCGCCAGATTCTTCGATGAGGATTGGTCCGATGATGCCTCTGACCAAGATTGCAGCCCACACCGTGTAATTAGGAGAGTGCAGGGGCTTGGTGGCTACTTCATTGGGTCTGAAGGACGCCCAGAAGACATTTGTCTTGGAGTTCGCCTTTCCGTCAAGATGGAAGTGGGCTTCATCTGAGGTCCAAAGGAGGTTAAGGAAACCTGGTGTCTCCTCGATTTTATCGAGCATCTTGACTGCCATAGCGCTCCTCTGCTTCTTGTCTGAGGCTGTAAGGGTCTGTAGCGTCTGTATTCTGTATGGGTAAGCCCTGATATTGTTCACCAGCACTCTCCTGCAAGTCTCACGGGAGATACCGAGGGACTGGCTTCGCTTACTGACAGAGCGTTTCGGACTCTCCTGGAGAGACTCTCTCACATTTTCGACCAGCTCGGCTGTCCGCTTCTTGGGACGTGCCGAGTGGCTTGGACGGTTCTCACTGGCAGCGATGAAGTTCTCCACGGTCCGATACTTCTCGAAGTGGTCCACCCAGTTCTGAATTCTGCTTTTCGGTGGAGCCTTGTCACATCCGAACTGATGCATGAAACTGTCCTGGGTTTTCTTAAAGGAGCCTGTCTTGTAGTAAAATTTAACACAGTGTATTCTTTGTCCCAGCTCACGGTCGTTGATTCTGCCATGTCCTGTAAAATAAGGGCAATCGGTGAATAAGTAAAGGAGATATCACATAAAGTGTACACGGGGCCCGTTTTTTTTTTAGTCACCCTGTATCACTAAATATCTGACGATATTTAAAACGTAGAATAAAATTCTTCAGCGAGATGACTGCATTCTACATAAAATAACCCGAAAGAGGTTTATATAACGTAACAAAAATCAACAGAATGAAACATGAAGGTAACTTATGAATAATTATATGAAAATATTATGAAAGTCTAAGCTAAGCATCCTTACTAAAATGGGCGGATTTTACATTAAATGACTTGAAAAGGGCTTCATATGCTTTAAAACGAAATAAACATCATAATTATCCACTTTATAACACATGATCAGAATTTTATTAAATGCAAAAAATCGAATTCAATTACGGGTACGTTTGAGAATGGGTATTTTTTATTGTTTTTTTTTTGCACACAGTCTATAATGGCATCTACCATCTTATGCTATAAAAACTGATTTGCTGCTTGTTCAAAAGAATTAGGAGAATTACAATGTTCAAATGTAGTTGAACTAAGATATTTTTATCGATAATTCTTTAAAAAAAAAGCATAGAGAAATATGATGCAAGATTGAAATTGGTATGTAATGGGATGTATTGCTTTTTTATGTGTGGACTTAAACTTAGCTCGTCAGATTTAATAGCCGCCCATTCTTTAGTGTGCCTTATTTGTTCTGAATAGTGTTTAGATACAATTATTCACATTCACATTAGCAATTCTGAAAATATATATATAGCGCCAGTTGCTTGAAATGTTACTACACACACATGGGTCTGAACGTATTAAATGTGTACGTATAAAGAAAAATGTAAGGTACACACACACACACATACACACATACACACACATATATATATATATATATATATATATATATATATATATATATATATATATATGGAGCTATGGTAACAGTTAAAACGAAACAACTTATCCAATTATAACATAGGAGGCACTTTTTATATGTGTGTGTGTGTTGGTCGTTATTTTAAAAAAATATCTTAACTAGTTTTAGAAATGGAAAATATTGCATTAATAATAAATAATAAATTCCCAACGGTTCAAAGCGGAAATCGAAACCGTGATCTTGATATGAACTGAGCTCTATTGATTTTCTTATAAATAGACCTTAAAGCATAACAATGACAAGAAAATATAGCTTTAACCATGATCTTCGAGTGGCTATTGGCCCTTGATAACTCTTTAGCAAAAAAGGAAAAAAGTTTCAAGTAAAACAAATGTTAAAAATTACATTAAAAATAATCTGTAATGTGATTATGAATACACTATGGCCGACTGACTACGGAAAAAAATATTTCCTTCCTAAAAGGAACAGTGTTCTATGTTAAATGTTTTTTTTGTGTATTTTTGCTCGAGGTTTCTTTTGTGGAAGCGATCATTAGTCTTTTGGTGAGCTGCTTCGATAAAAGAGCCTAGTAATTACATGTTTATTCCTGGTTGGTTGTCTATGTGCGAAACGCTCCTCCAGCTGTACTTAATTGTTTTGAATGTCAATAAGATAACATGAATAAAAAAATTGGTCACGGGAATTTAGCGCACTATTATAAAAGAAAAGCGATAAGTTCGATAACGGCAAACTTTGCACCCATCCAGAGTTCCCCTGGTTAAGATGAAATCCCGGTGCAACAACTTCATGTCTAACCTTGCTCCAATAGGAAGCGGGTGAATGACTTCGCTACAAAAATTTCGCATCCCAATTAACCTTTTCTATAATTTATAGTTTTCTCTGTTATTTATGAGTGTGTGTGCATTTTCTGGCGGGTAAACTACTTTTACCAACCAGTATATATAATCTTGGTTATAATAGACAGAAACTTGTTAACAATGTGCTTCCGGTCCGTATAACTATGCGATGTAGCTCAATGGGGCTATTTTTATCTTTAACTTAATGAGATCCGACAAAATCCCCGGTGAAGTGAAGTCTGGCATGAAGCTAATTAAATACAATATGCGTTCTTGGAGATATCTAGAAAGTAAACAAACCAGTGCCTTCTCTCTCTCTCTCTCTCTCTCTCTCTCCCATATATATATATATATATATATATATATATATATATATATATATATATATATATATATGTGTGTGTGTGTGTGTATGTGTGTGTGTATAATAAAATGAATGATGACAATAAAAATTGGAACAAAAAACAATATTTATTGAATAATCAAGTAGTTTAAACAAGGAATTTATCAATAAACGTTTTTTCTTTTTTTTCTTGTTCTTTTCCGTTCCTTAACCAATGGATTTCTAAAAATGCAAGCTTTTATCATCAGAGAAGATCATCATAATAAATAAGTAAACAATTATTATATTACTGCTAGTACAGATTTAAAATATAAAAACTATATAAAAATACCATATTATACAAAATTATTCGAGCAAAGAAAATTTACATCGATGGATGAATCTAACATGTCTCAAAAATGGTAATCCCAGGATATTACGAATGTCAAGCAAGCAAATATATCAGACTATGTTCCAGAAATTCGGATAATATAGGGGTACAAACCCGATAGTGAAATTCATTGATACAAAATGTGCGACTGACCAGAGAAGAATATAAGTATATAAATCTCAAAATAAAACATACAATATACGTAAATCCACCAGCCCGGTAGATTGACTTCCAATAGTTAAGTAAAAAGATGAAAAAAGAAACAGTGTAAATAAAAAGATGAACAATAAAGAGAAAGTCGTATACAAGGGAGAAAAAAAAGAAAAAGGAAGGAAAGGAAAAAGGAAGAAAACAAGCCGCGCATGCGTGGTCCCCCTCTGTATGTGACTCGATGTGGCGAGTGTAAAATGCAATAAATTTGGGCAAATTGGAGCATTTTTGACCCATCGTTGAGCCCCTGGGGGCGCGAACCAGAATTTTTCTGAGGTCAAGGATGCTTATTTTATATCCAGAACAATAGCCTCTACATTTTGGCCAAGTTTCAGAAAAATTGAATGGATGGATCAAACGTTATGAGATAAAAGGGTCATTTTTTGCAATTTTGGGGGCTTTTGACACCCTGAGGGCGCGAACCATATTTTTTTCAAGGTCAGCGATACTTATTTTCTATTAGGAACAATTGCCTCAACATTTTGGCCAAGTTTCAGAGAAATTGAATGGATGGATAAAAAGTTATGGGTCAAAAAATGTAATTTTTTGCCATTTTGGGACCTTTTGACCCCCTGGGGGGCCAACCAGATTGTTTTTAAAAAATCGGAGAATGTCACTTTCTAATCTGACCAAAGTTACAAGGTCATGCAAAATTTGAGAGAAATTCAATGGATGGTTGCGGAGAAAAATCCGGACGGACGGATGGACGGAGATGCCTCAAAACATAGGTCCCCCGATTTTATAAATCGGGGGACCAAAAAGTTTAAAATGTAATATAAATAAGCATGAAGCAGAGAAGAAACAAAAATGAGGAAAAAAAGATTTTTAAAAAAAAGCAAGACATGGAAAGCGGAAAAAAAAGAAAAAAAGTTAAAAAGAAATATGCATAAAAATATATGTAGGAAAAAAAAAGAAAAATTTAAAAAAAAGATCTCGACAATATCCGCTCAATAAAGATTGTAATATATGCATTTACAGTTAAGGAGTTACCTCCCCGAGCTAACTTACTAAATACTATTAGTACTTATACGTCTATCTAATACACTTACACGGTCTCTATCTGTATCTCAATTTAATGCACATGAGTTGACCCCTAATATCACCAATTGTAACGCTCCACTGGTAAAATCCCCACCGAAAAAACTCATTGCTATATTATGACCCCGTCAAATAATTTAGACGTTTAGAAGTTAATACTATAAACAATATGCCAAACGAAATAATTACCCCATCAAATATATTCACTTATATCGGGGCTACCGTATACCCTTTGAAACAGCGCATCTCAAATCATATATCTTCGCTATTTTGTAGCGAAGATATATGATTTGAGATGCGCTGTTTCAAAGTGTATACGGTACCCCCGATATAAGTGAATATATTGGATGGGGTAATAACAATAACAATAACAATAAAAATAGAAGGAACTACTCTAACTAACTTAATTAAAAATTTAAAATCGAAAAATATCCTATATTCTTTAAACTGGTCGATTGTAGAGAAACTGGATCTAACTTTTGTCAATTGTGTACTTCCGAGGCCGTATTGATAATAAACTCCGCTAAAAATAAGAACAACATAAACGTTTCTAAAAAGTCATTTGAGCAGTAATGTTAAGGCGTTTTCATAGAAAAACATTTTAGACTGGGCTATAATTAGTTTAATTTAGTTTTATATAAAGCGGGTAAACAAGGGGCTGAATCCCATTAGGAAAATTAAAATACTTACGATTTTAGTGAAATTTCTACAAAAGGTATTATGTATCCATTAATAAGTATTTCCAAAAGTTCAATTTCTTAGGATATTCAGCGAAGCTAATATGGACACAACCTTTCATTCGAAAATTCAAATGTATTAGATTTGCATGTAATTTCATCCATATTCATTGGACAACAATTATACAAAATTTCCTGAATTTCATTTTCTTCTGAAGACCCCTTAAGCTTAGACCTTAAATCTGAGACATTTTCTAGAATCAAAATCATCTACTTGATTTTGATCAGAATTGGAATAGTTATTCTAGACAAGTTTAGTATCATTATATCTTAATTTTCATTTTCGTAAGCGAACATAAAATGTTTAAAAACTGTTCTGTTTGGGGAATTCATTTTACCTGTCCTGGAACAGGTATTTTTCTAGTCATCGAATACAATTAAAAACGAATATCATGATGATTATTTATTAATAGGTTTTAAATTGCTCTGTGCAAATAAGCTGTTTGATGAGTAATGTTAAGGCGTTTTAATA
>OY744536.1:46488185-46493185 GCA_963556195.1 Sepiola atlantica | reverse complement strand
ATTAAGTAATTTGGAAGAAGAAATCAAAATAAAATTTGGAAATAGAATAAATATAGAAATTAGATAATAGACAGAATAAAAGAGTTAAGAAGTAGAAATAATAAGAAAAATAGAACTAGAAAGAATGAAGTAATTTGGAAGAAGAAATCAAAATAAAATTTGGAAATAGAATGAATATAGAAATTAGATAATAGACAGAATAAAAGAGTTAAGAAGTAGAAATAATAAGAGGAATAGAACTAGAAAGAATGAAGTAATTTGGAAGAAGAAATCAAAATAAAATTTGGAAATAGAATGAATATAGAAATTAGATAATAGACAGAATAAAAGAGTTAAGAAGTAGAAATAATAAGATGGAATAGAACTAGAAAGAATGAAGTAATTTGGAAGAAGAGACAAAAATTTGGAAATGGAATGAATATAGAAATTAGATAATAGACAGAATAAAAGATTTAAGAAGTAGAAATAATAAGAGGAATAGAACTAGAAAGAATTAAGTAATTTGGAAGAAGAAATCAAAATAAAATTTGGAAATAGAATAAATATAGAAATTAGATAATAGACAGAATAAAAGAGTTAAGAAGTAGAAATAATAAGAGGAATAGAACTAGAAAGAATGAAGTAATTTGGAAGAAGAAATCAAAATAAAATTTGGAAATAGAATGAATATAGAAATTAGATAATAGACAGAATAAAAGAGTTAAGAAGTAGAAATAATAAGAGGAATAGAACTAGAAAGAATGAAGTAATTTGGAAGAAGAAATCAAAATAAAATTTGGAAATAGAATGAATATAGAAATTAGATAATAGACAGAATAAAAGAGTTAAGAAGTAGAAATAATAAGAGGAATAGAACTAGAAAGAATGAAGTAATTTGGAAGAAGAAATCAAAATAAAATTTGGAAATAGAATGAATATAGAAATTAGATAATAGACAGAATAAAAGAGTTAAGAAGTAGAAATAATAAGAGGAATAGAACTAGAAAGAATGAAGTAATTTGGAAGAAGAAATCCAAATAAAATTTGGAAATGGAATGAATATAGAAATTAGATAATAGACAGAATAAAAGATTTAAGAAGTAGAAATAATAAGAGGAATAGAACTAGAAAGAATTAAGTAATTTGGAAGAAGAAATCAAAATAAAATTTGGAAATAGAATAAATATAGAAATTAGATAATAGACAGAATAAAAGAGTTAAGAAGTAGAAATAATAAGAGGAATAGAACTAGAAAGAATTAAGTAATTTGGAAGAAGAAATCAAAATAAAATTTGGAAATAGAATGAATATAGAAATTAGATAATAGACAGAATAAAAGAGTTAAGAAGTAGAAATAATAAGAGGAATAGAACTAGAAAGAATGAAGTAATTTGGAAGAAGAAATCAAAATAAAATTTGGAAATAGAATGAATATAGAAATTAGATAATAGACAGAATAAAAGAGTTAAGAAGTAGAAATAATAAGAGGAATAGAACTAGAAAGAATGAAGTAATTTGGAAGAAGAAATCAAAATAAAATTTGGAAATAGAATGAATATAGAAATTAGATAATAGACAGAATAAAAGAGTTAAGAAGTAGAAATAATAAGAGGAATAGAACTAGAAAGAATGAAGTAATTTGGAAGAAGAAATCAAAATAAAATTTGGAAATAGAATGAATATAGAAATTAGATAATAGACAGAATAAAAGAGTTAAGAAGTAGAAATAATAAGAGGAATAGAACTAGAAAGAATGAAGTAATTTGGAAGAAGAAATCCAAATAAAATTTGGAAATTGAATGAATATAGAAATTAGATAATAGACAGAATAAAATAGTTAAGAAGTAGAAATAATAAGAGGAATAGAACTAGAAAGAATGAAGTAATTTGGAAAAAGAAATCAAAATAAAATTTGGAAATAGAATGAATATAGAAATTAGATAATAGACAGAATAAAAGAGTTAAGAAGTAGAAATAATAAGAGGAATAGAACTAGAAAGAATGAAGTAATTTGGAAGAAGAAATCCAAATAAAATTTGGAAATTGAATGAATATAGAAATTAGATAATAGACAGAATAAAAGAGTTAAGAAGTAGAAATAATAAGAGGAATAGAACTAGAAAGAATGAAGTAATTTGGAAGAAGAAATCAAAATAAAATTTGGAAATAGAATGAATATAGAAATTAGATAATAGACAGAATAAAAGAGTTAAAAAGTAGAAATAATAAGAGGAATAGAACTAGAAAGAATGAAGTAATTTGGAAGAAGAAATCAAAATAAAAGTAAAAGGTAAAAGGAATAAAAGAATAGAAATATAGAAAAGATAAGCGAATAACAAATATAAAAGATTAAATAACTCTAAAGTATAAAGAATAAGAGAATGATAAAGTAGAAAAATTTAAAGAACAGGAATTCCACTAGCAATATCGAACAGAAGATTTGCTGAACTGTGTCAGGATAAAAACTGAACCAATTCATCATCGCAAACGAACGAATTGTAAATTGAGATTGAACACAATTGGAAGGCAGAGGTAAATTTAGAAAAAAACAACCTTTTAACGATTAATGAAAAAACAAACAAACATAATACGGTCACACCCTTCTTTCGCCTAAACTATCCTCGCTTCATGAAATAATTGAAGTGTTGACGGACATGAATTCATCATGTTGCAGCCATACTAACCTACCATGTTGTACAGACCCTGAGCAATAATTGATTACCACAAAAAACAAATCTTCACTAAACTCCTCACCCTCTTCAATCTGTTTGTATTTGATGGTCGTCTTAAATTTGAAGATTAATTCGTTTTCTTCGTTGTGTGGTGATATATTTATAGGTCTTGTTAGTTGAAGCCGAAATAAATGCTATAACTTAACATCGATCGCCATATTGTTTTACTGTAAGCACATTCGTCTTCTGACACTTTCCATTGTTCTACTTCTCTTAGTTCCGTGTGTATTTTTTACCCTAATGCAGACATCAGCTTATCTGTACACAGAGACGGCTCAAGATGAGATAACACGCATAAAAATATTCTTGCAAAATTATTTCCTTTTTTTTTAGATCAGGATTGATAATTTGTATTATTAGGACTACTATTCTCATCTTAAATATTATTCTCACAACGTTCCGGCCGATGTAATTCCCGATTTCTAAAGGTGTGTATTAACTCTTTAAGTCTAACTCGGAAATCTGTACAGAATTGCGAACTAGACTGTTTATTTATTCACATAAGTAGATTGTTCTTATTCCGTCAACCATCAACTGGTAGAAGTTTAAATTAATTCTTAATATTCTTAGTACTGCCTGTACTGACGATTGAATCTTAACCCATCAGAAAACGGTCACTTAGAACTGATTATAACCTAGAACTTTTATTCGTTGCGCCACTGTTTCATGCGGACAATTCTAGTATGAATTCTAGAGGAATTTAAGCTATTCTGTGTAGAGTTTTTTTACATGGTATCCATTATTTTTTTAGATAAACGATGGTTATAAATATATATATATATATCTGCTTATATATATATCTGTTTATATACATATATATATATATATCTGCTTATATATATATATCTGTTTATATACATATATATATATATATATATCTGCTTATATATATATCTGTTTATATACATATATATATATATATCTGCTTATATATATATCTGTTTATATACATATATATATATATATATATATCTGCTTATATATATATCTGTTTATATACATATATATATATATATGCTTATATATATATCTGTTTATATACATATATATATATATATATATATATATATATAATTATTAGTATTTCATGTATCCACATAAAATAATTTATGTATCAATTTTCAGTATTTACTTCAACAGTGCTGAATACGTACGTAGAGCTAGGTAGTAAGCTATGAAAATATATTTATGACAATTAAGCTACACAGAGACTCCCGCGTTTCATTCCCGGGGGAATCTTAAGGCTAAAATGGATGGAGTTATTTTTGCTGGGTGTTTTTATATACACATCTAGCTCGTTAACCAATCAGATTCTTTGTTGTTCTCAGCCAATCGTTGTGTTTCCCGCGAACAAAAGTCTTGTTGGTGTTACTTCCTATATCCTGTTCTATTGTTCTGTTTTCTATAGATTAGCCTATTATTATTATCTTCTATTCTATTATTGGTGAGCGTCCATTTTCTTTGAGCTCCCAATTGAAAATTTAAATGGACGCTCACCAATAATAGAATGGAAAATAATACGACAGGCCAGTACATGTAGAAATTTAGACGACCCTTGTAGATTATGCCTGAATGAAAAATTTGAAATGCTAAACTTTAAAGATCCCCGAAATCTATAAAAGTGTAGAAGTGAGATAGCAAACAGCTGCGTACACAGAAATAAAATTACCTTAGGCTAACGATAAATAAATAAATAAATAAACAAATAAGTAAATAAGTAAATAAACAAAACTAAACAAAAACTTAACAATTTAAAAATTAAAACATAAAATAGAAATACAAGGAACCACCTGTTAAAATAAATTCACCCATTATATAGACACAACAAAGGAAACATGATATAGGCCAATCTATAGAAAACAGAACAATATAACAGGATATAAGAAGTAACACCAACAAGACCTTTGCTCGCGGGAAGCACAACGATTTGCTGAGAACAACAAATGATCTGATTGGTTCATGAGCTAGCCGTGTATATAAAAACAACAAGCAAAAATAACTCTATGCATTTTAGCCTTAAGATTCCCCCAGGGATGAAACGCGGGAGCCTCTATGTAGCTTAATTTTCATAAATATATGTTCATAGCTTACTATATCTATATAATACTAAAACTCTATTGTTCTTGTCTGTGTGCAATCAGCTTTCAGCTTTCCGGTTTTCAACATCCGGTTGCCCATGCGTAAATAGCATCGTCTTCAATCTGTTATTCCAATTCCGTTATTCTCTATTCTGATTAACGAACGCATGAAATTTTTCATTCTGGAAATGTTTATATCGCTTTTAATATA
>OY744536.1:46440685-46485685 GCA_963556195.1 Sepiola atlantica | reverse complement strand
ATATATATACATATATACATATATATATACATATATATATGTATATGTAACTTTCATGATGTCTAAATGGATCCAATCTCATACCAATCGGTAATATAAAAAATTAAATGGGAGATGCCTCCTGCAAACACTTTAAAATACATCAATGAAGCTGAAATATCGTGCATATTCATTAATTGAAATATAATTCTATTTATCTTCCTCCTACAAGGTAAGATGTGACACAAGGTCGGGAAAGTGGGAAAAAACCAGCGCTCGAGAATGTTAGCACTCTTGCTATTTAAAAATTACCTGGGCAGCCCCGTCAGCATTCCCCGGTAGGGGAGTCTCGAATAATAAACTAACCCCCTCTCAAAGGGTGAAAGTGTGGGAGGGTGCACATCCTAACCGATAAGATAAAAGATTTCATGAAAATTGAAAGTATGCTAATTCTCAGGGCTGAATTTCAGTCCTCCCAATTCTTTTGCCACTTTGCAGAA
The DNA here is from genome assembly GCA_963556195.1 of Sepiola atlantica. Lineage (NCBI taxonomy): Eukaryota > Metazoa > Mollusca > Cephalopoda > Sepiida > Sepiolidae > Sepiola > Sepiola atlantica. The sequence goes on along the minus strand of OY744536.1, from coordinate 46,485,206 downwards.
AACCAAATTAAAGTAACTATTTACTACATTACATATCCTTCTTTTTTTAAAAAATTTTTTCCAAATTTTGAATATTGACTGTTCTTATCTGTCAACTTTTCAATCACTACTTCCTCTGATGATAAGATTTTAATCTTTGAAAAGCTGTGCTTAAGAAATGCAATTGAAAGAGAAGAAGAAGAAATATTTTTATTTACTAAATGCTCCTTGTTCTGAACAACTGAATATATTGATCTGTTTCCATTTACAGGTCTAACTATTTTTCATTGACTCACCTTATATATATATATATATATATATATATATATATATATATATATATATATATATATATACTAGTAGAATCCTAGTAATAGAACAGGTATAAGCAATAAATATTAACACTTCATATATCAGTCATTACCTGTCATATATATAATAAGTTATGGAAATATATTTATGGCAATTAAGCTATATATATATATATATATATATATATATATATATATATATATATAATTACTTAATTAATAAATATTTAAATAGTATCTATATACGTAAACGTTACATCCTTGCAGATTCACCAGTGTAGAGATAACAATTCAAGTCAGTCGCACGATTCGAACCACGGAACAAGAGTCACAATTCACTGAAATTCCGTGCGCGCTAATTAATATGGCTACCGTAAATGGCTACAGACGAGATGATAAATAACCCTTATATATGTGTCAAGGAGGCAGCAGCTAGCTATAGTCGGCCATCATAACAAAGTGACACATATAATATTATAAGGAGATATAATATATTATGTGTAGATTTTCAGTATTTACTTTAACAATGTTCCATACGTGAGTAGAGCTAGGTAGTAAGGTATGAAAATATATTTATGGCCATTAACTTACACAAAGGCGTTTGCGTTTCATACCTGCAACGAATCGTCATCGTGCATGAGATTCGCATTCGATTTTGTTTTGATATATCCACATGGATATATCCACATTAGTCTTGCCAGCTAACCAATCTGATTTGTTGTTATTCCCTCTCATGGGTTAATGTTTTCATTTGCCAATGGCTGAGCCCTTCTCAAACAAAGCACCGGCTGACGTTACTTGACATGATTTTCTTTTGTTTTCTTTGGTATGAGTATGGCGCACTTCGTTTACGAAAGTGTCGAAGAAACAGGTGACCTTATTTAAATACCACGTGGATATATAAACACAATCAGTAAACTGAATACAATGCACTTAGGCTGACCATTCTGTACGGGGATAAAACGCGGACGTCTATATGTAGCTAAATTGCCATAAATATATTTTCATACCTTACAATAAATAAATATATATATATGCATATATATAGATGTGTGTGTGTATATATCATGGCGATTCATAAATAATTTTCGTTTTATGATCTTTAATTCCATTTATCATACAACCCTTATACACAAACATTGTAAGAGTTCGAATGCAAAACGCGATAAACGCCATTTTCAATTTTTTTAAATACCGCTACAAAAATGTTACATTCACCACTATATAATACTTCAGATCATTTTATTATATAAAGTGATATTTACCTAATATCATTATTGTTTTTAATAATACAGTCGACTTTAAGATTTAAAATATTTGTCTTTGTAAAGTATAATTTCTCCATTTTAACAAACCGCGCATGCGTGGTCCCCCTCTGTATGTGACTCGATGTAGCGAGTGTAAAATGCAATAAATTTGGGCAATTTGGGACATTTTTGACCCCCTTTGACCCCCTGGGGGCGCGAACCAGAATTTTTCTGAGGTCTAGGATGCTCATTTTATATCCAAAACAATTGCCTCTACATTTTGGCCAAGTTTCAGAAAAATTAAATGGATGGATCAAACGTTATGGGAGAAAAGGGTCATTTTTGCCGTTTTGGGGACTTTTGACCCCCTGGGGGCGCGAACCAGATTTTTTCCAAGGTCAGCGATACTTATTTTCTATTAGGAACAATTGCCTCCACATTTTGGCCAAGTTTCAGATATATTGAATGGATGGATGAAAAGTTATGGGGCAAAAAATGTAATTTTTTTGCCATTTCGGGGCCTTTTGACCCCCTGGGGGGCTAACCAGATTTTGTTTCAAAAATCGAAGAATGTCACTTTCTAACCTGACCAAAGTTACAACTTCATGCAAAATTTCAGAGAAATTCAATGGATGGTTGCGGAGAAAAATCCGGACGGACGGACGAACGGACGGACGGACAGACGGACGGACGGACGGACATGCCTCAAAACATAAGTCACCCGATTTTATAAATCGAGGGACCAATAAATTGAATTTATCACGTTTTGCAGTCAAACTCTTCACTTGTATATTCGCCATTGTTGCCAATGCCTTTTCCCTTATTCACCAATTACCTTTTTAATGTCATCTGAATTAAATGAAGTTTCGATTCAAAAAAGCTTTCTGTGGGCTCTTTCACTTGTTTTTATTCAGTGAATTTTCTGCCTTGAAGTGTATTTTGTAAAGACCTAAAGAGGTGAAAAACAGTTGCGGAGAGGTCAGGTTAACATAGTGGATGGGGTAGAACAGATCAACTAAGTTACATTTTTGTCCCTTCGTCACTTTTGCAGAGTGTGGTTTTGTATTGTCATGGAGGAAGACAATGTTTTTCTAATTGACAAGTGCCGGGCGTTTTTCGTCTTGGATGTTCATCAACACGCTGCAATTGCTCAACATCAAGGTTTGCATTTAATGTTTAATTTCCGATTAAAAAATTAATGACAAATAATTCCACGCGTATTCAACCAAACGCACAGTAAAATCTTTGTTTTATGGGTCTCAGATTTTGTGGTGGGTGTGGGATTTACCATTATCAACCTGCATTGAATATTGTATTAAGAAACACATTTTGTATAACCCGTTATGACACAATCAAGAAAGGGCTCGTTTCGCTGCCTGAAAAGATGACTTGATGTCATTGAACGACGATGTTCCTTATTTTTCCTACTTAAGGAATGAGGAAACCAAACGCCTAGTCTGTAAACCTTACCCATATTTTCTAAGTGTCGTCATATGGTTGGCTATGAAGTATTGAGTTTTACCAATTCACGAGTGGATCCTTCTCCACTAACGAGTTTAAAACATCTTTATCAATGTCCGATTAGCGCTCAAGCATAAACTTATTTTCCCAAACAAAATTTCCCAAACGAAACGTTGAAAACCAATTTATTACTTGTCGATCTGTTATGACATCTTGTCTATATATACTGCATCATTTCTTCGCTGTCTCTGCAGAACCATTTTCTTGTGAAAAACTACCACAGCATAACATTTTGAATAGGCATTAACAAAATGTGAGGTATTTTAAAGTGACAAAAAAACGCTTCTAAATCGTATCAACAAAATCGGAAATTATTGATCAATCGACCTTATATATATACAGAGTGGGCCCAAATAAGGGTCCTATTTTAAAAAATTCATAACTTTTTTATTTATTGATTTAAAAAAATTTTTTTTTTAGAATAAGTAAAGGACCCCTTCCGAAGCAAGCATGAGCGGTATTAGCCCTAAGGAACGTACCCTCATAATAGAGTGGTACTTTAAATCCAATGAGTCGATTTCGGAGACTCAACTCATCTATCGGCGTCATTACAACACCAGAAACCCTCTTTCGGCAAAAGCAATCCGAGGAATTATTGCTCGTTTTAGGGACCAACAAGGAATATCCGACATGGCGAGAAGTGGTAGGCCTCGTACTGTACGAACAGCTCAAAATTTCGAGGAATTGGAGAGAAGTTTGGAGGAGGATGCATTCACATCCACAAGGAGGAGATCAAAAGAACTTGGCATTTCTCGAAGCTCACTTCGGAGAATGCTAAGAGAAAGAGGATATTTTCCATATAAAGTGCAGCTAGTTCAAGAACTTCAACCTCGAGATAATGAAAAAAAACTTGAGTACGCTATGCGACTCCAGGATTTGGCCAATGATGATCCCGATTTTCTCAAAAAACTAATAATGTCGGATGAAGCCCATTTTCATCTTGATGGGTTCATCAATAAACAAAATTGCCGAATATGGGGTACGGAGAACCCAATGATAATTCAGCAGCACACATTACATCCACTCAAGTGCACGGTGTGGTGTGGCGTTACTGCTGAAGAGATAATTGGCCCCTATTTCTTTGAAGACGATGCCGGAAATCAGGTAACAGTAACGGGTGACCGCTACCGAGAAATGCTGCAAAATTTCTTGCAACCGTGGGTTGCCGCCAAACCTGACAGGATGTGGTTCCAACAGGATGGAGCCACAGCACACACTGCGAGAGATACCCTTACACTTTTACAGGGTATATTTGGAAATCAGATTATCTCTCGCAGTTGCGAAATTCAATGGCCTCCACGATCACCCGACCTTACAGCTCCTGACTTCTTCTTATGGGGTTACCTCAAAGAAAAGGTTTATGCCAATAAGCCAAACAATATTGAGGAACTGAAAGCAAATATTGAAGCAGAAATAAGAGCCATAAGTCCTCAGATGTTGCAAACTGTTATGGAAAATGTTTTAAAAAGAGCCGAAGAGTGTGAAGCCGCCAACGGCGCCCATTTAGAAAACATTATTTTTGCTTAAAAAACTCAAAACAGTGTAAAAAACAATACTTTAGTTTTTGTAAGTTTTAAGAAGTGTTTTTCGGCTAAAATTTGTTTTGTTGATTTCAAAAAATCTCGGAAGGGTCAGTCTACACACACATAAAGTTTGGTGAGTTTAACTTTTATTTTGTGGAAGTTATTCAAATTTAAAGATAGGACCCTTATTTTGGCCCACCCTGTATATGTATATATATATATATATATATATATATATATATATATATATATATATATATATATATATATATATATATATATAATACTATATATATGTATATATATACATATAAAATACTATATATATATACATATAAAATACTATATATATATGTATATATATACATATAAAATACTATATATATATGTATATATATACATATTAAATACTATATATATATGTATATATATACATATAAAATACTATATATATATGTATATATATATACATATAAAATACTATATATATATATATGTATATATACATACATATAAAATACTATATATATATGTATATATACATATAAAATACTATATATATATGTATATATATATACATATAAAATACTATATATATATGTATATATATACACATATAAAATACTATATATATGTATATATATAAAATACTATATATATCTATTAATAATGGAGTTTATGTATCTGTCTGTCTGTCTGTCTGTCTGAAGCCGAAACTCCAGTATGACTATTTAACTGAAACTAATCTTTTTGAAATTCTTTATATACTGTCATTAAAAGCCGTTAAGACACCAGGTGGGTTTTCCTATTTACATAAGTCATTCCTTTAAACCTTCAATTAAATTTATATTTACAAATATACACTTATAACTGCTATTATCAAATTTACATATGTATTCACAATATTTTCCGATGAGGTTATATTAATAAAAATTATTCATACAATTAATTACAGCCATTTTCATCATAACCGGCGTGTTTTCTAAATCATTTCAACGCGAGTACTGTTAAAATTGCAAAGTCATTGGCTGTTTATTAAGTGGTGTCCTCCCTCCCTCCGGTAAAATGGCGATCTGATTAAACAGCTGTTGTTAGCTGTCCTTAATGTGAACGTTAAATATGTAAACAACAACGCCGTCATTCACCGTGTCAGTTTCCCATTTTAAAAACCGTCCTAACTTTGTATATTTTCTTAATCTTATTGTTTTAAAACACAAATTTATTAAATCAAATTGTTTATTTAAAATAATAATTGACTTGAAAATTACTATATAAAAACACGCGCGCACACACGCACACACACATACACTTACACACACACACACACACACACACACTATAATGAATTCAGTTCAGGTAACCTTCTTCTTTCCGAGAATTAAAAACCTATTCGTGTTTACTGTATTTGATTTCTTAATACTTTCATATCCAATATTATCATTTTTACACGACCTCAACTGAATTTATGATTCCATGTTTTATTTATTAAAAAAAAAGATATGATTTTTTTTCTTTAATGTCAACAAAATAAACTAACACATTGTACTGGAAAACTATACAACTGATTGTAGAATCAAATTGTTTAATTAAAAAAAAGGTCATTAAACAAACACACACACACACTGTGTTCACTGTATTTGATTTTTTGGTGCTTCCACATTTTAGGACCCACGCTAACTATTTATATGTATGGGGGTGGATAAAAAAAATTGGTGGAAAGCGGTCAAAATAATTTCTTTTTTTCTTTTTAACTAAAAGATATTTCTATGCATGGTAATATAAAAAAAATTGAGGGGGGGGTACAAAACAATTTTTTTCTTTCTTTTTAAACTAAAGGTATTTCTATTTATGGGCGAGGGTACAACAAAAATCGGGGTAGGGTCGAATTTTTTTTCTTCTTTATTTTCAACTAAAAATATTCTTGGTCATAAACACAGAAAATCAATGTCTAACCATCACAGAAAAATGACTGGGGCTCTATCGGTTTACGCGTGAGCGTTCATTTCTGATGCGGCAGCCTAGCAAAAATATGCGACCGGAGGGAGCATATATTTGCTAGTACATATAAAATACTATATATATATGTATATATATATAGAATACTATATATATATACATATAAAATACTATATATATGTATATATATATATAAAATACTATATATATACATATGAAATACTATATATATATATTTATATATACATATCAAATACTATATATATATGTATATATATAAAATACTATACATATATTTATAAATAAATACTATATATATATACATCTCAAATACTATATATGTGTATATATATATGAAATACTATATATATATACATATAAAATACTATATATACATATAAAGTACTATCTATATATATATATATACACATATAAAATACTATCTATATATATACATATAAAATACTATATATGTGTATATATATATATATGTAAAATACTATATATATATATATAAAATACTATATATATATATATATATATATATAGTATTTTATTTTAAAATATTTGTTGCGTATTCCAAATTTTCATTGCTATTTCCGAGTCTTGGATAAAAAAAACAGCTTATAGTGGCAGTCTGACTTTTCAGCACTTTTCAGTAGGATAAGACTCCACGAAAAACAAGAAAACACAAAAATGATGTTGTAGCTCAATAGGACACGACTAGAGCTCTTAATTTAATCTTATGCCTTTACGAGAAAAGAGCAATGAGAAAATAAGAAATTAGAAAATGGCTAGAATACGAATAACTACAGTCGACGATAAATAATCTGAGATATGTTTTTTATCGATCGAATATGAAAACTTTAAAAACAAGAGAAAGAATCACAGTATTATTAAGATTATACAAAAAGAACCGTTATATACAAACGAGATAGAAACTATTTTTATTTTAAGACTTGCGATAAAAAGCAATCTGAATAAATTAAATGAATGTTAGATGTATCTTAATCTTTCAGCATGTGGAATTGTTATGCACTGATAAATCTTCGTTTTATCATTATTGAAATGAGCAGAAACGATCGGCTGTCAATAGAATGTTTTTGAATGAAATATGGAATGTTTTTCTGAATAAGAAAAGTTTACATAATGTTATATCAACATACACACACACAAACACACACACACACACATATATATATATATATATATATATATATATATATATATATATATATATATATATATATATATGACTGTGTGTGTCTGTGTGTGTGGGGGTACTTATTCACAGACAGATTTTTCGTCTTTCATTGATTCCTCAGTGTGGAGGCAAGATGCAATGAACGCATCAACCATGGTATTCGAACCCGGTAGTATTAACACAGCATGACGTCGCTCGCTATATATGCATCGTTCCTTCCATTAATTAGAATTCTCTGTTGACGTCAAAGCAGCCGAATAAGTGTTAAAATTATCACTGTTTATGTAGCTATCCAGCGTAAAAAGTACTCGGAGCCCAGGGTTTGGAATCAAGCGACCGGTAATGAATAGTAATATCTCTATGCTGATGAGTCCCGATTAAAAAGGACGAAACTTATACGTACATAGATAATAAACAAAACAAATATTATATATATATATATATATATATATATATATATATATATATATATATATAAATTTGAAGATGAGATGAATTAGATGCACATTTCGGTTGTGTACATGATAGTCTATTTCGACCTTATTTTGGTCTCCTCAGATGTACCTTCTACCACGATTCAGACATGTCTGAATCGTGGTTGAAGGTACATCTGAGGAGACCAAAATAAGGTCGAAATAGTCTATTATGTACACAACCGAAATGTGCATCTAATTCATCTCATCTTCAAATTCATACTTGCTCTGCTTAATTGGACATCGAGCCCTCTTATTCGGGTTCCTACCGAAACCATTCGAACCAGTATACTATATATATATATATATATATATATATATATTCTAATAATAAGTATTTGTGGAAATAACTGGTCAGTCAGTCACACGATTCGAACCTTAAAACACGAATCACCTTTAACTTAAATCAATTTAACTTAAATCAAAACGCCTCAACCGATGTAGCCAGCTTAAAAAGCTATGTATAATAAGTGAAATATATCTTTAGTTATGTAATTTAATGTGAACAACACAGTAAACCGTCTTCTACAGTGTTCAAAAAATCAAGTAGACAGGAACTCGCATTTCGCTCAGATTAGACGGCTTATTCTATGTCTAATATAAGGCCCACCCGAAAGACTGCTATAAATAATTATTTAATAATAAATATTTTTTATTATTATCCACATCGTATACGTTTCATCTTTGCAGAATCTTCAGTGTGGAGATAACTGTTCAGCCTGTCACACGATTCGATTCCCCGGACACCTTTAACTAATATCCAAAGGCTCGAACTGATGAGGTCAGCAACAACAGATATGCCTAAAGAGAAATAAACCCTATTTATGTCATTTCAAGCGGACACCATAGTAAACCGTAATTTCTCTTAGATGAGTCCCCCGAAATGTTGCTATAAATAATTATTTTATAATAAATATTTTGAATTATTATCCACATACGTATACGGTTTATCCATGCGGAATCTTCAGCGTGAAGATACATGGATAAAATTATATATTGGACAGTCATCAAGTATCTTTATCTGAAATACAGTGATATAGTGTAGACCTTAAGGGAGAATTGACTTTCATATGCAAATGCTGGAGTCTCTAGAGTGTTGTGGATGGATATTCAATGTTCGTTATTTTCTATAGATGCATTAGTTCCTTCTATTCAAAAACGTGCAAAAATATAACAAACCTACAAACTTGGTACTTAAGCATATAAGTAGTGGCAGAATGCGAGGGATTTTTTTTATCTCATATATTTTTGAGAGGATCAGTAGTTTTTATTTATTCATCTTCTAATTGAGACTCTTCAAGTGTGTATTCTATTATTCTATCTCTCTATAAATGCTAATTAAATATATACATTCATATTAGTTAATACATGCCTTAAAAAATAAAAAGGCCGTAATCCTCTATCTATGTATGAGTAAGATACGTCATAAGATTGGGTACTCCGGTCTCATCTTGGAAAGCTCCGTTTAAAGCTCCTTTTTTGTCTTAACAGAATACAAAATAGACTTCGCAATATAGTGGGAGACGATCTCTTCTGTTCTGGCCTGTTTCTTTCTCACAGATGTTGTTAGTACTTCTCTACTCTGTCGTTAGTTTCATGGAAGGTACCCGAATTAGATAAAATCACAAGCTCCTATTAACAAGATATTCACAGCAAGAACTTATTTACTACTAGAACTGAAAAACGATTCTCTTTTATTCCTCTGTGTGGCAAAAATCAAACAGCATATCCATGAACGAAGTTTTGTTCCAAGTATTTCCCATCGTCGAACATATTATTACGGAACTGCTTAATTGTAGACTACAACAGGGTCGTCTTCAAATCCAAAGTCTACTAATACTTGTCATAAACCGTCTTCGTAAGTAATTAAATTTTGTCCGTACCATTCACTATTTTTAATCCATTTCATAATATTCAATATTCAGATGACAAGCTTAGTACCATTTATCATCGCGTACATTTTGGTCTGGATGAAGATTGAATGATTTGTAAAATAAAGAACTAGCGCAAACCAAACATTTGAGAAGCACTAGTTTACGTAGAGAGAAAGACGACATACAAACCCGAAGGAAGAAGAACGCCGGAGAACTGAATACATAATGAAATGAAAACATTATTAATAAAGCAAAAACAAACTCGTTCAAGTTAGAATAATGGCAAACACAGAGCTGTGTTCGTTTCAGGCCGATTGATAACGGCAATTGAACCTGTGCTTTAAACAAGTTCACTAGCGAGGAAAATGTCGTCTGCTTTGCCGTTTCTTTGAGTTTCGTTCGAAACTTTTTCTCTTTACAAGATCGAACGCTTAAGCTTCTTTCTGTATCTCCTCTCATATTTCCAACAACCACGTATCACACTATTAATTTAGTATCTGTAAAACTGTTTATGAATCGGATAACGTAAATATGAAGAGTTCGAATGCAAAACGCGATAAACGCCATTTTGAAAATCACGAAACTGTCCCTACAAATAGTGTTGCATTTCAACATTCGACAATACCCCAGAACTATGTGTTACATAATATGATACCGAAATAATTTCTGTTAGATTTAAATTAAAAGCAGCTTTCATTCAGAGTCTAGATTTTATATATTCCTGTTTTTATCGTTTACGGTATCAATTTAAACTAATTGGATTCATCGCGTTTTGCGTTCGAACTCTTCATATATACTTTTTTTATACTAATGAGATACCAATTACCAAGACCAAAAGCCCCTCGAGGATAATGGTAAATGAGATTGCCAGTTGAATGATGCGCCATACCACGAAAAAACGAGACACGAGCATTGGAATTGAAAGAGTTTAATTACTTAAGAATATAGCTCGGTAAGTATGTGTTTACTCTCGACATGAAGATGTCCATGTTATGTTGCAGTCAGCAGGGAAGCAGTCCCGTGGTATTGTATTCAACATATTGAAAGTTCTTTAAAAAAAACCTCTGTTTATTGAAATGTGGTTTGGTTTTGATTACACAGAAGAAAAAATGACAGTTCTTTGCAGTAGTGGTAATTAGATGAGCTATTGTTATACTTTAGTTGTAGTATCCTAGTCTGTTTGTCTCAAGATTCAATTGAAAATGAAGTCCTATACCAAGATCAAACATGCCAGTATATTTTTACGCGGAATCCAATGGTTAATATTAATGTAGTATTCTAGATTTTTGGTACTTCTGCAGTTTACGAACCGTGCTGAAATAATAACGTTATTATCTAGAAACATATTCTTAACATTTGGGAGGGGGTTTTGTACTTTCACCTAAGAATTTAATAAACAAAGTATGCCATGAAAATGTAATTTAACCTGAAAATCCCATCTAAAAATAGCGCGGTCCGTAAACTGCAGAAGTACCGTGTTTTGTAATAATAAAATTCTGCTGTCTTCGTTCGCACAGAGAATTCATACACATCAAAGACAACGTTTTTCTTAATTTTATTTTAGTTTAGTTTATTAATTTGAAAAAATAAAATTATAGAAAAGAAATAAAAACAAGAACAAAAATGGGACGTTATATGATTTAGGAGTTCGAAAGTGGACCTTTGCTTTACTTTCGACAGCCTCGTAACTCTTGCTTCCCTTATTTTGTCCTTTTATACTCACTTTCCATGAGAAGTGTTTCTGACAAAGGGGGAACAATTGCTGTTTTTATGAGTCGAAATATATTCACATAACACTTACCGTTGGCTAGTTTCCAACCTTGAAGTAGTATTTTTTAGCTCCTTATATCAACTGGCTTCATGCCCTGTCTGGCGCGATTTCAATGAAAAAAGATTAGATTATGTCCACTACTATTCTCATCTTGGTTGTTATATTCACAACATTTCGGCCGAGGTTAACGTCGATCTTTTAACATTTGGGTAACTTCTATTTGCAATCGGTAACCTCAACGGACATATATCCTCATAGTTAAAAGCCTTGCCTACAATAAGTTCTGACTGGAAGGTTGAAGGTTCAAACCCAACTCTGGGCGATAATAACTAAGAATTACATAAATTAAAATTTATACACAGCTATGATTACAGAAGAATAGAGTACCCCGGGTATTTAACAAATTAAATAGGTTCCCGAGTTAGATATAAAGAATCGGAAGTTCGACTCTAAGCTTTCCAAGTTTAAACAGATGCACCTGAATGAGGTCAAAGGTTATATCGGCCGACGCGTTGTGAATAAAAGAATGAGACAAGGAAAGTATTCTGAATAATAGGAATAATACATCATATCATTCTACGTCTAAATAATTCACACATATAAAAATAGGTATATAGTAGCCATGGCTGGGAGCAGTAGTTCACAGGCTTCCTTATTCATAAGCGGGAAACGCCGGTGTCGCCTGCTCATATAAAATTAAGTTACTGGAATGAAGAGAAGAAGAAAAAGATAAACTAAAGACCAGCAGAATAAAGAAGCGATAAACATATGAAAGAATGCATCTTGATGATCAAACGTACACTAATAAATGAAAATAATAAATATTGATCGGAAAAACAGCGAAACAGTTCGAGTAAAATGTAACAGCGAGTTTTTATTTATCTCCCTCACACGAGGGGAAGATTAGACACAAGGTCAGTGATAGTTGAATTTGAAAAGTCAGCTCCATAGAGAAGTAGCTCCCTCCGAACCATACTTACCTGGGCTTCCCCGTCGGTATTCCTTGATAGGGGCGCCTCAGGAGATTAGCAATAAGCTAACCCCTTCTCAAAGGGTGAGAAGGTAAAGCCTGGGAAGGTTGACCTAGAACTGACCAGGACAATACCTCAGACCAACAGAGAACAAGCTATCCTAACAAATAGTCTAGACTCGGTCGTTCTGATTTTGCGATAATTGCACTTGGCATTCGGATGGTTCTGAGTGAAAATTGGAGGGGTGCGGGTGAGCGGGAATACTGTGGGTGACAGTGAGTGAGGAGGTGGAGAGATGGGGAAAAGAGAAGGGGGAGGCTATGTGATGAAATGGGTGAGGGACAGAGGGGAAATTTTGTTTTAGTAGGTGTGAAATATTTGAAAAGTGGGAATGTTTCACCAGGTGGCTATGTCAAGAATGTGAGGAATGAGTGAGTTGGAAAGCATCCGCATTTATTTCATTCCATGCTACTGACTTCACCAAGCCCGCACCCCGGTTCTATAGCTCTCACCAGTGGCTACTACTTCTTCCCATCAACCCATCATGTAAACCCAATATGTGCATGTACTTGCATTACATTTTTCTTAATATTATCATCATGAAGAAGTCTTAAAAATAAAGACGAAGCGTTGAGGAATATATAAAAAAAAACATCTTTTTGGGGTTTTTTTTTCATTTCCCATCACGTCGGATTACCTTCGTCTTTCCTTTCTCATATATATATATATATATATATTATACATGCCTAAGTCTTTTCAAATATTTTTTAAGTCTTTTCGCACACACATATCTATATTTAATCATGTATATGTTTAAATAAATACATGTGTACGAATTTTCACATATATATATGTGTGTGTTTTAAATGTATTTTCATATATATGTATGTTTCTTTATGTATATATGACGAATTATCTTCATTATATATATATATATATATATATATATATATATATATATATATCAGCCTGTTCCTATTTTTATTCAGTGTATTTGTATCTATCTATGTCAGTCAGTATCTGTCATAGCCTCTTTCTTTCTTTATCTAGCAGTATGTTCGTATTTTTCCATATCAATCTTTTCGCCTTAAACTATATAAGGCTATTCGTATTTATATATCGGTCCGTATTGTTCTATCTACTTATAAAATAAAGAGCACATTCTCTGTCCATCGGTGTGAATTTTTGTACACATAAGAATTACATTGGAGGCACTCGTAACTACTTATTTTAGATAAAATAATAAATAAATAAACGATAAACAAATTTGACGCCGCTGCGATTCGAACTTGATATGTTCAGTCTATGTCCCTACAAACTGAGCTAAACTCCCAAAGATAATGTAAGCCATTCTAATTAACGTACTTAACGACAACAAACGTACTTATTCAAAATAATCGAAAACGAGGCTGTGTATTGTAAAAACTGCTTTCTTTTTTTTTTAAATTATGTAATATGAGATATACATTAATTTACAATTATGTAAAAGAAAACATAAAACAAAACAACGAGAGTATTTTCATTTAAAACAACGAGAGTATTTTCATTTAAAATACGTGACAAAATTATAACTTCATTCCAACATTTGCATTCAAGTGAGCAGATAAACAAATTAATATTATATTCTATTAACATTAATCTGACTATTTTAGTCACGTAAATTATTTTTATTTTTTATCTAAAAAAAAGATATTTTAGAGGGAGGAACATTTTTCTATATAATGTTAACGTAAATGGAGCACCCACTTCGAAACACACGGAACGTAATTTCAAAAGTTATTTCTTGAATATTTATTTCTACACTGGTTCACTAATTTTACATTAAAAAAATGCAATAAAAACATTTATAAATATTTAAAAACACAAAAGATTGGATGAAAAGAACGCCCTCATCCCTTTTTTATTTAAAACAAAACAAAATGTAATAAGAAAAATACCCCCACCATTTTTTTTCGCCATTCACCGCTATCTGGCCAAGAAATGGGTGCTCAATTTACGTTAAAATTATATAGGAAAGTGCTCCTCCCTCTTAGATATAAAATAATAAAAGATTTAATTAATGATTTCCTTTGCTAATATTTCTTAAGGTTGTTTAGTGTAATTTCAGCTTTTTTGCGTTTTAACTTAGCAGGTGGACATCAGGTTTGTTTTGAACAAAGAAACTTTTAAAATAAGTTAAAACACAAATAAATTTATCCAGATTAGTAGTAGATTAACTTATCTTGCTTTTCGTAACATTTATTTGATGCCTATTTGTATATATTATACAACATTCGAGCTGGAATAGAAATGTAGTATCAGGTCTGTTCTCGCTTGGTGAAGGAAAGAGACTTCTAGGCTGAGACAATTTTAAAATGGTATCCCAATCTCGAGTGCCGTTTCTTGGGGAGGTGTATTTTCCCCCATAAAAAATTGACATTGAGTCTAACTCTTCTCTCGTGGGGAGACAAGAAAATGTGTGCACCACACCATCTTCTAATGAACTATAGAAAAAATAAATGTGTATCTCCAAAAAACTGATAGAAAAGCGATAAAATGAAGAATTCATCACAGTTTTTTTTATTCACGAGTCATCAGAACTCGAATTTGAAGAAAGTGTATACATATGAAAAGTATTTGATAAAAAATGTTCATGTATTTCTTTTCTTTTTCATTACTCTTCGGGAAATAAGAAAGATTCGTCTTAGTAAAAAAAAATAGTTTCTTATTTTTTCCACCTATTACGAAAAAGTATAAGAAAATCACATCTACTGATAAAATAACATTATCTCCCGCGATGAGACGAGTAAATTTATGACAAGATAACTTTATCAACGGCGAGGTGATGAAGAAAGGTATATCTATATTGGATTAAAATAAAATGAAAATGAACCACTTCGAAACATAAATTGCCATTGTCAAAAATATAAAACTCCAACACTTACATTGCAATAAATAAATTTGAATTCATCTAAGCAAGATTTTAAATCTGAACTGAGGTAATTAACCAACAAGAATGTCACATCGGGGGAGGGGGAGGGGTACCTGAAACTAACGTAAGATTTCGAATTCATGCGGTAAATATCAATTAACTGGAAAATATTAATATTCATGACATATACAAATATTTAATTCTGATTGGTTGAAACATGACAATGGATGCAACCACAATTTATTTCGCCCTTAAATTAAGGAACATTATACAAAATTCAGATACAACAATTTCAAATAAAACATACTTTAATATTGTTTTAATTCAGGGAACATCTTCAGTCTTTTGACACGTATATATTGCAGTTCATATCTCTCTCTATATAAAGTAAGGTATGTGTATATAATTCTATATTTATATACACAAGATAATCTCCTAACTAAATGAAAAGATCATTATAGATTTTGAAATATATATTCTGTGCAACACCGTGAGTAACATAAGTACGATATTCTTTTTGTAAACTTTAAAATTTAGTGGGTTCATGTTGTTACGTTATGACTAAAATTGAAAGTCTCTTACGACCACGCTTCTCGAAATCGAAACCTTAGAAGCGTTTTCAAAACTATTGTGGGTGTACATTTATGCGATGACCAAAAGTTATTACAAACATCTTAACTCCTTTTTTAACAATTTCCTCAACCTCTTAATGCATTTTATTTTTTTACCTCATTTCATCTGGCCGTAATTTCACTCTTCGTCGTCTAGTGGTCTACTGATTGAACGTTGTGTCGTGGGGTTTTCTTCGATTCTTCGTCTGGAAGTCTAGTGATTTAATGTTTTGCAGTGGGTTTTTATGTTCTGAAAATGAACACTCTTGGGTACGACAAAAAAGTCCTCGAAGACATTTCGAGAGGTTCAGGAAGGTTTTATTTACCTTGAGTAACGCTCGGGAGAGAGTCGCTGTCTTCGACTGTTGATAGTTTTTGGTTACCTTACTAAACTGCTAACTAGATGGGGGGAGATCGGTGGGGTTTTGCCTCATCTTAGAGACCCAGTCCTAAACTTTTCCGACTGTCATTTTTTTGGACAAACCGTCCGCTTTTCTTCCACGACGAATCGTTCTCGACGACCGTCGGCCTCAGCTTTCTATAACGGGACTGTGTCAATGTTCGCTTCGACAACAACAAGTGACGTCACAGTCCTTTGTGTTGTCATGAACGAAAATCCCTACATTGTGCCTGACATTTATTGACCCTAAATCTTTTGAAGTCAACGAGGACCTATCAACCTATTATGATTTTAAAAACGAATAATTCGTGGAAACAAACTTAATCATCCAAAATAGATGTCAGTTCAACCTGCACATAATCCAACAAATTCACTCATGTCACAATTAATAATAGTTGACCTACACTCTTTTTTAGAAATGCAGGGCCCCTATAATCTAACAATGTATATAATTTAGGTATGCGTATATGTATATATATATATATATATATATATATATATATATATATATATATATAAGATCATTTGACGAATGGAAAAAATTAAAAAAAGGAATTACTAAACAGAAGAGTTCTGTCGTTTTCAACAACACACACATACACACACACACATACACATATATATATATATATATATATATATATATATATATTATATATATACTTTTTGTACAATATAAATTCCTTAACTAATAAACCAATCATTATGAATTTGAGAATATATATTTAAGCCAAAACGGTAAGTAACATGGGCGCATTTTTTATTTGTATATTTACACATTTAGCGAATACATGTGTATTTGTTCGGTTCGGTATGTGTATTTGTTTATATATTTCTATGTATAGGATTCACTCCGTAACCGACAATTATTAATTTTGGAACGCATCTTCGATGTTTAATGGTTTATAATGTGGGCTATAATTAATTTAATTTAGTTGTAATGTAAAGGAGACAGAGAGCGGGTAAAGGCCTTTCGTGAATAATTAACATACCGTTTTGTGAAATTTTAACAATAGGTATTGCACTTTAATTAATAAATATTCCATTTCAGTTTCTTTGGAGTATTTTAAATGGATTTTAGGCAGCGTAATATGGACACAACTTCTCATTGGTAACATTGAAATATTTCAGATTTGCACTGAAGTTGATCTATTGTACTTTAGACACCAATTAAGCAAGATTCCCTGAATTTCAATTTCTTTATAATACTCCTGAAGCTAAAAGCCTTTAATTTTAAACATTTCTCAAATCAAAATCATGTAATGGATTTTGATCAAAGTTTGAATAAGCATTCTAGACATAATTTTTATTATAATTATATCTTGATTTTAATCTTCTAAAGAGAAATAAAATTGGAGCAAAAACTGTTCTGTTCGGGGAATTAATTTTATCCGTTCTGGGAGGGGTATTATATATATATATATATATATATATATATATATATATATATATATATATAAGTTAGGTATGTATATATATTTATACTTATAGTATAAATTTATTTATTTATACACACATTATTGGCTACATATGTGCATACATTTTTCAGCCGCGATCTCATTCGAAATCCAGCTTTCTCAGCCCATTGTACCAACCTAAAACTAAGACGTAGAGAGACATATTTTGTTTGTTTTTTTACGGGTATGGGGGGTGAGCAAAAATAGTTGATTTGCATGATATTTATCACTCAGTGATCTATCAAAATATTGAAAATATTATTCCTCTTCGTCTTAGCTGAGGTTGGTGCGATAGGCCGAGGAACCTGGATTTCGAACGAGATCGCAGGTGAAACATATATGTAGCTAATAATGATTGCATAATTAAGTGTATTTATCCTATAATACAGCTCTACCTCTTATTGAGCACTATTTTATAAACACTGGAGTTTCACTGGATTTATATCGAGGAAACAACAACGATGCAATCACTATATCTATATTTTAATGTTTCTTTAAATGGGATTCACTCCTAAATTAATGAGCTGATCATTAGGAATTATAGAATATACTCTATACAACACATTGAGTAATGTAGCTGTTTTATATTTTTGTCTAAGTTCTTTTATTTAAGGGGTGTGACTTCAGACTCGTACCCCAAACTCGCACCCACAACTCGCCCCTACCCAAAATAACTTTTAGCATAAGAAAGATACAAACAAATTAATAGAGAAAAATTGCTCTAGATTAAAAGTTTGTTATGTTATTTAATACAATTTTTACTCGATTGATGCGCAAGCGCGTAAGCGTCAATGATATGTATGTAGTAATAAACTCCTAAACTAATAATTATCAAACTTATCATTATGAATCATAAAATACCTATCCTAGGCGACACAGTGACTAACGTGGACGCATTATTCTTTTTGCAAACTTTACCAATCAGAGGCTTGGTGCCCCCGAAACTGCCCCCCCTTCAAATTAAAATAAACGAGATAAAATTTCCTTCGTTTAGTTACTTAAGCTGTCAAAAATAAGTTGCGTTTCCCTACTTACGGAATGGATAGAGTGCGCATTTTTTAAAAATATATCTCTTAGTATAAAAATGTGTATTTTTAAAAGCTATACATATTGCTGTTGCCTGTTCTGGGACGGGTATGATGATAATTATGCAATTAACGATCCAACGTAATGCAACATGAAAAAAGGGAAACCGGAAATTGTTTATATGTTAATCGACGTTCCGTCTTTATTTAAAGACTTTCTCAAGATGATTGATTTGAAGAAAAACGTAGAAGTCAGAATTTTTAAATATGGGGTACGTCTATGACGTGGAAATAATGTATCATTTTTTGTTTTCGAAACAAACCATAGACGTTAAAATTTAAAATATGTTGTCTGTTTATGAAGTGGAATAATTGTTATTTTTTTAATTTTTAATATCGATGTCATCTACAAGTTTTTGTTTGGAATGTGCTATAAAAATAGTTGGCATGGATCTACATTTAAATTTCGTTCGGTTAGTATTAGTTAGCCGATTAAAGGAGATACATTGTAGAAGTCGTAACATTAGTTACAGTTATTCAAATGAAACTATTGTTGAAAAATGTATGAAACAATCGAAAAAAAGTTCCGTGTGTTGATAAAGCATTGTTTCGCATTGGAAAAATATCGTCTCAGCAAAGCAACGGCTTGACATGTTTTTTTTTTGGAAACAACGATTATGAAGGAGTATGCTGAAGTTAAGCACGGTAAGACAGACATAAATTATGCTGAACGCTCAGGTCTCCCCAATTTAGCAGTTGTCGCGGTAAACATAAAAAAGCCCTCAAAGTCGGTTTTGCCGATTATGAATTGAAGTTGCATGAAATATCAGAGGAGCTGAAAATATCAAAAGGAAGTGTATTCAGCATTTTGTATGACATTTGTGAATGAGAAGGCTGTGTTCAAGTAGGTACTGGGGTTGCTCACAGGATGAAAAAACAACATCGCGTCGACGATTCAGAGCGTTGTTTGCAACTGTTTCAACGCAACAAAAACGGTTTTGTATGTATATATGGTAATGGATGTCACATGGATAACATACGTTACACTGGAGTTAAATCATCAGTCAGCTGAGTGGTGAGTAGTAGGTGAAATCCATCCAAAGTGACAAAAAATGCAAACATCAACAGGTAAGGTTTTGGCCTCTGTATTTTTAAATGCGCGATGTGTTTTGTTTATCTATTACCTTTGACAAGACAAACAATCAATAGCGAATATTGAATAGCATTATAGGCGCATTTGCAGAAAGAATTCGCCCAAAACGGTCACAAATAAAGTAGACAAATGTGTTATTTTTACATAGGCAATACACTGTGCCACAAGTAGATCGCGACGATGGAAAAACTAAGTTAATTGCAGTTTAAATTGCTTCACACTTACCTTATTCTTTAGATCTGTCCTCGTCCCCAGCGACTACTTGCTCAAAAGAATGCTCCAGTGAAAATACGTGGCTCAAAGGAAGAAGTGATATTTGAAAATGAGGCGTATGTTAAGATCGAAGACATATTGTTCTACAAAAAAGCATCGGATTGTTAGAGAAGTGTTGGAATCAGTGTATCACTCTAGAAGGAAACAAGGTTGATGAATAAAGTCGAATTTGGCTTTAACAGTTGGTGTTTTATTAGTTACGCCCGGGATCTATTGAGTTATATGTGATCAATTTTAGTACAAGACCAAGATATATGTTATTTTTACATTTACCTACTATACAATTGATAGTCCATCGTATGGCACTCAGGTTTCATGAATTGACCCTCAAACCAAAGAACTAACCAGAACAAGTCTAAACGCTAATCAGCTGTAGTAGCTCTTCTTACAACGTCTCGAAAGCGTCCCGTCACCGCCGGTTCTTACCGAACTTTACTGAAAAACGTGTTGTTCGTGTATCTTAACTGAAGGTCACAGGGTAATTAAGCATATTCCTGACTTATGAATAAATGTTAAAAAGGTACATACTAACCAGATGGTTTGATTGAGGGCTGATCTGTCCAAGATATACACTGAAACTGATCGCATAACCGATCTCGAATATGGACAGCACATCCACACCGGGCCCAAACATTTTCCTTAGACATACCCGTGATCTATTTGCCCCATATCTTCTACAATTTATACTGGGCTCCAACTATCCCCGCCTGCTGCCTGATGCAAACTACCGCATCTACTCCGTGTATAGTGTAATAACTCTCCCGTACTCGCACTCTACACCGGTTTTCACACACACTGGGGCAACCTTATGCATCAAACCAGTTGCCTAGGACAAGATTTCAATAGATTATATCAGTGATTAAGCGGTTAATAGAAAGGACTTTTGTTCTCAGATTACAAATATTACACAAGCATCTACAATCTTCTTACTCATGACGTTCCTAGAATATACATAACTAAACGTCCCCTATCATTCTTTGTTTTAAAGTTATACTTAATAACCATTACGTACTATTTTAACTCTCTGTTCTTGGTCTACTTACAGCGAAAAGAGGAACGATATATATTTATCCTAGAATCAGTAACTTGCTATTATCTATATACGTAATTGAGCAGTATGATCATCTCTCCTATACAAAAACAAAACATTATATATATATATATATATATATATATATATATATATATATATATATATATATATATATATATATATATGTGTGTGTGTGTGTGAAGAGTTCAATGATTTTGATTGGAATCTTAGTAAGAGAGCTCCGTGTATTTTTCAACAGGGCAGAAATAAATTTTAAAAGAAAGAAACACTAAACACACGTCATGGATGTCAGCATTATACATTATTTCGACCTAGATAGGTCTCGTCAGATGCGTACCCAGCCACATTTAGGAACTGAATAATGAAAGAAAAAATGACAGACCGTCTTAAAATGGGCTGGGAAACAATATTTGTTTATAATTGGTCGTTGTTAGGAAGAGAAAGGGGAGAAGTAAGGGGAGAATGTAAGGTTAAAAGGGCACGGTGTCTAGTCGTGATTGTCTCTCTCTCTCTAATATATATATATATATATATATATATATATATATATGATAATTTCAACACATTTAAAGGCGGCGAGACATACAGGCATTCAACTTCTATAAGTGAAGGAATGATGCATATAAAGCAAGTGACGTCATGCTGTGTTATTACTACCATTTACAGTGCTCTACTTTTTAACGAGGAGCTTCAAATATAAATATTTGTTATTTTTTATTTATCTATGGACGTATACGTTTCGTCTCTTTTCAATCAAGACTCATCAGCATAGAAGTACGACTATTCACTACTGGTCACACGATTCGAAACCCTGGATTACAAGTATTTTTCAACCCCAATATATATCACATATATTAATTATAGCAGTGTCGTATATTTTTCGTTGTCTCCATTGCTGGTACTACGAGTATATAAAAATAAATGTATATACGTTGCCAAATACAAACTATTATAGAACCACACGCGTAGATAGACTGACAAAGATACTGAATACAGATGCCGGAACAGAAATGAAAGACAAAATATAATATATTAAACGCCAACAGAATAAAGAGGGTATAACACACGAAATTAGAAGAACGGAGAAATAAACAGAGACACAGAATGCAAAAGACTATAAACGTTCGAATGATATAAATACACGCGGTTCTATTTGTCTTTGGTCGATTGATAGCGGCCATTGAACTTGACGTTCCAACAAAGTTATGACGGGAAAACTGTCGTCTATTTTGTCATTTATTGTTTGTGTTTCGTTTTTCTTTCAAACAAAATAAAACTATATTTTTTTTGCTTCCTGCAGACTTCCCACAATATAATGATATTGGCTTAAACAGTACTTCACCTGAGCTACCATTATTTTATTTATATGTTATTATAAGAAGATAAGTTAAATAAAAATAGCAACAATAAAAAATGTATGAAAATGTTAACAAAAGAAAAATGTAAACATGTAATAATAAGACAATATGTATGAAGTTAGCAAAAAGAATGCTATATGCATATTCACAAAAGGAACAAAAGTACACAGAAAAAAAGATAAATAAGAAAAAAAACATAATAAATTATTTCTTAATTTCATTTAAGTCCCCTTTTTACACGTTTTGGATACAATAATAGAACGACGCCAAAGGACCTATTTCAATAAGTAGGACCTATTTCAATAAGTAGGACCTATTTCAATGCTTGCTAATTATTATATTCTCAATGATGAAAACAGGTCTGCTATAAACGGTTCATTCTCTGAATGTAATAAATACGTTATGGCAAATAATTTGTGTTCGATTTAATGAGAAAATTCGAAAGTTTCCCTCTCTAAAAAAACTGTTTAACCTATTAATTGTTCATCTTTGAGTTTCTGGACAAATAATACGGTTATATTTAACATTTTCGCCCCTAATTAACTTATATATATATATATATATATATATATATATATATATATATATATATATATATATATATATATATATATATATATATATATGTATACTTAGGCAGCAAGTCATTATCCAAACAAGCGTGTTGAACACGTCACGGAACTTTCTCGTTTGTAAATCTTCTTCGTGAGGTTCTCAAACCGTCGAGCTATCCTTCTGGTTTCAGGTGGCAACCCACAAATAATAATCCGAGCCTCCTCAACTATCACAGTGAATGTCCACAAAAATATAAAATAGCACTTATCAAAAATCTTGTTCATACACTATATCCTCATCCAAACAAATATTTTATAAAGAATTAACCAATATTAAACAAACATTAATTAACAACAATTTCCCAAATAAAATAGTCGACCAACAAATAAAATCATATATAAACTCCATACACGATAAAAACAAAAGTAAAACCCATAACAAAAAAGACACGATCAACCTTTATTACAAAAAACCAGACGCACCCTAACTACAAACTCGACGAAAAAGCAATACTTCACATAATAAAACGATACATTACACCTAACGACCAGCAAAAAAATCAAACTAATAATTTACTACACAAAATTTAAAACAAATAACTTAATTATTAAAAATAACACCGTCAATACTACCCTCAGCCAAACTAACGTTATATATATATGTTCTCATGCCCTTTTAAGGATAGTCTCCCTAAACCCAAAGAGAACAAGTACATAACACCTATATTGGCCATACTACAACAACTCTCTCTCGACGTCTAACTTATCATCCGATACCAACGCCGTCCAACGTCACATTACTACACATAATAAAAGACTACAGTCGGCCGATATACGGAAAATATTAACATCTAACACCAAAATAATACACAAAAATAACTGCATAAACAGACTTAAAATACTAGAAGCAATATTTATTAAAACTAAACAGCCTAATATTAACAAAATACCTTTCAACACAGGTACTATCATATTAAAAGTATTCCATAATTAAATGAAAATAAAGTAATAAAAAATAAAGTTACAAATAAATAAATAATAATGATAATCGTAATAATAATAAAGAATAAATAATAATAAATAAATAAATAATAGTAATAAGAAGAATGAATAAAATAAATAAATAAATAAATAATAACACCAAATTCACAAACAGATAGAATAAAATCAACTCAACCACACACTCTCTCTTTTCTTTAATTCGCCCTTAACGATACCTATAAAACATTAACTCACATCTTCTTATTTTAAACCCTAATCCTGAAGACGACTAAGAAAGTCGAAAGTGCTCGAAAAAAATGGCCGAATTAAAAACAATCGGTAGGATACTCTACGGACTGCCACCTGAAACCAGACGGATAGCTCGACGGTTTGAAAACCTCACGAAGATTTAGAAACGAGAAAGTTCCGTGACGTTCAACAACGCTTGCTTGGATATATATATATATATATATATATATATATATATATATATATATATATATATATATATATAATTTACATTTTCAATTTTTAGAATATTTTATTTAGTATTTCAGTCAAATTGGTGTCAGAAAGTTCTATGGATTTTTTGTTTTATTTTTTCTTTCTTTTACGTGATACTTTTTATTTGATTAATCAAATCATCACCACATGAGGTTAGTCTAGGTGTGTTTACAACTATGTCTTTTACTGTTTATTTTTTAAATAAGTGAAGTCGAAATGCATTTTTTCTAGCAAAGGACATGCTAAAAGGAAGAAGATCAATCAAATATCGATTTGTCTGATGCAATTAGAGTTAGCTATAACTTTGAGAATCCCTCTGACTTTTCTTTATATATTATATATGTTTATATACATACATATGCATGTATATATAAACTACTGTACTTTACATAATATATGCATATATACAGATGCATTCAGTATATTTTTGTATCATAAATCAGATACGAAAGGATATGTTTGAAGTACATGAAGTAATTATTTGCGAAACATGTTAGTAATAACTGTCGATGTAGGATGGTGTGAGTCTTGAAAGATAAGAAGAACTTGTTCAAAACGTTCCAAGTACGGTTGCCAACCCAGGATAACGGATAGAGTCGAACGTCCGCTGAACAGAATACTTATTTCAAATTTACTCAACAAATGTAGCGAAGACTGGAATGGTGCTGGTGTAGCCGTTCCTGAGAAACAACAATTCGGAAATTCCACTAGGATATTGATTTCAAAGCCACTACTTATCTTTAAACAGAAGCGGAAGCGTTGAATATGGACAATATGTCATATTCAGAAGTTCCTATGAGTCTGGAGAAAGTCATGCGAGAGACGAGATTCCAAATGCGATGGTGTCGAGAAAATCTGCTTCTTGAATAGATCGATTAATACTGCTGTCTATAAGGATATTTCGAGTCATTTCGTAATCACATGATTTGAAATTGTTCCTACACGTTTTGGTGATCATAGATTCATTTTCATTCAGCATGATATTGCTCCACAGAAAACAATCTACATAGAATTGTTCTGGGGAAAGGTACTTTCTTATCGTAGTATGTATCCGAGTGCATATATACATATATTTCCTATCATGTAAGCTTATTAAGATATGCATATATATATTTTTTAATTTTCTTAAAAAGATGTATATATATATATATGTATATATATATGTGTGTATATATATATGTTTTTGTATATGTGAATGTGTCTATATGTGTATGTATATTTCTACCTGTGAATTGTTAAATCAAATCTCAATAAATGGATTAATCAAGGGAGGCGCGATAGCGCTCTATCCCTTAATAGACATCAAAAACGGCCTATGCTAGAAATCTTATTTCTTTGATCAATCATAGCTCAAAAACCAATGAACCAAATTAGTTAAAACTTTGCACACATTTTTGTTTTGATAGGTACACTTATAGAGTGTATAGAATTTCAGTATCATTAGTCAAGGCAACCCAGAGATCCAGGAAGGTAAAGTATGATTTTGTGTTATCCGTGTGTACGTACGTACGTATGTGCCACCCTGTATCTCATCAACTATTTGATGGATTCAGCTGATTTTTGGCAGAGATAGAGGTTCTAGGGTCTAGTGATGGCATTTAAATTTCAGTTTACCATATAACTTAGTTTTCCAGAAAATTCCAAAAAACCTTATTATCCAACGTATTCATGTACTAATCCGATAAAAATGCTGAGTCACTGAAAACGTCCCATAATCCCTTGCCGGATGTACCCGGTCTTGCCATAAATTCTGTCCGGTTGCATCAGGTCATACCATAACTTCTGTCCGGATGTATCAATAACATCATAGGAAGGCTACGTTAAGAGTGTGTAGATGAAAAGGTGGAGGAATCAGTAAGAGTTATTTTAGTAGTGCTCTGGATGCCTCCTTGATTGTCTAAGTACTCGGCGGTGTTTGGGAGAAAAATGCTCAATATCCTAGATAGAGCTACTGTAGTGATAAGTTTGAGTAATATTTTAACGCCATCTACGCTTCTATTTGGAATATTGTGCAGATGAACAGGAGGGGAATCAGTAAGAGTGATTTTAGTAGTGCTCGGGATGCCTCCTTGATTTTCTAAGTACTCAGCGTTGTCAGGGAGAAAAGTGCTCAATGTCCTAGATAGAGCTACTGTAGTGATAAGTTTGTATAATATTTTAACAGCATCTACGCTTCTTTTCGGACTATTGTGCAGATGAAAAGGAGGAGGAATCAGTAAGAGTTATTTTAGTAGTACTCTGGATGCCTCCGTGATTTTCTAAGTACTTGGTGTTGTCTGGGAGAAAAGTGCTCAATGTCCTAGATAGAGCTACTGTGCAGATGAAAATGAGGGGGGGTCAGTAAGGGGGTGCTTCTGGTGCTTCTACAATATAGGACCCGGAGGCTTCTGCAGAATAAGGACCATGGGTGTTCCTGCAGTATAGGGGCCAGGGGTGCTTCTACAGTATAGGACCCAGCACCGGGGGTGTTTCTACAATATAGGACTCGGAGGCTTCTGCAGAATAGGGACCTTGGGTGCTTCTGCAGTATATGGACCAGGAGTGCTTCTACAGTATAGGACCCAGCACCGGGGGTGCTTCTACAATATAGGACCTGGAGGCTTCTGCAATATAGGGACCATAGGGGTTTCTGGTGCTTCTACAGTATACGGACCAAACACCAGGGGTGCTTCTACAATATAGGACCCGAAGGCTTCTGCAGTATGGTTCTTTGATATGACCTCGGCGCCTCGGAAATGCTTTTTCTTTCTTTAACTAAAAATATGTATATGTATGTGGGAGGGTGAAAAAAATGGGGAGGTCTAAATTTTTTTTTTTTTTAATTTAAAATATATGTATGAGGGAGGATGAAAAAAAGGGAGAGGGTCAAAAACATTTTTTTTTCTTTTTAATTAAAAATATTTCTATGTATGGGGAGGATGAAAAAAATTTGGGGGGCGGATTTTTTTTTTATTAATATTTATATGTATGGGGGAGGATGAAAAAAAATTAGGGATGTTCAAAAAAAAATTTTGTTTCTCTTTTTAATTAAAAATATTTCTATGTATGTGGAGGGTAAAAAAAATTGGGGGTTTCTAAAAAAATTTTAATTTAGAAAAAACATTTTTATTAAAAATATTTCTATGTATGGTCGAGGATACAAAAACAAATTGGGGGGGGGCAAAACATTTCTTTTTTTCTTTTTTTAACCTAAAAATATTTCTTTTTATGATAGTGACACTACATGAATGAACACTATTTTGTTTTTCTGACACGACAGGTGCACATTAATATGAGTTCTTAGGTATGCGAACTGGCCTGGAGATAGGTACATATATAGTATGTGCACCCTTGCAGAGATAGGTAAGTATATAGTATGCGCACCGGAGCGGCCATAGGTATATATAGTATGTGCACCGGGGTGGAAATAGGTACGTATACAGTAGTGCATAGGGGTAGCGATAGGTACGTATATAGCATGTGCACAGGGGCGGCAATAAGTTCTATATAGCATTCGCACCGGGGCGGCGATCAGTACGTATATAGCACACGTTCCGGGGCTGCGATCAGTACGTATACAGCACGCGCACCGGGGTGGCGATAGGTACGTATTTAGCATTCGCACCGGGGCGGAGATAGGTACGTATTTAGCATTCGCACTGGGGCAGCGATAGGTACTTATGTAGTATGCACGCCGGGGCGGCAATAAGTACATATTTAGCATTCGCACCGAGGCGGCGATAAGTATGTATTTAGCATTCAGGGGTGGCGATAGGTACGTATACAGAATGTGCACATGAACGGCAATAAATACGCATATAGCAGGCGTACCGAGGCGGTGATAGGTATGTATTTAACATTCGCTCCGAGGCGGAGATAGGTACGTATTTAGCATTTGCACCGGAGCGGCGATAGGTACGTATTTAGCATTCGCACTGGGACGGCGATAGGTACGTATTTAGCATTCGTACCGGGGTGACGATAGGTATGTATTCAGCATTCGCCCCGGGGCGGCGATAGGTACGTATTCAACTTCTGAACAGGGCGGCGATAGGTACTTATATAGTATCTGCACCCAGGCGGCGATAGGTACTTATATATTATCTGCACTGGGGCGGCGATAGGTACGTATATAGTATTAACACCGGGGCTGAGATAAGTACCTATATAGAAAGCGCAGACAGAGGTGGTACTTTTTATATAATATGTCATACTATTGCCCTGAGCAACGTAGGAGGAATGGTGGGGAAGAAACAGCTTTCGCAAAAGGCAAAATTAGAAAGTTGCGGTGAAATGGGGCGACCATTGTATTGAGGCATAGCCTTTACAAAAGTAGTGACATTCCATGAAAAATGCCAGTATACTGAAATCATATGCCCTTAATAGGGTTAAGATGAAAATTCATATACACTAAACACTAAATGTACAAAAGCAAAGAAATTCCCAAATGTTTACACTTTTATTGTCATTAAGGGTATGCGAGCACAACCGGGCTATGTATTTTACTGGTAGGAATTCAGCGCAAAACTTCGAACAAGAATGAATCGTTTATCCAAAATCTCTAGGGCTTTTCCGAATGGAATTCGGCTGGAACTCATCGTCTTCTTTTTATTGACAAATGTTTCGATCGATCTGATGTTCTTATGGAAGCTACCTAATATCGACTGGGCCTAGGTCGATCCAGTAAGAACTTAGACTTTGGCTGTAGGCTTCGTGTTGAACCCTTAGGCAAGGTTACAAAGTAAGAACCGAAATAAAGTGTCATTCTAATGCCGATGTTTGTCATATTAGAGCCGTAGAGTACTGTTTTTAGTTAAGAGAAAACGAAAATTTCAGAGAAATGAAAAATACAAAGTTTACAGTTCACTTTTTTTGATTTATAAGATTTAAAATTCTTGTT
Source organism: Sepiola atlantica (assembly GCA_963556195.1). Lineage (NCBI taxonomy): Eukaryota > Metazoa > Mollusca > Cephalopoda > Sepiida > Sepiolidae > Sepiola > Sepiola atlantica. The sequence continues at coordinate 46,455,216 of OY744536.1, read as the reverse complement.
TGTGGATCTTCAATCTGAATTGTAAAAAATGTATTGTATTGTTGAAAAAATACAATAAAAATCGTTTACATATAACAAAAAATGGTGAAAGTTGTTAATTCTAATAAATTAAAGTGTGAAACTTAAAATTGACTTATATACAACAAGAATACCTTCATTTTCCTTAATACATAACAATGATGCTAGTGTCGTATGAATAATGGTTCCACTCGGGTGTGATTGATAAGGATACTATAAAGGTAAGTAAAATACTAGTTAAAATGTTTATTGGCAATGCTTATATTAACAGTACCAAAATAGTAACAATGTTTATATTTTTTATAAGAAAAATTCCCTATTAACATGCAAATAAACAAGCATGAATATAAATCAATAACAAAACAAGCAAAACAAAAGCCCACCTGCAAAAGTGTGTCTATATGTCTCATTCAATATATTTGCAGGAATTCATACAAATACTCAAATACACACACATACAACGGAACACAAATATATGAATACACATATATGTACATACACATACATATATGTACATACACACATGCATATACAGATATGTACACATACACATACATAATATCTAATAAAAGGAACATACGCTGAAACTGTATTATAAAAGCGTATACTTTACTTTGCCCAAACAATCCACGTAAGAAATAAACAGTTGAGGTAATCTTTTTTTTTTAAATATGTTTAAGCTAAGTCTGTATGTGTTTCGGAATAGCGGAGATATATCTATATACAAATATAAAGAGGGTAGATTCTTCCCCCCTCCCCGTCTCTCTCTCTCTCTCTTTCTCTCTCTCTCTCTCTCTCGTTCTCTCTCCTTCTCCGTCTCTCTTTTTCCCTCTTTCTCTTTTTCTCTCTCTCTCTTTCTCTCTCTCTCTCTCTCTGTCTCTGTCTCTGTCTCCCTCTCTCTCTCTCTCTCTCTCTCTCTCTCTCTCTCTATATATATATATATATATATATATATATATATATATATATATATATATATATAATCTTAGAAACCCTCAAGTCAAAATTTGTTGCGATATAATATTAATTTTACTTATGATGTTCGTTCAGAATGTCTATAGTAATAATATTTATTTTTGATTAAAAGCAGATTTTTGTTTGGGACAAATTGTCTAGCATCCATCTTTTAGTTGCAACATGACTTCAGGTAGACGAAAAACAATGTGTACGTGTCGAAGATTAATAATGTCAATGTTTCATTCCTTCACGAATTTACCCAAGCGGATGATTATTCACAGAACAGAATTACCTTCCATCAATATCTACTCATTCCCAAATCCAGTCTCTTTTTTATACCAATCGATCCCAATCACGTTTACATATTACATTTCTTTATTCACCTGATTCAGACTGATGTGAAGTCATACAATTTTCGAAACTAGACGTTCATTCTCGTTGACCAGCAAAATAATTAGCGAAATTCAAATAGAAAATAAGACATGATGGAACAGGTAAATTGAAACTTTTTATTTCAATGTTATTTTTTACCAGATAATTTACATATGTCTGTTCAGAATAAATTGTTAATATTCAATAAAATATTTTATTTTACTGATGTGTACTACATACATCCTCTACTCTTGTTTATATATATATATTGACATATATATATATAAATATGGATATATATATAAATATATATATATATAAATATATATATATATATAAATATGTATATATATATAAATATGGATTAATATGAATATACAAATATGGATATATATATATAAATATATATATATATATATAAATATATATATATAAATATGTATATATATATAAATATGGATTAATATGAATATACAAATATGGATATATATATATAAATATGAATATATATATATACATATGCATATATATATAAATATGGATATATATATATATAAATATGGATATATATATTAATATGGATTAATATGGATATATAAATATGGATATATATATACTTAAATATGGATATATATATATATATTTATATGGATATATATATATATATATATTAATATGGATATATATATATATTAATATGGATATATATATATAGATATATTAATATGGATATATATATATATATATATATTAATATGGATATATATATTAATATGGATATATATATATATTAATATGGATATATATATTAATATGGATATATATATTAATATGGATATATATATTAATATGGATATATATATATATATATATAAATATGGATAAATATATATATATATATATATATATATAAATATGGATATATATATATATAAATATGGATATATATATATATATATATAAATATGGATATATATATAAATATGGATATATATATATATATATGTATAAATATGGATATATATATATATGTATAAATATGGATATATATATATATGTATAAATATGGATATATATATATAGATATATATATAAATATGGATATATATATATAAATATGGATATATATATAAATATGGATATATATATATATGGATATATATATATAAATATGGATATATATATAAATATGGATACATATATATATGGATATATATATAAATATGGATATATATGGATATATATATATATGGATATATATAAAAATATGGACATATATATATAAATATGGATATATATGTATATATATAAATATGGATATATGTATATATAAATATAGATATATATAAAAATGGGCATATATATAAATATGTATATATATATATATATATAAATATGGATATATGTATATATAAATATGGATATATATATAAATATGGATATATTTATATATAAATATGGATATATATATAAATATGGATATATGTATATATAAATATGGATATATATATATAAATATGATATATGGATATATAAATATATATATATATATAAATATGATATATGGATATATATATATATATATATGAATATGGATATATATATATAATATGGATATATATATATATATAAATATGGATATATATATATATATATATGGATATATATATATATATATATATATACTAGCAGGGCTACCCGGCGTTGCCCGGGGCGATAAAAAAACAAAGTAGTAGAAATTAAAGAGTGTGTGTAACATCTTTATATAAACACTTCAATCTCTCTTCTTTCTTTAGCCGTCTTTCTTTCCCTGGTCCTCATTATTTCCCTCCCTCCATCAAACCTCTATTTCTTGTTTTCCCATATGATTCTAATCTTGTTTAAATGTGTTAAAAACTTATAATCATGTAATTCACGTAAATTCTTTTTACTAAATATGTATTTTATGTAACTGTGGATTTTCTTAAAGAATATGCTATGTAAACAAACAAACATTTTGGATGAAAGTTATTAATTATTCTTACATTGTAGTTTTGATCCCGAAATAAAATTATATTTTATTTTTTCAAGACTTTAAACTTTAATTTGAATGCAATTACTTAATCGCTGGCGGCCATGTTGTAATTTCCTATAATTTTCTTTCGTAAAATAGTAGCAATAGTTTGATTAGCGTTTGTCGCTTATTTAAAAAAACAATACCAAATAACTAAAAATTTTGAGGCGCGTCACTGGCGCTAAGAAACGTTAAATAAAATTAAAAGTTATTTCAAATTATTAGGTAATTAAATTAAAATATGACTCTGGATTTTTAATTTACTATAAAATATAATGAAAAATAACTGAAAACAGTCCCCCCCTGATGAAATACGCCCCAATGGACCCCTAAGGGGTGGGTTTATAGATTCGGGAATGCTCTCATCATCTTACTCTGTGAATTTTACTTTTATATATTATGTAAAATTCATTGGCCCGATCCCTAACATTTTCCCCGACGCCCTCCCCCCATCTCTCTAACCCCACCCTCCGAATTTGCTTTTTTACTCTCCTCCAACCCTGAGAAATATTTTAAGTTAACAAAAACAAAAACCAAAAAAATTTAGCCCGACCCTCTAAAAAGTTTGACCTGACCCCTAACAACTACCCCGCCCCCAATCTCTCCAGTCCCCCAACTTTATTTTACTCTCCTCCAACCCTGAGAAATATTTTAAGTTAAAAAAAAGAAAAAAATTGGCCCGACCCCTAAAAAGTTTGGCCCGACCCCTAAAATTTTCCCCGACCCCTCGACCCCCATCTCTCTAACCCACCCTCCGAATTTTTTTTACTCTCCTCCAACCCTGAGGAATATTTTAAGTTAACAAAAAAAAAATTGCCCGACCCCCTAAAAAGTTTGCCCCGACCCCTAAAAACTTCCCCGACCCCCAATCTCTCCAGCCCCGCCCCAACTTTTTTTTACTCTCCCCCAACCTTGCGAAATATTTTAAGTTAAAAAAAAAAGAAAAAATTTTGCCCAACCCCTAAAAAGTTCGGCCCGATCCCTAAAATTTTCCCCGACCCCTCAATCTATCCAGCCCCCCCCAACTTGTTTTTAACTCTCCCTCAACCCTGAGAAGTATTTTAAGTTCAAAAATAAAAAAAATTAAAAATTTGGCCCGACCCCATAAAACTTTGGCCTGACCCCTAGTATTTTCCCCGACTCACTAATCTATCCAGGCCCCCCCCCGCCAACTATTTTTTCACTCTCCCACAACCCTGAGAAATATTTTAAGTTCAAAAAAAGAAAAAGAAAAATTTGGCCCGACCCCTAAAAAATTTAGCCCGACCCCTAAAATTTTCCCCGATCCCCTAATCTCTCCAGCCCCTTCCCCCCAACTTTTTGTCACTCTTCCACAACCCTGAGAAATATTTTAAGTTAAAAAAAAATAAAAAAAAATATGGCCCGTCCCCTAAAAAATTTGGCGTAACCCCTAAAATTTTCCCCGACCCCCTAATCTCTCCAGCCCCCCCCCAACTTTTTTTCACTCTCCCACAACCCTGAGAAATATTTTAAGTTCGAAAATAAAATAAAATAAAATTTGGCCCGAACCCTAAAAAATTTGGGCTGACCCCTAAAATTTTCCCCGACCCCTGAATCTCTCCAGCCCCCCCCCCCAACCTTTTTTCACTCTCCCACAACCCTGAGAAATATTTTAAGTTCAAAAAAAGAAAAAAAGAAAAAATTTGGCCCGACCCTTAAAAAATGTGCCCGACCCCTAAAATTGTCCCCGACCCTTGAATCTCTCCACCCCCAACTTTTTTTCACTCTCCCACAACCCTGAGAAATATTTTAAGTAAAAAAAAAACGAAAAAAAAATTTGGCCCGACCCCTTAAATATTTGGCCTAACCCCTAAAGTTTCCCCGACCCCCTAATCTCTCCAGCCCCCTCTACTTTTTTTCACTCTCCCACAACCCTGAGAAATATTTTAAGTTCAAAAAAAGAAAAAAAAAATTTGGCCTGACCCCTAAAAAATTTGGCCCGACCTCTAAAATTTTCCCGGACCCCCTAACATCTCCAGCCCCCCCTACTTTTTTTCACTCTCCCACAACCCTGAGAAATATTTTAAGTTCAAAAAAGAAAAAAAAAATTTTCCCCGACCACCTAATCTCTCCAGCCCCCCTAACTTTTTTGGACTCTCCCACAACCCTGAGAAATATTTTAAGTTAAAGAAAAAGAAAAAAAAATATGGCCCGACACCTAAAAAATTTGGGGCTGACCCCTAAAATTTTCCCCGACCCCCTAATCTCTTCAGCCCCCCCTCCCAACTTTTATTTCACTCTCCCACAACCCTGAGAAATATTTTAAGTTCAAAAAAAAAAAATTGGGCCCGAAACACCAATATTTCTAGGGACCGTTATACTTAAGAAGCACCAACATTCGTTTGAAAATCAAGGAGTCCTCCTGAGCACTACTGAAATCACTCTTCCGGTTGTCAGGTGCGGATATGATTGAGAAATCTTTGTTTCACTACACACTCTTAACGTAGCCTTCCTATGATGTTATTGATTTATCCGGACAGAAGTTATGGGATGACCTGATACAACCGGACACAATTTAGGGCAACACCGGGTACATCTGGCAAGGGATTATGGGATGTTTTCAGTGACTAAGCATTTTTATCGGATTAGTACATAAATACATTAGATTATTTCCAAATTAATACTATTTAACATTGAAAAAGTCTGAAAAATACGGAAATAATGCATCCCTCTGTTGGAAACTGGTCCGGTTTACCCTCGGCAAGTGAATCGTCTTTTGCAATTTTGAGATATTATGATCCCAGGATATGTACGGTGCTAAAAATATCAACTTTTTCACATGTCGCCGCTTAGTTTTTGAGGAGTAGCTGTACATTACATAAATACATTAGATAATTTCCAAATTAGTACTAATTAACATTGAAAAATAACTGAAAAGGACCCCCACCCCCCGATGAAATCTGCCCCATGGACCCCTAAGGCGTGGGTTTATAGATTCGGGAATACGCCCATCAACTTACTCTGTGAATTTTACATTAGAATACACATTTATATTGTATCTATATTCTCTAACATAGGACATACACACACACACACACACAACACACACAAACATACAGACATTCAATTTTATATAGAAGATATATATATATATAAATATGGATATATATATATATATATATAAATATGGATATATATATATAAATATGGATATATATATATAAATATGGATACATATATATGGATATGGATATATATATAAATATGGATATGGATACATATATATATATATATGGATATGGATATATATATATGGATATGGATATGGATATATATATATGGATATGGATACATATATATATATGGATATGGATATATATATAAATATGGATATGGATACATATATATATATAAATATGTATATATATATATATAAATATGGATATGGATACATATATATATATATAAATATGTATATATATATATAAATATGTATATGTATATATATATATAAATATGTATATATATATATAAATATGTATATGTATATATATATATAAATATGGATATATATATATATATATGGATATATATATATAAATATGGATATATATATATAAATATGGATATATATATATAAATATGGATATATATATATAAATATGGATTTATATATATAAATATGGATATACATTTATATATATATATATGCATATACATTTATATATATATAAATATGCATATACATTTATATATAGACGCACAAAGGAAGCAAACTATTATATTATTTTAACGGTGTCTAGGGGCTTTCTCATTATTTGAACCTTTTTCATTAATTTACTGCAAATATATAAACAAAACTGAAGAAAATAAACGCAGTTGAAATTAGAATAAAAGAGCTTCGTTTTCGTATTCATTTCTTGTATTGTTGTTTATCCGTTCCGAAAATAAAAACGATGGCTTATCCCCGAGGTGCTATGATACTGAATAATAGGCTGATAAAACTGAAGCAGATTCTTTTCAATGTCAAATTAAAGCAGTGATATATACAGAGATATATTGATAGATTGATAGATGAATATATATATATATATATATATATATATATATATATATATATATATATATATATATATATATATATATATATATATATATGAGAGAGAGAGAAAGAGATTTAGATTTTTCACTTAGAAGATAGTTTATTCAGTAAAGACCGGAATTAGTCCAATAAAAATAAGCTCGATGATACTTGATTACAGGGTACAGAGCATTTATATGCGTTTTATGGAGGTTTTTACCGAGTAGACCTTGCATTGAACAATCGAAGTTGAAATAATTTTTTCATTCGTACATGTTTATCCATCTTCTTTCATCTATCTTTATATATATATATATATATATATATATATATATATATATATATATATATATATATATATATATATATATATATATATATATAAATATATATAAAATAAAGTATTTCCAAACTGTTTGGAAAACGATCGTACGCCATACTGGACTTGATGTTCTAATTCTTGGGACAATTGTAATGTTTTAATCCATTGAATGTATATATATATATATATATATATATATATATATATATATATATATATATGTATATATATATATATATATATATATATATATTATTATTAGTAGTAGTAGTAGTAGTAGTAGTAGTAGTAGTAAATAAGTTAAGAAGGGCGAATGCCGGATTGAATATAAGCTTGAAAGAACAAAAATAATAAATCTAAATGGGGGACTTACTATTTATTTTTCTTTAAAATCTTACATAACAACAAGTGTGGTGTAGGCTTGTGTTTTGTCCAGATGATGATTAAGAATCATTTAATATTTCGGGAAAATCTTCCCTTTGAAAAAATCCGTTTGCGTGGAGAATTTGCCAAAATGGATGTCAGAGAGTAAGGTTGAAACTAACCAGTCCCGCAGAGAATAATAATTAATACATTTTAAATTTCCTAAAATTGTGTTTTGTATATAAATATTGTGTTCGAAAATAGGTGTGTAATATTAGGTTAATTAATTGGGTATTGTATGATTATTAATTAACTGTTTGTTTTTAAATACTTTTATTTGTTTCTGTTTTTTTGTTTTTGTTGTTGTTTTTCTTTCGTTTTGTTTTTAATATAAAGTAATTAATTAATTAATATTCTTTTATTTTATTATTACATTTTATTAAATTTTCATTGGTTAAATCCCACCAAAATAATTCACCTCACACCCTGGCATTATTAATTAATGAAACAATTTGCCCCAATCTAAATACATATCAAATATTACCCCACATCTGAATACAGGTAAAATGTATACAGGTAAATATACAAAAAGTAAATAAGAAATAAAAAACAAAAAAATAAAATTGAATAAATAAATAAATAATAATACACATAAAGATAAATAAATAAATAATTAAACACACAAACTTCTATCGATTAAATCTATGAATTAATTCTCATTTAAGACCTAATTTAGTATCAGCACAGTTATCCCCCTTTCAGTGGTATTGTCTTACGGTTAAAATCCAAATGTAACTAGATTCAATAAAGCTTAAACTAAATATATAGATGCCTATAATAGTAATAAATTTCACTAATTCAATAATCTAATTGAAGGAAACCTACAAGTAATTATATTTCTTGAATATATGATAACTAATGAAAATTAAATGAAATTTAATAATAAAAAGATATTAATTAATTACCTTATATTAAAAATAAAACAAAACAAAAAAACAAAACAAAAACAAAACAACAAAAACACAAATAAATAAATAAAAGTGGGATGGAAAAAAGATGATAACTTAAGAGGAATTGATTATTCAAGGGGACGGCTCAACAAGTATTTATTCACATTTGATTTTAAGACGACTCTGCTGTAGTCGGTTGGGAAGCAGACTCGTCATATCGTCACACAGGCGGGACGTTCTAGGAAATAAACTTTGTTCATGGAAGTTTCTTTTAGCTGTTGGTTAGAAGAGAAAGAAAATAAAGTTTTTTTTTGCTGTGGTAGAAGAAAGACAAGTTCTTACCGTGAATAATTTGCGGGAGGAGGGGTACCATGAACATAACGATGGACTCGAAACATCTCGACGGTGTGAAAAGGGGTATAAGGATGAGTCGAGATTATTCCCCACTAGATTTCGCAGTCGAGTTTGTACTCCGTCAAGCCTCTCCCCATACTTGATAGCACCACCCCATCTCAAGACGTATCTTTCTCTTATACAAGTAAAGAAATGCGTTGAAGGTGAGAGACTTTCCGGACCGCTAAAATGTTCTAACTATTTTCCCAGTAATCGTAACAACAGATTTGATGTGTCTTTCATTTCAGGTCTTAAGAAGGTCTCCCGTTTCAGGTCATGAAAGTCAGTTCGAGAAGGTTATCAATGAAGGGTGTCTCAACGATAAGATGGCAGTTCATTTCGATTGGGGGGAAGTGAGGATACGAGCGTTGGTGGTGAAAAGAGAGAAGTCTAGTTTTAGAAGCGTTAAAAGACACAAGTCACCTTTTCTTCATTGCACCACGTGCTACAAGTCTGAAGAGAGAGAGAGAGTAACAGATCTTGATCATCAAATCTCTTCGAAGTGTTTCCATAAATAGTTGTGTCGTCTACTTCGATGTCAACGAATGATCTGATTTATTAAAAGATTGTTTATGAAGTTCAGGAAAACGATTAGGGCAAATATTAATCATTCAGGCACACCGGCATTGATGCTATGTGCTTCGAACATTTACCCGTCAACAATTTCGTTTATAGTCCTATTGGAGAGAAAGGATTTGATGGCTGAGAGGATGTTTCCAGATATTACATAACTAACAAGCTTGTAGAGCAAACCTTTAGGTCAGACCCTGTCGAAGGTCTTTGACATATCAAGAGCTATCGCCCTAGAAACGAAACCCCGGTCGAGAGATCAAATGATTTTGTTTGATATCAGTCAGCACGTTAGATGTAGATCTTGCAGGACGAAATTCGTATTGGTTGGCACTAAAAAGCTTGTTTTCGTTTAGGTGGTTGACAACTACTACTTTTTTACAGATTAAAGCATCTTACTTATATGCAGAAGAGACTGATCGGTATGTATTGGGATGCAGAGAATCGGTCTCCAGTATTTCTGAATACGGGAGTCTTTCAAAGTGATGGAAAGCATTTCTTATTTCAGCAACGATTCAGCATATTAGTAAAGAGAGGAGCTATTTTGGGTGGCAGTTTCTTGTGTACTATCCCTGGAATGTTTTCGGGACCAGTTGCCTTGTTGGCATAGAGGTTTCTAATGAGTTTTCCGACATCGTGGATAGTTATTTGATGTCGCATGAAGTTTATCGGTCATGGGGGAGGAAGTGTGGAATTTGCTGCAAAGTTCTTTTTAAAATTTGTGGCTTAATAAAGCCACAAATTTGAGGATATCACTTTTGGTCCATCAATGATGGCTGGGATTGAAGCCTTGCATCTGTTCAGAACTTTGTTTGTTATTCTCCTAAACTTATGGGAGCCAAGCATTTGATCGACAACTCTCGATTTAACTGATTGGGTATAGGACACTTTAGCGTTTTCAATAACCTTTTGCAGTTGTTTCACGCACTATTAAAGGAGGATTAGGTTTCAGAGCATCAATTTATTTGATATCAATTAGAATAGTGGTTTCTGTGGAAAATAACGACAGCCCATTTGGGGGTGTACTATGGCTAGTTGTTCGGTCCCTGTCAGAATATTTTGGAGGATATGAAGCTATCAATACAAACGGTAAACCACTCAGATAATTCAGATGCAATGTAAGACAGGATATATTTAAGGAGAATTTCAGATATGAAATATTTTAAGCTGTCCCAATCAGCTATTGAATATCGATAAACTTTGCGATGAAAAGGGATATCAGGAGACTTGCTGAACTTTAGTTTGATTTTAATTGAGACAACTCAGTGGTTGGAGGAAGCCATAGCAGACATGGCAGTAGATGTTCACTGTTTATAGAAAGTTGACAAAAAATATAAAGAATCAGTATCGGGTACGCGTGTTCGCTGGTCAACAATTTAAGTAATCTCAGATTCAAGGGCGTAGTCATGACAAAACCTCACTCCGTTGTCAGTTTTGTTTAATTTGATTAGCCACTCAACATTGTGAACATTAAAGTCACCAATGACATGGATGCTAGCAAAAGGGTGACCAGTTAGGATCTTGTCAATTTTTTCAGAGACTTGTTCAATTACAGTAACTCTATCGGTGGCCGGACGATAGAGGGCAAAGATAAAAGCGGTGCTGTGCGCAAGTGCAACAGGGAAACACATCTAGAGCTACTTATTGTCTTCATAGAAAGTGTCCCTATCACATAGAAACCCGTTCTTTATGTAAGTACAGATTCTATGACCATTGCGATCGTGAGGGTCAGGTTTAGAAGTCCAGGTGGAATATCCTGCGATCATGAAATCATCTATAGACACTGACGGGCATGAGCCAGTTTCGCATAGAAACAGCAGGTCGGGGTTGGACTCCTGTAAATAGATGTCAACCCCCGGAAGGTTGGAACGTAGTCCCGTAATGTTGGAGAAGTAAGTCTGATAGTGGGGATCTTGTTAGAATTTGTTCTGGGTGTTCGTTTATGCTTTGTTTTGAGACTTATCATGTTTAGATAGAACGATTGTGGAACGCGTCAGCAGAGGAGTTTAGAGCAGAACGCAGGGAGAATGAGTAAAAACTAGTATCTTTGTAAACCATTGAAGAGAGAAAAGCCGTACCATTTCTTACCCATATGGCATCGAGAACCCCACAGTAAACTACTGCATTGTCCAGACTCCATTTACAAATAGTACTACAGCAGTCCTGCTATTTTGCACCTTCTGGTAGGACAGCCTCTTTGGTAATTTAACCCACGTTCGGGTCATTAGATTGTCATGTAGATAACGTTAGTCCAGGTAAAACGTTTACATCCAGCACTCTTATTATTGACATGGCCACAAGAAAAGAGAGATAGAATTACTATAGTCAGCTAAAAAATACCGCTCACACTAAACAACTTCCCACCAAAGAAACAGCGTTTTCCAGCCCCCTTTGTCAGAAAAAAATACTCATGGAAATGAGGGCATAGGGGTAAAGTAGGGAAAGCGAGTGTTTCAGGGATGCTAAAAGTGCATCCACAGTGCACTTTTTACTCTCCATTTTCGGTTTTAAGGCAAACGTGAAGTGGTGTTGTTTAAAAAAACTCTAAGTATGTACTTAGAATAAGCTTCGTGACTCTTCCAACACGAATTATAAGTTGAATATACGTTCTCCTCAGGTTTTGAGCCTACCAGGAAGGACTTTCCTACTAAGAAAGGGAACTCAGATAGATGCCTATTGAAATAACAAGGACATATACACGTTTAATGATGATATTTCGTTTTAAATATCTATTCACGTCACTCCATTTTGCAAAGTGGAAGGATATCAATTTCAAGGGTTAGCTATGACAAATTTGGTTCGTTTAAGCAGTGTTACGATCAAAATATTTCACATAAAACACAGCTAGAAATAGAAAGTGAACCGCTAAATATGGCGAATAACCAACTTTGGGAGAGAATATAAATAAAAATCAAAAGAATCTTTATGCAAACAGTATATACATTTATACACATTATCTTTATATGCACATTATATCTACATATATATCAACATTATTTATATATATAGTTGATGTATTAACTTATATACCCATTATCTTTATATACTCATTATATATGTCTCTATATGCACATGTTCTATATATAGACATGATATATGCATTTATATACACATTATAAATGCATATATACACACTATCATTATATACCCATTCATATATATATATATATATATATATATATATATATATATATATATATATATATATATATTTATAAACACCTTATATTTATATACAAATTATATATCTATTTATATACACATTATATTTATATACACATATATATATATTAGGGTTATTCTTTAAATAAAGACATTTTAATTGCAAACAAACATCGGATTTATTTTCCATAAATCTAAGTCCTCTGTTGATTGGAAATGGTTTATAACAAGACTTTTATTAATTTCGCAGAAATTATCCTTTGGTCATTATTCTAAATTAAGAAAATAGAATCGAATGCTTGATGAGAACTATTTTATTAAATTGTTGGTTGATGAGAAGGACAAACTGTAAACATTACCGAGAGAATAAGTGTACGAAACAAAAGATTTTAGTAAAAAAACTAAACGTATTGTTTCTCGAATTTTTTATAGATAAAGTGACAATTAATAACTTGTGTTATTCGGAGTATTCAGAATATTGTTCATATCGGTTTGGATGCTATTTCCACCAAATTACAGTATTATCAAAATACAATATTTAAAATTATATATATATATATATACACATTTTAGACATGCCTCGTATATATATATATATATATATATATATATATATATATATATATATATATATATATATATATATATATATATACCAGGCATGTCTAAAATGTATCGGACCGTAGGTTAAAAAAATATTTCAAATACATGACGAGGTTGGGAGCCTAATTCCCTTCAAAGTAGGTCCCTTGTGCTTGCACACACTTAGCCTACCGATCCATCCACTGCCGGAAACACCTCTCCAAGTCTTCTTTTGGAATGATGTTCAACCGATTAAATAAATGGGCGCACATCAGTGGAGAGTGGCCAGTGTTCTGGCAGGCCCCAAACTGCTCGGAGTGCAGCTGTTGTTGAGAGGGTGCGAAAAAAAGAGATAATGTGGAACGCGACGGCGGAGATGCACACCATTCCAAAAACTAAGTCCGTAACGACTAATAATATAGTATAACTATTCCTCGATGTCTCTAACTCTCACAAAACACATATAATTTGTCAAATCAAAATTTATGACAATTCATGACAACTTTTCTATATGTTGTTGTAGAACAACAGTATGCCATAAAGTGTTATAATGTAAGAAAGCCAGCATATCAAATTAAATAAATTACGAAGAAACTTAAATTATATTTAAAGTAGGCCAATGTATTCGGAAGCAGAAAAGAAATAATTGGTATAATTTTGAAAATATTTTTATTTGAAATATTCGCTTTCTAAAATCTACGTCATTCGCGATTTAAAAAAAAAAATCAACGAGATTACTTCAGTGTC
>OY744536.1:46435685-46438185 GCA_963556195.1 Sepiola atlantica | reverse complement strand
TAAGTACCATTCAACCCAGTTGAGAACATGCCTACAAATGTATATACTGACTTATCTCTTAGTACAATCTTTAATAACAGGTCATATCCTTCCAGCCGGTGAAAATTATATTCTATGGACTTTATTATTTTAAGTGAAGTTTACCAAATTAATATTAGGGAAGTCCATCTATATCATTTAAAAATGAATAGTCTCCTTTCGTCTAGCCAACTCAAAACAGCCTGGATAAACGAGATCGATTTGAAATTATAAATGTTTTAATGTCGGTTTCCGCTCGTTTGGGTCTTATTCTTACGTAACGTGACGTTTATTTACATTTTTTCTAATTATTATTAATGGTTATAGTATCTCATATTCATGAATAGCTTATCATATAATCACTGTAATATTTTATATTTTTATAAGTAGTGGTATATTTTTTTGCAATAATCCCTTTCTAGTTACGTCGTTATATGTAAACCACTGTATAATTCTGATATATATCCTTATATATTTCTTATCATTGTTATATTAGATTATCATATATATATGCTTATTCATTTCATGAGGTTCACCGGAGATAAGCGGGTAATATACCTTCAGTTGAGATCGGTTCTAATCCGGCAGTCCGACGTGTATTTTAAAAATATTTTCTTGAAAACCGACTGCACTTTAATTCGCGGCCGATTACATTGTTGGCCTGTTTTTTTTCTTTCTAGTTTATGGTCGATTGGCGAGGCTTGATTATCGGTTATGAAATTGTGATTGGATAATAGTATTAAATAACATGCACTTCATGTTGTTATTTTACGATTGAGTTCTCTGGTTTATTTTTGGTCCCCCGATTTATAAAATCGGGGGACCTATGTTTTGAGGTATTTCCGTCCGTCCGTCCGTCCGTCCGTCCGTCCGTCCGGATTTTTCTCCGCAACCATCCATTGAATTTCTCTGAAATTTTGCATGAAGTTGTAACTTTGGTCAGGTTAGAAAGTGACATTCCCCGATTTGTGAAAAAAATATAGTTAGCCCCCTAGGGGGTCTAAAGGCCCCGAAATGGCAAAAATGACCCTTTTCTCCTATAACGTTTGATCCATCCATTCAATTTTTCTGAAACTTGGCCAAAATGTAGAGGCCTGGATATAAAATGAGCATCCTAGACATCAGAAAAATTCTGGTTCGCGCACCCCAGGGGGTCAAAAGTCCCCAAAATGTCAAAAAATGACCCTTTTCTCCTATAACGTTTGATCCATCCATTTAATTTTTCTGAAACTTGGCCAAAATGTAAAGGCTATTGTTTGGGATATAAAATGAGCATCCTTGACCTCAGAAAAATTCTGGTTCGCGCCCCCAGGGGGTACAATGGTGGTCAAAAATGCCCAAAATTGCCCAAATTTATTGCATCTTACACTCGCCACATCGAGTCACATACAGAGGGGGCCACACTTGCGCGGCTCGTTTATACTAATACGAGATATTTGATATCTTTGGATAATAATTTAAAATATTTAAATTTTAAATTTGTTATTAGCTACCTTTACGGCTGGGCCCTTTCAGAAAAATGCAAATAATCCTCTGAATAATCCTGCAAAGAATACGACAGACTTCGCTTGATAAAATATAGTAGACTTTATTTTTCTTCAATCTGCAGAGCTGTTATGATGATCAGAACGGGTAGGATGGTCGAATTTGAGTAAAAATCGACTTGTATTCGGGGTGTGAATGGTGCGACTGGCGGGAGAGTTATCTCCACACTGAGAATTCGGTCAAGATTAAACATATATGTTTGTGGATAATAATGAAAAACATTTATTATGAAATAATTGTGTGTGTGTCTCTCTCTCTCTCTCTCTCTCTCTCTCTCTCTCTCTCTCTCTCTCTCTCTTGAAAGTAATACGTTATTTTCGTTTTCATGGCATATTTTATCATCCTCAAAAATGATACATGACTCTAGTCATGAATAACAAAGTCAGTACAATACTATTAAGTTCATTTTGTTACCCAGCTTTATCAATGTTTCCAATAAAGGTGAACACTTATGTGAAAAACTGTCCATATATATGGATACATATATATATGTATATATATGGATATATATATATATGTATACATGTATATATATGTATACATGTATATGTATATATATGGATATATATATATATGTGTATACATGTATATGTATATATATGTATACACGTATATGTATATGTATGTATACACGTATATGTATATATATGTATACACGTATATGTATATATATGTATACATGTATATGTATATATATGTATACATGTATATGTATGTATATATATGTATACATGTATATGTATGCATATAAATGTATACATGTATATGTATGTATATATATGTATACATGTATATGTATGTATATATATGTATACATGTATATGTATGCATATAAATGTATACATGTATATGTATGTATATATATGTATACATGTACATGTATGCATATATGTATATGTATATATATGTATACATATATATGTATATATGTATGTGT
>OY744536.1:46428185-46430685 GCA_963556195.1 Sepiola atlantica | reverse complement strand
ATATATATATATATAAATAATTATTTAGAGATAATATATATATATACATATACATATATAATTATTTATAGATAATATTTATAGATGATATTTATATATATATATAATATTTATAAGTATAATATATATAAATAGTTATTTATAGATAATATATATATAAACATAATTATTTATAGATAATATACAATAATTATTTATAGATAATATATATATATATATATATATAAATAATTATTTATAGATATTATTTATATATATATAAATAATTATTTATAGATAGTATATATATATATATTTATATATTTATAGATAATATATATAATTATTTATAGATAATATTTATATATATATATAATTAATTATTTGCAGATAATATATATATATATATAATTATTTATAAACAGTTTTTGTTAATTTACTTATATATTTTATATATATTTATAGATAATATATATATAATTATTTATAGATAATATTCATATATATATAAATAAATAATTATTATTAGACAATATATATATATATATATATATATATATATATATATATATATATATATATATATAATTATTTATAAATAATTATTTTTAATTAACCTATATACGGATGTTTTTTATGCCAAACCTGCAATCATCAGTATGACCGGAGACAATCCTGTCGATCACACAGTTCAAACCCCGATAGGAAATTCATATTTAACCCGGTAGTCGCAGCTCGCACTGATGTGCTCATCATGCATTGTCTAGAAATGGTAGAGTAAATTAACGTCTTAATAGAACATACGATGGCCATAAGCAAGCCGTCAAGAGCACTCAATAGACGGGGCCTATAAAGTGTCGAATTACGCTCTAAATCGGGGCTGGTTGTCAAGTTATTAAAGTGCTCAATCTATAGAGTGCTTTTAATAATAATTTTTAAATAATATTTTTTAAATAACCGATATACGCATGTGTTTCATGCCAAAGATGCAATCATCGGTATGAGAGAAGACATTCCTTAATAATAATTTATATTACATATTAATATTATGATTCTTCTTATTAAAATTATATTCAAACCAAGTTTATCAAAGTTTGTTTCTCTAGGGATTATTCCTATATACGAGGGTTGTCTAAAAGGTATCCGACCTTTATCTTTTCGTACGAAATAGAGACGATAGAGCGGCGCCACTTTACACAGTGAAGGGAGACACTTTCATGCGCATGTGTGAATTTTATCACCGCCTTCTTGTGCGTTAGTCGCTGCCTGTCGGTTGCTGAGTGATGTGCTACACAACTTGTTTGTCATATTACCGATTCTCTCAAGATGACTGAACGTGTTGAGTAAATGTACTGCATCACATTTTGTCAAAAGCTCTGTGATTCTCAAAGCAAAACAATTCATAAGATTCAGCAGGTGTTTGGAGAAGATGCGATCGGTGTAACACAAATTAAGGAGTGGTTTAATCGATTCAAAAATGGCTGCACATCAGCAGAGCGTGACCAGCGTGTGGCAGGCCCTAAACTTGTGGTTCAGCTGTTGTTGAGAGGGTGCGACATTTGGTGATGGGAGATCGTCGTTTAACTGTGCTGGAGATCGCCATAGAGGTCGGAGTAAAGATTCCGCACATGCAATTTTGCGTGATGATTTTAACATGCACAGAGTCGCTGCGAAATTTGTGTCCAAGTTGTTGTCGAAGGAACAAAAGGACCTCCGTTTGCAAGTTTCACAGAACCTTCATAAAACCGCCAACACTGATCCTGGGTTTCTAAACGCCGTGATAACTGGAGATGAACCATGGGTCTACGGGCACAACCCAAAAACAAAAAGACAGTCGTCACAATGGAAGCATTCCGAGTCTACAAGGCCAAAAAAGCGCGACAGGTGCGAAGAAAAATCAAGGTGATGCTGATTGTTTTCTTTGATATGCGTAGAATTGTGCATCACGAATATGCACCGGAAGGACACACGGTGACAAAGGAGTACTATCAAGATATTCGCCGGCAAATACATCACGACAACGCCCACGCACATTCATCCCAATTGATCAAACATTTCTTGGTCGAACATAGAATTCCAGTCGTTTGCCAACCTCCCTACTCCGCAGACATTGCTCCTTGCGACTTCTGCTTGTTTCGAAAGTTGAAGATGTCATTGAAAAGTTCCCGTTTTAAGACTAAAGAACATGATGGCGTAGATGAACACCATTCCAAAAGAAGACTTCCAGAGGTGTTTTCGGCAGTGAATCGATCGGTGGGCTAAGCGAAGCACAAGTGGCCTACTTTGAAGGGGGTTATTTGAAATATGTTTTTCTGGCCCAAGGTCGTATACTTTTTAGACAGGCTTTGTGTTTTAATGACACAAAGTACATGCTCAAATATTCCTCAGTTTTGGGATTGAATTATCTTTGATAAAACTTCAATTTTAATTGACGCAGTTTGTAAATAACTAAAGTTACTCATCTCTCACTACATTTGTATCTACCATTTCCACCCTCTATCACTGAATGCGGCTTTATTCC
>OY744536.1:46378185-46423185 GCA_963556195.1 Sepiola atlantica | reverse complement strand
TTAGAAAGAAGCTTTTGGAGTAGAAAGCTCTTCGGAATCTGCGGACTTCCACAGTGTATGGATGGGATTTGGCAGATTGTCGGGTTGGTCTAGTGAATTTGAGTCGTGGGGGCACCAGAGCAGCAAGTTAATCAGAGCACAATCCATTGAAGTACTTGTAAAACATGCACAATGAAGCAACATTGCGGCGATAGGACAGGGGCTGGAGCTTGGTGGATAGTGAGGGACCCATTAAGTTGGCGACATTTTTTTGGACATTGTCTAGTGGATGATGCCCTATCCGAGATGTGGCAACAATACTCCATGCATGGGCGGATGGTGGCTTTGTAGAGATATAGGATATTGTCAGGTGTGAGAAGTTTACTAGCACGGTAGAGGGAGACCACAGCCCTAGGAATGTGTTCAATATTTATTCCAATTCTACTTATCTGTGAAAGTTTTGCCGAGAAGTTTGAATGATGAACTCTTAGATAAGGTGTTATTTTCCATGAGAATCGGTGGGTGAAGAGGTTTCTTGTAATTATTGAAGGAAAGTAGCTTTGTCTTTGCGGCATTAAAAGTTGCCATCCATTTTTGACACCAATCCACTACAGACTGGAGGTCATTTCCTAAGGATCCAGCCATTGCCTCAGATATGTGCGCGTCGGTTTTGCCCACATGACGAGAGTAGAGCGTGGTGTCGTCAGCAAATATTCCTATCTCAGTCTCAATAACATCAGGGAGGTTATTTATGAAAATCAGGAACAGTAGATGTCCAAGGATGGATCATTGTGATACACCAGCATTTATGCCATGTTGCTTAGATGAACGGCTATCGAGGGCAACCTGGATCTTTCTTTTTGTTAGAAAGGATTTAATTATATTAAATATTTATTCAGTAATATCATATGAGTTCAGTTCTAGGAAAAGCCCTTCGTAGCAGACCTTATCAATGGCCTTGGATATATCAAGCGCTACCGCCCTAGCTTCACCTGCCTTGCCCAGTGTATGATATATGCGTTCAGATATGACCGTTAGGATATCTGCGGTAGATCCTGCTTGTCTAAATCCGTATTGATGATCAGAAAGAAGTTTAGCATAAACTAGGTGCCGGACTATCGCTAAATTGATTAAAGATTCAAAGATTTTAGCAAAGATCGGGAGTAGACTGATTTGGCGATAGTTTACAGGATCAATTCTATCTCCAGAAATTTTGAATACTGGTACCACAGAAGTAATTTTCCGACTGTCAGGGAAACAAGATTCAGTAAGGCATGTGTTGTATAGTTTGCAGAGAATAGGGGCAAGTTCAGCAGATAATTTCCTTATTACTATTACTGGTATAAGATCAGACCCACAGGCTTTGGAGTTATCAAGGTTTCTATGATGTCTTTGACCTGAAAGGAGGTGATTACCAGGTTCTCAATGGCTTCAAGCCGCAATGGGAATTTAGGGAGGGGTGGTTTGTTGTGTCAAAAGTGGAGTTTAAGGCGAAACGCTGGGCAAGTAGCACAGCCTTATCAGTTGCCGTGCAAACAACATCGTTGTGATTTGATAGCGGAGGAATTGTGATTGTCCATTTTCATCACACTATTGTAGATTTTCAAGAAATTACGAGTACCTAGTTTCTGTGACTGAATGCGTTTTCTGGTTATCTCTGTATACCTTCTCTTTGCTTCATCTATCACTACTTTGCAATCATTTCTTGCCTTTACAAATTTCTGTCTATTTGTAGTTGACTTATGGCGGCCGAATTTTCGGAATGCCTCCTGCCTCTCAGCAATAGCAACTGCACATTCTGAGGTGAACCATTGAGGAGAGTGGGATTTGCTGAAGAATTTTCGCGTGGAGTCATAAGCATCAATGCCTGCTTTGACTAATTCGGTTAGCTCATTTCCACAATGATCAGCAGAGAGTGAGAAAGTTTCACCCCATGGGGCGTCGCTGATGTTATCGCTGAGGAATTCAAAATCAGCCTGCTCATAGTTTCTCGTCGTTTTGAGCAACGGCTTTTCAGCTTTTGGACGAGTTTTTAAGGTGATAAGTATCATTACCACAACGTGATCAGAGTTTCCAGGCGGGCTATGGGTATTCGCCACACAAGCCTCGGGTAGTGAGATGTCGTGACCTGAGGAAGAATTAAACGTAGAGTCCCCAGCTGCATCAGTAACGCTGGAGAATCCCAACCAGTCACGGTAGTGTGCATTACAATCCCAAAATACATGTATTTGGGCATTCGAGTCGAGTGAGAGTGCTTTATCCAAGCTTTCAGAGACAGAGTTAAGCAGGGTACAGTCCTTGCTCGAAGGATAAGGTGTAAGTAACTAACTCTGTTATGTAAGGTCAATCTAAAGCACATGTAGGCTTGGTCATCTGATTCTAACCTATGTTCTCTAGTCAAGAGGAAGGTGTTCCGAACATAAACTGCTAGTCCGTGCATATGTTTGTCAGAGCCATTACGGTAGAGTTGAAGGTAATCAGTCGTGTCAAAGTGGTGAGAGGAGATTGAGCATTGAAGGTTCGTTTCACTTAGTGCTAGGATATCCGGGGAGTTTGTCAAGAGAAAAGTTTCTACGTCGTTAATATTTGTTATCAGTCCCCGGATATTTGTAAATGCGAGCCTCAAGGGCGGAGGCGAAGATTTTTTTTGTTAAGTGTCTTGTTTAGGTTTGTTTTTGTTTTGTTTGTATTTTGTAAATTCATGTCTGTTTTGAGATAGAGCAGGGAGGGCAAAGTGGGTGCTTGTTTGGTGCAAATAAGCACGCATAACTAGTCCATTAGTCGTGACTTTGTCCATGGGGGTGTGGCCTCTGGAAAGCCCACCGGGATAACTGTAGAGCCCCTTTCCATGCGCGACATGGCACGTACAGTTACCCAATAACTAATAGAATATGTATTTTGAATAAACGTTTATATATAATATATATATAAATTGAGATATTTCCAGAAAAAAAACAAGTCCTTGTAAAAATTGAAATTGTGTTTATCTCATAAAATGACATGTTTCTCTATAACCTACACAAACGAAACATTATTAAACACAAAGTCGAAATGTTATCAACAAATGAGTCTTCAGATTTACAAAAATAAAGCGAATTCGGATATTAATTACGGAAAAATGTCCATGTACGCACTAAGAATAGAAAAAAACAAAGAAGAATATTCTACTATTATTATTATTCAATTATGTCATATATATTTATATATATAACTTAAAGAAAGAGGCAAAATGCTTTAAAAGGAACATGTGTTTGATGCAGATATTTTTATTAAAATCAATATAAAAAATAAAGACAATATTTTTTGTTTCATCTTGACTTTTTTATCGAATAATTTCGCTTGATAAAACAAGCCTCGGCAGAGCTTCTGACAAATAAAAGGTATTGCTTATATTTTTTTTCGTAACAATCCTTCCTGGTCTTGTAGAAGTGACGTCCTATGTTGTGTGGACTTAACGGTGTAAATGTCTCTTTTAAATTTGAACTTAAATCGCGCATGGTCGCTTGTAGGTATACATTTGGGAAAGTTCAATTTTTTAAGCGTCTTTAAAATTTTAAACTAAGAGAGAGAGGCAAAATGCCAACCTTCGTACGGCGTCGTTTCGAGATCATGGCTCTCATCAGCGCAGGGAAATAACAATCACAGACGGTCATAGGGCGCGAACCCAGTTCACAGATACACCTTGAATCTGTAACCATTCACCTAGTGCCATTAGGCCACGAGAGATTGTCACGTAATAAAGGAATAAATTAAGTAATATTTATACTGAAAGCGGCAAGTATAAACATCTAAACATTCGATAGCATCAACGATAGAATCGGAGCATTGCACTGAAACTTTTAGGTGGATGTTTATCTTTAAACTTTTCGACACTGCACAACTTTTAATTTTACTTGGAAGGAGCTTATAATAATATTAAATTATTTTTTAATATTTTTACCTACGTAAGGCGTCGTTTCGAACTTATGCATCTCATTAGCGCAAGAAAATAACAATCTCAGACGGTCATAGGCCGCGAACCCGGCTATATATATATATATATATATATATATATATATATATATATATATATATAAATATATATACATATACAGGGTGGGCCAAAATAAGGGTCCTATCTTTAAATTTGAATAACTTGAATTTGAGTAACTTCCACAAAATAAAAGTTAAACACACCAAACTTTATGTGTGTGTAGACTGACCCTTCCGAGATTTTTTGAATTAAACAAAACAAATTTTAGCCGAAAAACACTTCTTAAAACTTACAAAAACTAAAGTATTGTTTTTTACACTGTTTTGAGTTTTTTAAGCAAAAATAATGTTTTCTAAATGAGGGTACGTTCCTTAGGGCTAATACGGCTCATGCTTGCTTCGGAAGGGGTCCTTTACTTATTCTAAAAAAAATCAAAAAAAAATCAATAAATAAAAAAGTTATGAATTTTTAAAAATAGGACCCTTATTTTTGCCCACCCTGTATATATATATATATATATATATATATATATATATATATATATATATATAATTATTCAAGAGAGAGGGAGAGAGGGGGAGAGAGCTCATGTTACAATCTATTTAACAAATTACTGAATAATTAGCGCATTTCTTTTGATTAGTTTAAATATGTAAAGATTGCTGGTAATTAATTTTAAAATTTCAAAAAATGTTTAAATGTTAAAATGATGCTTTATTATAAGATGACTCGGTTTCTTCGAAAGTTCGTGGATGATGCAACTGTGGCATAACAATAAAATACGTCTGAACCACCAAAAAGAAAACTGAAAAAAAAATCACTGGCGTATATTCAACCTGTTCATTGACAGAATGTGTCATTTCCTCTTCTAACTTCGTCAGCCGGCAGCTATTAATCACGTAGTCTGTCATCCAAACGAACTCTCTCGCGTTTTACATCTGCCAAACGTTGCTGGTCGTCTCGTGATGTCAACTGTTAATTTCCGATTACATTCTCTGAGATGATAAGGAGGACACAACAACTGCATCACGTAGAACCCTTGGGTTAAATTAGTGATAATTTCAAAAACATGAAACGGAAACAACCATTCCGAGTTAATAAACAAAATAATATAAAATGAATATAATATTTAATGCAACCAATTATTATAAAGCGCGTTGTATATCTGTTCAAGTATAATTATGTGGATTGTACGAATAGAGGTGATTCAGTACATAACACAGGGGGGGGGCAGCTGATTCGATATATTATAAAAATAGTGAGATTATTTTACGATAGGTTGATGTAAAGTCGCAATAATCATCAATTAGAATAAAGTAATAAAATAGAAAGTCTATAAATATGAAACCTGATAGAAACTATACAAGATACACTTACGCATCTTAAAATAACCTGATTCAGTTTTACCCCGATCTGGTTATGGTAAAAAAAAATATATAATAGTCATTTTTTTCCTTTTTTTTGTTCTTAGGAGTTATTCAAAAATATTTTTTTCATTCTTACTAGTAATGGGTTCAAAAAACAAAACAGAAATTATGTTATCGAGTCGGTCTTCTATATTTATTTTAACTTGTGCTATTATATTTAACACATTTAACCAATAGAAGAAGAAGAAGAAGAAGAAGAAGCAAAAGAAGAAGAAGGAAAATAGATAGAAGTAGTAGGGAGAGAGAGAATGCCAGTAAGAGGGAGAGGTAAAGAAAAAGAAAGAGAGAGAAAGGGAATTTTTATCAAAGAAATGCATTACGGACACATTTTACAAAAATAATTATATTTTTTTACCCATGCCACCGGACAATGCCGGCTGGCATGACTAGTTGGTAATAGTACATTCAAGTATTATACATTTTACTGTCACAAAAATTGTTTGGATTTTTTCTATGCTTTAATTAATGTTTTTAGATGTAAAATTCCTTTCAGCTATTTTTTTTAGGGAACATCCAGTATTTATAATATTCTGTATATTAATATGCGTTATCACACATCTTCACTGTAGAGGTTTCCAGATGCCGAAAAAATGTTCTTTTCTCGAACTGCTTTCCTTTGGAATTCCTTTCCTGCTCCCCGTTTCCCCGACTGTACAAACATGCATAAATTTAAATGTAATGTTAACAACAATCTCGTTGCACAATTCCCCACCGAGGACTTGGTTCCTACTTCACAGTATCCCCTTAAGTCAAAGTGGTTATGTGCCTTGTTTAGGGTGAATATAAGTTTTTTAAAATTTAAATACCCGAAACAAAACATATTTGATTTATTTATAGTATTTTGTTTGTTTTATTCTTTTTAAAATTTTAATTCACTCATAACAAGGCAGATTTCTACTAGTGTGAATTTGGGCATCCTAAGTGGGGAGTTGTGCAGATAGATGTTTGCTCACATTACATTTAAATTTGTGCATGTTGGTACAGTAAGGGAAACAGGGAGCACGGAGAGGATTTCAAAGGTTAGTAGTTCGAGGAAATACGCTATTAGAGTAGAAAGCTTTCCGACATCTGGGGACATAAACAGTAAAGGCGTGGTATTTAATAGATTGACCGGTTAGTCGGGGTATTTACGTCGAGAGGGCACCAGAGCAGCAAGTTCATCAGAGAACACTCCATTGGAGTACTTGTGAACCAAGCACAGGGATAGAACATTACGGCGATGGGACAAGGGTTGGAGTTTGGAAAACAGTGAGGGACGTATTAGATCAGAGTCTCTTTCTTGAACCCAGTCTAAGACTACTGGCTAGTGCACCAGTTCAGATATGACAAAAATACTCCATGCATTGGCGAATGGTGGCTTTGTAGAGATATAGGATACTGGCAAAGGTTGAGAAGTTACCTAGCATGGGAGAGGGAGCCCATTTTTCTTTGCAGCAATCTTGGCCATATATTCTATGTGTTTGTTCTAATTCATGTTACCCGTTAATGTGAGACCGAAGTATTTGACTGATGGACTCTGGTAAATTTTAACACTTCATAAGATGCTCTATTGATTAAATTTCAAAGCTAATTCTTAATGTAATATATTCCTACATTGAATCATCTTATAAACATGATAATATTTTCTCATTAGAAATTACTTCTTCTTTCGTGTGAATGGATGATTCTGGTGTTGGCATTAGTTTCCCCGATGTTTTTCTAGTTAGAAATCTTTCTGGAAAGACATCGGGTACTTACGGGGAGGACCACGAGAAGGTTGCCAACATCCCTAAGTGAGAGTGGCACTGTGGAACCGACTGGATTCGAACTTGGAACACCCAGGTCTTCAGTCCGTGTCGATATCCACTTAACCACAGTCATCCCCATTAGAAATTACTTAAGATAAATGACAAGCGGTGGGAGTGTTAATGAGCGAAATAAAAAGTTAAATTAAAAAGACTCCCGGGCAACGCGTGTAGATACAGCTATTATTAATACAATATCACCCTCCATTGTTTAAAAACGAGCAACATGTATTTATGTGTAAATATACATCCGTACCGTAAGACAAAATGTCTGCCAGCGAATAAGCGAAAGGGAGAACGCAAATCGCTTTCCATGATGTGACGTTTTCTTTCTCTTTCCATTTCTTATTTCTATACAGATATATATATATATATATATATATATATATATATATATATATATATATGCTTTTTATTTCCTTGTTTATTTAAACTTTCCAGTTTGAGACGTTTCGCTAACGTCTTCAATGTATATGTGTGTATGTGTGTGTGTTCCTTATAGAAAGAAAGGTTAGAGAATCTACATTTTTTTACTAAGGAGTGACAACATTTTAATGCCTAAATTTATTTATCTTCCTCCCACAAGGTAAGATGTGACACAAGGTCGGGAAAGTGGGATTTGAAAAACCAGCGCCCGAGAATTTGAGCACTCTGGCCATTAAAAATTGCCTGGGCAGCCCCGTCGGTATTCTCCGGTAGGGGTGCCTCAGGCGATTTGCAATAAACTAACCCCTTCTCAAAGGGTGAGAAGGCAAAGCCTGGGAGGGTGGACCTCCTAGAAATGCACAGAGCAGACCAATAGACCGGCGTAAATCAAAACCCGAAGGCAAAGACAATACCGGTCTATAGGGTGTAGTATCCATCGGAACAGATACTACCCCCTGAACTGAACTTTTAAATGTCTAAAGGACACTGGAAGATAAGGGTTAATGAGTTTGTAATGTGAACAGTGAGACAACACTGTGATGATTGGAAACGATTTTTGAAATTAGGTAGACTTTGATTATTAAAGAGGATGGCTCAAAAAGAATTTGTTTACATTAGACTTGAAAACGACTATGTTGAAGTCAGCTGGGAAGCTATCCGTGGTATTGTGTTTTAGAGACGGGTAATTCAAAGGAAAGAAACTCTGCTCATGGAAACTCTGTTTAGTTTTAGGTACACAGAGGGAGAAAGATAAATTATTGACAGTAGTTGTAGCTAAATAAAATCTAAAAATGTATTCCTGTGTAAATTAACCAGGGAAGATAATTAACGCATCCACGAATCTTTAAGTCCCCTCCTAAGATGATTATGGAACAGATTTCTTCGGTGGGGTGGGGGAGTTTTGCAGCAATCATTACGAAAGAAAAAACTCTACTTTCAATGTATTCCTTCCATAAATGACTCGCAATTACGTTTCAAAATTATTTAACGTTTCTTAAACTTCTTTTCGGTCTAGGGAAGGGGAGAGGAAACTCGGAAAGGGTGGCTTTGGTAGTGCTCTGGAGGCCTCCTTACTTTTCTTGGGGTGGTTGCGGTAGCGCTCTAAACTGGAGTTGGTAAGTTGTATATAGTCATCCAAAAGTTCTTAGCTTCCTATGTAAAGCAGGTGTGTTTAAACGCAGCGTGGTTTGGAGAAAGAACTTCTCTATCTTTTGTTAACTCGGTGTTGCTATGGAGCCAAAATAGCAACAATAGATTTGTTAAGTAATATAAGTTTATGTAAACTTGTCAATATCCAACATAGAGAAGATGTGCATACTAAGTGTTTCCCGGGAGTCATCAATATCCTAGCTAGAGCTATCCCACATAGAGCAGGTGTTTTTAACCGCCGCATTTCTTGGAAGAAAGGTTTTCATTGTATTGTGTTATACTATTTATACCAGAAAATGTGCTCTGCGTTGCTCGGGGGTCAGCGTTCAATATCCTAGATAGAGCAAGTGTGTACAGCAAATTATACAGTAGTACATGTCCTATATAATATATACTTGATAGGGAAAGGAGAGAACAATAATTTTAGCGTTGCTCAGCAATACACTAAAATAAATATAAGTTTCATTATATTATTAAGGAGTAGGTGAACGATAAGAAACTTGGCGTAGGCCGATAATAAATTAACACTAATATAGATATTATTATATATTTTGAGGAAGGTAGGGGCGGAAGAAGAAATAACTTTAATATTGAAAGATCAGGTGAATGATTAACATTATTATTATTTTCAATACAATAACCCAGGAGAGAGGAATGGCTTGGGCGGGGGTGAACGAGCGGTGGAGAAGAGGGATGTAAAAAACGAGGATGGGGTAAAGAGATAAATATAACAAGATGGATTGAGAGAGGTAGAGATATAGATGTTTTAATATAAAGATGTTACACACTCATTTTAACTTCTTCTATGTTGTTTGTATTGCCTCGGGCAACGCTAAGCAGTCCTGCAAGTATATTATATTTAAAATTAAATTAAATATAATATGTAACATATTATTTCTATTTATATAAAGTTATGAAAATTTTGGAAAACATCTGCTAGGTTGTAATGTGGTCTATATTTAGTTAAATTTTGTTTTATGTACAGGTGTAAAAATGGGGTAGAATCCTTTCGTGAAAATTCATATATCTCAGAATTTTTTAATTTATTTTAATTTAGAGTGATTTAAAGGGGTTTAGGGAGCATAATTGGGAAAAAACTCCAAATTGAATCTAAAAATATTTCAGATTTACATTGAATCTAATCTATAGACATTAGTCACGAATTCAGCAAGATCTAATTAATTGTATTTTCTTATTAAGAGTCCTTAGGATACAGCCTATAGTTTTAGTCATTCTCAAGTAGCAAAAGCATGTAATTTAGTTTTAAAAAATTAAAATACGGACTCTTGACAGAAGTTTTAGTAGAATTACATTTTATTTTAGTGCTCGTAAGAGGACATAAATGTGCTACGAAACTGTTATGTTCGGGGGACTTCATTTTTGACAGGTAATCTTCTAGTTTTATATAATATATGATATTATATATATTGTATCATAAATAAAATAAATTTTTTTAAACTTAATGTCTTGACATTATATTTCATAAAATAATTAAAAAATACATTTACATTTAAGAATTTAAGAAATACAGTCTAAGAAATATTTCTGTGATAATGAAATCTTGAAGATTATTTCTATTTTCGCGAATGCAGAGTTGCATCTTATTTCTAGCACTTTAAATGACCTCGTTCAGGGTTTCTGGCATACATTCTCTTGTTTCGGCACACAGTGTCTTTGAGATCATTTTGTATTTGCTTCCCCTTCCAACGTAAAGTTAAATACAATGTCTGTGTTTAATGCGGGTCATATTCAGCACTCAAAAATTTAACACGGGATAGGATAAGTATAAAATCGCCCCAGCCAAGAAGGAGTGAGAAAGGAATAGATACTACATTTTGAATTATGCATACGAAAACTTTTTTGAAATACATTGATATAATTCATTTACAAATACGGCAATATGTCTTTAATTTTTAAGAGAGTATGTGTCGGTGGTCATCCTCTGTCCATCCTTTTCTTTACTTGATGCATTTTGATCTATTCTCCTAAACACAGTGCCTTTCATTCTTTCAGAATGTGACCATATATTCCACTTCAGCAGTGATCACACTATTACATTAATTCTATGAAAAACTATAACTACTTAAAATACCTCAAATGGTTGATAATGGATTGTATTTACAAAACAAAATGGATGTATATACAATTACATTGGGAAAAGATAAGGAGTATGACCAAAAAATGGTTAATAAGACCATCCTAACCCTTTATAAACAATAGACCGCCTACTATTTTCCGGTCTGTTGAGAACCAACAGCTTGCTTCTTGTTTATTCAGACGGAATTTCCAGTGATTTACGTCCTGGTGGCCTTTACGTAATAACTGGTAATTTCCGAGAACGTTCTCCGGAGAGACTCGGAAGACGTAGCAGCTGCATCCTGTTGCGCACTCAAGTGGAATCGGCTAGAATCAATCGGCATTTGGGATTGCAAAAGCAGGAAACGAGAACATATTCATTCTGGATGAAAAATTAATTTTAAAAAAACATAAATATATTTAATTTTTTTTTTTGATTATTCAGATTTTTAATCTCATTTTGGATATTATTCTCACAACTTTCCGACCGATGTAACCTCCGACCTTCTTCAGGGCACGTGGCGCAACGAATACAAGTGTTTAGTTAATCAGTTCTAAACAACAGTCTTCTAGATATTTAAAATTTAAACTTGACTATAAGTGATACTAAGAATCAAAAATATACTTAGATTTCTACCCGATCATGGTTGACAGAACGAGGAAAATCCTGTAAATTAAATAAAGGGTTCAGTTCGAAATTCCGTATACAATCGCGAGTTTGACAAGATGCACCTGCATATAAGGACAGTAGTCCAAATAATCTAAATAAAACAAATTATCGACCCTTGTTTCAAACATTCCGAAGCATATTTAATATTATATTTTGATCTATATATGACTAAAACTGATGATGTGTTTCTCTGGGTAGTTTCCCTGCTTGTCACTGTAAATACGTCATCTAAAGTCGTGAGAGAGATAGAATGACATAAATAAGTAAAAAAAAAGAACAAGCGGAAAAATGAGTAAGAGGTGAAAGAGAGAATTAAAAGACATATAGAAGGTGAAGTTAAAGAGATTAATTCATGACATCACAATGAAAGAGAATAGAGAGGAAAGCGGAGAGAGAAGGGATAAGAGAGAAAGCGTCTAATTCAATCAGAGTGTATACCCGTATTTCAACATGGCCACCCCCCCCCACCTACCCCCGAGTCCAACTCTTCCTCAGCCTGGTAGAGGGAATAACAACTTAGTAGTGTCAAAGCAACCCGGCTAACAGTGCTCTGATAAAAATCTAGGAGGAGTATCATGATCCGTCGAACTCTGCTCTCTTTTTTTCATTTTTATTTTCATTCATTTGCTGGGGACGGGGCATTCTTCAAAATGCCATACGATCACCCGCTATTTACAGACTCCAACCGAGAGCTCTTTTCAGGATTCTGGCTGTTCCCTTGAGTGCAGTTGTTTGGATTTCTCTTGCACTTGGTTCACCAGATATACTTTCTAAATACTTTTTCAAGTTCTTCTTCATGAGTCCAGTGGCTCCTATGATAACTGGAATGATGGAGATCTCTTTGAGGTTCCAGTTTCTTTTCATATCATACATTAGACCCTGATATTTTGTTATTTTCTCTCTTTCAACTCTGTTTAGGCCCCTGTATGTCTCTGCCTGTAGTAATCAAAGATGTTAACCGCAAATCAATCGATTGCATGTGACCATGTTGCTTCTGACATATTCCTGGTGTTTCCTGTGCCAAACCTTCCCCTACGCCGCATGCAACCGCTGAACCATGCTCTTCACGGTGTTGGAGGTAAAACCCCTTCAACCCTGCAGTTTAACGAACAGCTGCAGACAACGAGGAGGACTTCATGCAGACAAGACAACCATGAGGCACAATCTTTGTGAGCTTTATTCAGAAGTCCGATTTTCTTAACTAAAACACGGCCGATTATATGTTGTATTGCAAAAGTCAAACCGTTAAAGGGTATTTGTAAACAAAGATGAATCTATCAAAATATGAATAAAAATGCTTTAGATTAATAATGGTTTCCTATACTTGTAAAATATTTGCTATACATATTATTACATATTTACAAAGACATTTTAGAAATTGGAATTTTCTTAATAAATAGTTGGAAATTCCTAAATGTTTTGATAAATAGTTAGCAAATTAGAACATTTTTTCATAAATATTTCGAAATTCCACAGATTTCTTAAATATTTAGAAATCCCTACATGTTTTCATGAATACTATATATATATATATATATATATATATATATATATATATATATATATATATATATATGTGTGTGTGTGTATGTGTTTGTTATTTGTGTATTTAGACAGCATTCTTTTATTTAAGCAGACATTGTTAAATATAATAGAATTCAGCTGCTTGGTTATACCTCTTTTATTTTTTCATTTTTTTTAATAATCTTTTCAGTGTCAAAAAAATGTATGAATTTTCAATACGGTTTCAATACTTCATCGGTTTGTTTTTCTTACGTCTAATCACTTCACATATGGCGTTCTCGGATATTTTTTAAATTCTCAAGCATTTTCTTCATTCGTTTTTTTTTTGTCACCTAGAGGTGATGTGATGAAAAATGAAAGTGCTATTAATATTTATAGAGCATTAAAAAAAAACCCTTAAGTCCCAGGTCGTTCAGTGGAAAATCACTCATGTAAGTCAATTTAGTTTTTACAGTTATTATATTAGTTTGCTTCTAACATTATTTAAGGGATCATCAGTTGTTTACCATGAAAAAATGTTTCGGGAATTTAAAAACAATCTAACATTATTTAAGGGATTATCAGTATATATATATATATATATATATATATATATATATATATATATATATATATATATATATATATATATATAAAGTGTGTCAGGTTGTATATGAAAAGAAATCAAAAAAAGTACTCGATCATATAAGAGAGCTAATATAATTTATTTAGATACTGTATATTACATATTTCAGCAATGTACCGCGGTTTCATCCAAAAGGGCAGATTTAGACATCTTTAGTAAATCTCTGTACCCAGTGGAATCATCGGCAAGCTGAAACGATTGTAGTCACGGCCCGATAGGGAATGGCGTCAACAATGACACAAAACCATCATTGCTGAAATATGTAATATACAGTATCTAAATTATATATATATATATATATATATATATATATATATATATAAACATGTATTAAAATACCGTGTACCATTATTAACACTAAGTGAACCGTTCAATTCGGCCACCAGACTACGTTAAAATATCGTGCTTTTACCCGCATGACTTCACCTTTAATCTATGTAACTTTAAGGTATTGTCTTCTTGTCTCGTAAGGATACTATCTAAGTCTAAACATTTGTCATTAAAGTCGTCCGTTTTGATATAAATGCGAATTTAAAATTTTAATCCTACTGCAAAAATAAGTTGGTAAGAAAACGGCCTTCTTTAAAAAGAGCGAAACAAAAATTCTGGTAAAATGATGTTTAGGCAAATTTTAGAAGAGTTTATAAAAACTACCCGGCCAATGACCAATATAGACAAGAAAACAAACACTAGGAAGTTATCACAGTACAAAAATCCGTCCGGAAAAGAAGTTCTTTGACTGCCTCATCAATCCTTACATTGGGCGAATGATTAATTATTTTTCTTTTACTGTAAGTTTTTATCTTCAATTAAATTCGTGTACATTTGATTACACTGACGATTAAAGGATACTTTTATTTTAGTGTGCTAAATCTCAATAATTGAAATATATTAGAATTAAAAAAACAGAAAAAACACTTTGATGATTAGTTGGGAAAATAAGCGAAGTAAAAAGGAAAATAAAATACTCCCCGCCAACGCCAGTTAGATACAGTTAATGACAGTATAAATAGACATGATTGGGAAAGCGATGGAATAACTTCGGGGGTATGTTGTCTATGTGTACATAGATTGGGAAACGTTTGGTTTCTTACTTATGAGCCATTGAAAAAATATTGATCAACATCCTTTATTGTATACATCTTAGACACAATGTTTATGATAGTGCACTGTCATTTCTACATATGCAATAGATAAACACAATCTCTGTGACAGGATTGCAGGTATAATTTATCTGGGATTAGTTTTGCAAACCAAACCATGAAAGTATGATACCAAACAAATACAAAATCTGTTGAGTTCAGAAGAAAGATCTGAGCGTCATGATCTACAAGGGATCCTTTGATAGCTAACATTAGGGGTCCGGTCGGCATCCTACAAATGTTAGCCCTTCTTATTTAAAGTTAAAGAATAAAACAGGTAAATAAATAGGTTCAACACAAACCAAAAAACACCCGTATAAAATTAGAGTATAATGAAATGTCATTATAAAAGTAACGCACACAAAGAAACTAAATCCCGAAGTTATGACATCGACTTTTAAAACACCCTGCATATATAGGCAATTAGACATGCTTACTAATACCTACATAAATAGATAGCTATTTGTAATAAATGGGTATCAAGAAAAGTTCAGTACTTACGCAGTTACTCCTGAGTATTGACGGAGAATAAGGAGTCAGTATCGAGTGTTGACGTAAAAGCGGACAAATGTTGCATTATAGAAGGCATAGATGCCGGATAAGAGTAAATCAAGTAGAATTAATTTTGACAATGGTTGAGCTTAGTGATGGTTAGAGTGACACACACTTTAGAAAATTAATCTTTCCCACGAAAAGAATCATCAGATAGGATAAACTGTAAGGTTAAGAAAACAAAGTAGGTCAAACATGGTTAGACACGAAGGGGGATTAGTCGAGATAACGAGTGACGTCACGTTTTGTGACTGGGAGCAAACAAAGGCTTTTGAGACACTTCTGTGTGGAAGCGAATGTATGCAGACGTGCAAATTAAATGCTGTAAAATTTTTAAACAGTGTTAATTGAGTTCAGTCATGTATTCTCGAATAAGATAAGTTATGTACCCTAACCTTTTGCAAGTTTATAAAATGAGCAGTTAGTAAAGACTAAACTGATCTCTCTCTATCTCTCTCTCTCTCTCTTTCTCTCTCTCTCTCTCTCTCTCTCTCTCTCTCTCTCTCTATATATATATATATATATATATATATATATATATATATATATATATATATATATATATATAAAGTTAATGTTTTATCTCCAGAAAAAAACTCCTTGAAATTCCAAACGAAAGTCGTCGAGTTTATTTTAGAAAATGTTTTATTATCTAGCTAAACTGAAGTCTCTAGCCGAATGATCGTCACGGCCATGCAAAATAAAAAAGAATAGACAGCGAATGAGGAAGAACACAATGAAGAAACCAGCGACGTAAGGTAGCGACGTATGGTAGCGACGTAAGCGACGCTGAAAAAGAAAGTCCAGTGTCAGGCAGTTCGCGATGAAAGAGAGAAAGACGATAGCGAGACAACGGTAAATTCACACATTGATATTGAGATGTTCATTTGCGGTTTGTCGCTTAGGAGAAAAGAGGTCAAGAGACTAATGATTGAACACACACACTCATATAGAATTTAAGGACATGTACTCACGTATAATGTACACATCCACACACTAAAAAACGTAAGTGGAGAAGAAATTTAGAAATAAGTTCAAATAACTATTTTTCAAGTAGCTTTTAAATTTCAAAACTTTCAAAAACTGTTAATTGGGGGGGGGGCGTAAAGCATTTATTCAATAATTTATTTAACGAAAACAAATTTTTCTTCTTGTTTACCCAGAAAAGGGTCATGTTTTTAAGTGTTTTATGAAGGTTAGGGTGAATTACTCGCCCCCTCCATGTTAAGAATGTGTTTAATAATTTTCTGCACATCAGTAAGTGAATCAACTTTATTTATTTATCTATCTATTTCTATTTTTAGGAATTTTTTAGGCAGCTACATCGTTAAAACCTTCAATCCTAACTTAACCCTAAATGAACCTACCCTGGTTTTGAATTCGTATGCTTTAGTTTCGTCTGCCTTTTTATCTTTTTTCCGCGACTTTCAAAATTCCGTATCGTTTGTCTAACTTAGAAAAACATCTAACAGCACCTTTTTATTCGTATCGTCGATCTTCAGACTCTTGAATACTCGGAACTGACTCGGAAATATTAGTCGAAACTCCGGACTGACTTCGTAAGTACTGAAATCCTTTGCGTGCTCATCCATTACAAGTAGATAGATAGGTAGATAGGGTAAATAAATTCATAAGTGAATCAATGAGCCACCACCACACTTAGATACAATTGGTCGACGGTTTTTGAATAAGCCATAATAATAATAATGGCGGTCCTCAATAGAATCAAATTGTTTGGCGCACTTCTCTTGGCGCTTTGATCCTCGCAATAAACGCAAACGATTGGAAACGGTTCCTTTTGATACAGTGTTTATAAATGAGTTTCAAATCGATCTGTTCACTTTCAGATGTATTCATAATTGAATATATATCTTTTTATATCTGTTTAGATAAAAGAAAATGGACCTACGGTTGCGACGATGAAAAATAAAATAGAAAATCACAAGTGATCGTTTTTTACGGCAGAACAAATGAAAACAACAAGAAAACGAACATTTAACTATAACAAAAATAAATTTAAAAGAAATACACACATTATATCGAATAAAAAGAATTGTCTTGATGCAAATATTTCATAATTTCGGAATAGATATACAATAAGATTATTTATTTATTACCAAATTAAGTAATAAAAACGTGATTTTCTCATGAATTTCATAGGCTGGTGTGTATATAGGTACACGATGAAAAAAAGGAAATCAGTACAACCGAACAATTATTTGTCAAAATCTGATTTTAAAATAATTATGTGAATTACACATAGCATTTAAAATGGGATGAAACATTTGTTCTCAACATACACACACATACATAGTATTACATATATATTATTACATATATTATTATTATAATAGATGCTATTTATTTTTATCCATATATGTTTCGTCTTTACAAAACTCGTCAGTGCAGATGGATAAAGCTATGCAACAGTCGTTTGGTTTGAAGGCTGGAATAAAACCCACACTTGACTTCAGTCCAACTTCTCTGTCCGCTCGACCAGTCATATAACATGGAAAAAAGAAAGAGAATTACCCCTACTCAAGATAGTGTTCAAACTTTACCTTTTTTTATTACTGAAAGGGCACTACGCAACATTGCTCAAATTTAGAATCCTGTATATTCTCAACAGTGTTCTTTAACTTTTTTGAGTAAAGGTATTTGGTATTATTACAATAAATATAATTTATTTTTTATCCCACACACACATATCTATCTATCTATCTATCTATCTATCTATCTATCTATCTATCTATCTATCTATCTATCTATCTTTATAACTTTATATATATATATCTATATATACATATATATATCAATATATACATATATATACATATATATATATCAATATATATCAATATATACATATATATATCAATATATACATATATATATCAATATATATATCAATATATATATATATATATGTATCAATATATATATATATATATATGCATATATCAATATACATATATATATATGCATATATATATATATCAATATATATATATCAATATATATATATATCAATATATATATCAATATATATATATCAATATATCAATATATATATCAATATATATATATAAATATATATATAATATATATATAATATATATATATAATATATATCTATATATATAATATATATGTATATACATATATCTGTATATATATATAATATATGAATATGATATATATCTGTGTATATATATATATAATATATAAATATGATATATATCATATATTTTATATAGAGAGAATGGTAGTTTTCTCGAAGTCTTGCTGGGAATAATAGCAGTACTTTTAAGAAAGCTGAGGACAATGCAACGGGTCGGGTTGGTTGTAAAATGGAGGGAACAAAAATAATAAATCGAAATGGGACTTACTATTGTTTTTCTTAAAATCTTACATAACAGCAAGTGTGGTGTTGGCTGTTTGTGTTTTGTCCGGGTGATTATTCAAAATCATTTATTTAATATTACGGGAAAAACTCTCCATTGTCAAAAATAATAGACATCAAAGCTGGCACTTCCTTACGCCAACATCTATCTAAGAAATATACTAACCACACACCCGAACTCTGCTTCCTGACCAATTGCTCTATCCCTAACACTGATATATGCCACCGCAACAACTGTGTATACAAACTAAAGTGCACCAAATGCAACAAATTCCGTTAGGAAACACAACAAGACTGCTACACCTACGCATCAAAGAGCATATGAACGCCCGTATATCCTCTTTCCACAAGCACACAGCATTATGCCACACTACTGAACATGATATTAACGTCTCTATCCTTGCCTCTGTCAGAAACATTGGGGACCTAAGAATCACAGAATTGATCCTCATTTCGATATTAAACCTCTCACTCAGTCAGCGTCACAAGCGCCATTCACAGTTCATTCTATAATACTCTACCCTCTCACCCACTGACCAACCCTCATATCTAACACTCATTATATCACAATTCCACCATTTCACCCCCCTCTCAATTTTATCATTACTTACCTCCTATATTAAGTCATCTACTACTACCACCATCACACACCCAAATAATCAACTAGGCACCTCCCCATACGAACATTCATCTCAACACACATTCAGCCACATGAGAATAAAAACCCCTAACAACCAAAATCCATAATCAACCTACTCTTACTACCCCACCAAAATAATTCACATAATAACCTGGCATTATTAATTTATTTAACAACTTGCCCCTTATTGTTATATTATGAAGGGCCCTGAAAAGAGAGTAAGTTTACTAGTATTAATTGTGGCCGGTGTGAATTGTTCGGTTCAGTGCAAATTGAGCTGTCATCTGTTTTCAACAAGGAAATCCAGTCACAGGAATGATTCACGCGTCTTGTGATATGACAATGGATTTTGGGGAAACAAGTTTCAATCAAAGGTCAAAAGGCATGACCCACCAATAGTTGACAAAAGCTAGGATAGATTAAATCACCAACGAAAATCAAAAACAATTTTCAAATATGGATTCTCTGAATAAGTGCAGAAAAAAAATAAATGAAGATTTGTCCGGACCACTAATATTTTTCAAGCCAACAGATAGAAAATGTCAGACAATAATCAAAGGAAATGAACTGAGATTAAAAGCAGAAATTAAAACTACATATGTAAACAAAAGGTTCATAAAATGAATTAATTACGCAGTAAAAATTGTTCTAAAATATAATTTCATATGCGGAGAGAGGAAGGGGACAGATGGAAAGTCATCGCTCACCAAGAGAG
The DNA here is from genome assembly GCA_963556195.1 of Sepiola atlantica. Taxonomy (NCBI): domain Eukaryota; kingdom Metazoa; phylum Mollusca; class Cephalopoda; order Sepiida; family Sepiolidae; genus Sepiola; species Sepiola atlantica. Next base: position 46,403,100 of record OY744536.1, on the reverse strand, counting down.
AGAGAAAGGGGCAGAAGGACCAACACTAGAACGACGGGGGGAAAGAGACGGCCAGGCGTCAGTATAAAAAAGCCCGGCAGGCGAGATTCGAGCAGTTTTGGCTTGAAGGTTTGAGGGGCGAGTATCACAAGAGAGAGGCCCAGCGTGGTGAACTCTAATTTCTTTCTTGAAACACTATGAACTCTGAATGTATTCCGCCAAGAAAGATACATTTTCGTTGACAAAAGTTAATCGTCGGGCGTTTTTCTCTAAGACTTTCACGATAAACGCTTTCGAAGGATACTCGAGAAATCTCTCCATTAACAGTTAAAGGGAAGCAACTCTGCCCGCCGAAAATAAGAAAAAGTTGCTTTTTCGCCGGACCAAAGCTTTTCGACAACAAACTTTTCGCCAGTGTGCGCGTCTGACCTAAGAGACCGTTCCGAGAAACGACCCCGGAAGGAAGGGGATGTAAAAATACACTTTTCGCAAAAGAACCACAAACGCAGACTTTTTTTATTAGGGACACCAAAAACAAATATGCATGTCTAATCTTTTCCCCACAGGTGTATCAATTAAGAAGAGAAAAAAATAAAGATAATAATTCCTTCATATTACTGTGTTTACGTTTTTATAACCTGTTTCCTGCCCCCATATGCCCTGAGCGACAACGTATTGCAACACTATCACCCCACACTTAAATACGTATAAAATGTATACAAATAATATACAAATATAGAAAAAAAATAATAAACAAATAAAATAAATTACACTTCACTTTTGATGAACGTAAGAGAAGCTATCAAAATCAAGATGCGGAACTCTTCAAAGCTGCCAAGGACAAACTAAGCTCCCATCGGCACCGACTTATCTCACAAATCTAGACATCTGAAGTGAGGCAGCAATCAATCTAACTGTAGCCTTATCTACGGAAAAAACAAAGAAACAATGTTCTTTTCACATTTTGGTAATTTGAAGTAAAACAAAAAAAAGGTGATAATCATGGTGTTATTTGATATATTTTGATGTTTAGTTTTTATTTTGTATAAGTATGAAAATGAATTCTCCATAATGAAAACGGAAATAAGCAGGGCCGCGAAAATTATAGAAGCATACGCTTGCTTGACATTGATTCGAAAGTCTTAGCCATCATTCTTTTTCGACGCCTCCAGAAAGATAGACACAAACAAATACGATGCACCGACCAGACTTTCGTTCTGTTTCGGGTGCTCTAACAACGCTGGTGTTACCAGCAGCCGACAGTAGTATATTTCGTAGTGTTTAAGGTGACACTTGATCGAACATCTCTCTAAAGGGTGATAGAATTCGACGGACTGCCCTCTAAACTGCGACATCTTTTTACGTCCTATTACCTTTCTACACGCAATAGTTTACTGCTAAGGTGAAGACTCGGAATTCGTAAAGGTTCGATGCGGAGAGAAATGTGCACCCTCTCTAACTTTTTTCTAATACACAATCGACTAGATAATGGATCGTTCTCTTACGGGATTTCCCTGGGTAGTTGTGCTGCGTAACTTTTCCCTCACCTATATCGATTATGCTGACGACATTGCTATATTCGGCTCCTCATCACTCGAATCAATGACTTTGCCGAAAAAATCTGAATGCAAATACATAGGTCGAAGACTCAGCTCCTTACGTCTAGTGTTCCTGCAGCCAATTGTACCCCCGTTCGCCTGAAGGATACAACCCCGGAGAAGGCCGAAACATCTAAATACTTAGCTACCACATTTACTTCAATCAAGCAAGGGCAAGAATTAAATTCATGCTCGCATCAACAGTGCGGAGTGAAATCCGAATAAACACAATGTTCCGGATTTATGCGATAGTACTTCCCATCCTTTATCACGGAGGTGAAATTTGACTACTGCGACAAGAGGAACTGCATAGACATTTGGTCTGCGATCACAACTGTTTGCGCCGACTTGTCCGTATCAGACAACTGAGTAGAATATCCAATGTCGAAGTGCGACGTGGTTGCCACATACATTCTGTCTCCCAGTTGCTTGCAGCTAACCACTCATATGGCTCCTGAACCCATGCGTGAATGGCGAAAGCGTAGGGGCGGACAGCTGAAAACCTGGCTCGTGACAGTTAACACTATATCTGGCTGTCCTGTCTACGGTCTTCGAAGTTAGACAAATGACTGGTTGTACATTATCATCGATGCTTCCGTGTACCGGAGAAAATAGAGCGCAGCGATCAAAGATGTGCTGTAGCTACCGGATGCCGCTTAACTCCACTTCCGGTGAGAACCGACTCAAGTACACGTACAAGTAAATACCCCTTGCAAGCAGATCATAGAATCAGAATGTGCCAAAAATTTATCGGCTGGTATAAAAAAAAAAGTGCCTAAAATACCTTTATTTACGTGATTGCGCCGGCAGCCAGGTGCGACACAAGATCAGTTTAATGAGGGATAACTCTGAAAGAGTACAAAATAGCTATGAAAAGAACCCGTTGGCATTCTTTTGGTAAGAGCCCCTCTGGTGAGAGGCAATATATAAGGAAGGGGCATTGTCATAGAGGATAACTTTCTATGACTATATCGAACCATATCGCATTCCGTCAAAAGAGGTCTGCAAAGAGAAAATACCAGAATGATACCAATGATTCCTCGACTAATATGAAAAAATAAAGTGAGTTACTAAATTTAAAAATATAAGAATTCATAAATTAGTCTTTCTGTTTTCCATATTTCCCTTTTTCTATTACTCTTTCTCTCTGTATCTGTTTATTTCTCTTTCCCTCTCCTGTTATTGAGTAAATAGTTTTTTATACTGGTGGCGATAGCCCTTATTGTTTACAATGGACTATTCCAATCTTTTATTTTATAGATTTTATATTCTTAAGCTCTTAATAAATATAGAGAGAGAAAAAGAGAGATAGTATGCAAAGGAGTTGTAATAAAGAGCTGATAAACACTGTATAAGATAAAAGTAGAGTATGAGTAAGGCTGAGCGTAATAGACAAAAATGTAATTAGAGATCGATCATTTAGTAAATTTTTAAGTGCAGCTAATTGGAACATTTAAAATAGAAGGTCCATTTTTTAAACAGACCCCAATCCTAAAACCACGGAATATTTTAACATGTATTTTGTGTTATTATATATAAGAAAAAAACCTTAGAGAAATACATTACGTCAGCTTTAAGTGCGATCATTTATTTAAGCCATTTCTCTAAAATTAATCATGTAAAGTAGACATCAGATTTACTTTTGTAGTTGCCATTCTTTTCAATACACACGTTCAAATAGTATATAAATAAACACACACACACACACACACATATATATATATATATATATATATATATATATATATATGCGTGTGTGTGGGTGTGTGTTGCAATACCTGATTCTTCGGGGGACCCGGTAGCATCAAACAAAACGCAACGATAGAGACAAGGACGTGCTCGAGAAACTCTGTTTCTTTATTCTTCACCACCACTGGTGTAAGTAGGGTGTACACACATATATATAATTAAATATTTCTTTGTTAGCAAAAGTCCTTTGGCATTATTTTTCTTTCCCTTGTCTTATGAAGAAACCTCTTACTTTACCTTGACAGAGGTTGATTTTCGACTCTACCCAACGTAGGTTATTTTCACGAAAACCAGGCAGAGTGATTTACCTTGCAACCTAGAGAGAAACACGACAATACGTTCTGTAGGAGTCTGCTCCCGGAATCTAGGAAAATTCTTGTGACCGTCACGTCAGTTGTTTACGGCAGTTCAGCCGTGGTAGGGGTACCTTTCTTCGGGGCTGACCCACGACAAGTTTTTCTCCATATCCTCCCAACTTGATATCTGCTATGTAAGCGCTCATTCTTCCTTTATTTAAAACCGCCGTTTTAATTTCTGACTTTGCACTCCAGGTGCCTTCTTCTTCTGTCCTCGTGCGCCTGACACTTTTAAAGATTACCGTGTCGTTTTTTTACGATGTCATACTCCGAAATGAACTCGTCGACCTAACACACCTGGGCTTGTTCAAAGGTCATCGATTCATTTCCGTTGTTGTTTTAGCCTAATTGATAATCTATCTAGTATTCGGCTTTTCTTCATTATTGCAGGGGCATGCCCTTAGCCTCCCCGTGACGTCTTATGCGTTATTACTCAACATGTTTGCATCATTATTTTATATATATATAATTTATAACTCGCAGCGACCATGCGCATTCAAGTTCTATTCTATTTAAAACAGACATTTTCAACAATAGTCCACAACACCGGACGTGACACTTCACCAACACCAGGAAGTAAATTATGGAAAAAAAAAAGGTTATACCTTTATTTGTCTTGGCTCTGATGAAGCTTGTTTTTGTCAAGCGAAATATTAGCTAAAAAAAAAAATCAAGATGAAGAAAAAAAAATAGGAAGGTATTTTGAAATATTTTATTAAATGTTTCGAAATATTTTTATTTTTCTTTTGATTTAATTACTCGCATCTAATACATGGTTTTTGAAGGCTTTTTTGCCTCTATATTTATATTAACTTACAAAAGATGCTTTATAAAATGAACTTTCCTAATTTATAACTCGCAGCGACCATGCGCATTCAAGTTCTATTCTATTTAAAACAGACATTTTCAACAATAGTCCACAACACCGGACGTGACACTTCACCAACACCAGGAAGTAAATTATGGAAAAAAAAAGGTTATACCTTTATTTGTCTTGGCTCTGATGAAGCTTGTTTTTGTCAAGCGAAATATTAGCTAAAAAAAAAATCAAGATGAAGAAAAAAAAAAAACGGAAGGTATTTTGAAATATTTTATTAAATGTTTCGAAATATTTTTCTTTTTCTTTTGATTTAATTACTCGCATCTAATACATGGTTTTTGAAGGCTTTTTTGCCTCTATATTTATATTATATATATATATATATATATATATATATATATATATATATATATATATATATATATATATATATATACAGGGTGGGCCAAAATAAGGGTCCTATCTTTAAATTTGAATAACTTGAATTTGAATAACTTCCACAAAATTAAAGTTAAACTCACCAAACTTTATGTGGGTGTAGACTGACCCTTCCGAGATTTTTTGAAATAAACAAAACAAATTTTAGCTGAAAAACACTTCTTAAAACTTACAAAAATTAAAGTATTGTTTTTTACACTGTTTTGAGTTTTTTAAGCAAAAATAATGTTTTCTAAATGAGGGTAAGTTCCTTAGGGCTAATACGGCTTATGCTTACTTCGGAAGGGGTCCTTTACTTATTCTAAAAAAAAAATTAAAAAAATCAATAAATAAAAAAGTTATGAATTTTTAAAAATAGGACCCTTATTTTTGCCCACCCTGTATATATATATATATATATATATATATATATATATATATATATATATATATATATATATATATATTAATATCCCCAAACATTAGTTTCTCCGTATTCCGACTCTTTAGTTTTGGTAGACATGTCAAGAGTTCTCAGGCCTAGATTCAAAACCTGGCGACATTTATTTTAATCAACCACGGAAAAAGTTGAGTATATTCTTGAGTTCACCTATTCGTTACTAGCTGCACTTTTTAAGATCGATATCTAATTAAATTCTTAACCAAATCTCAAATTGCTTACTTTGTTGAAACGGACAGCGACCCAGCTACATTTTGCCATAAGAAACACACATTTGTGTACAGAGAAAAAGCTACATAAAAAAATGTGATTGCGAAAGTGAGGCAGTATCGCGGGTGTTCGCATTTTAATTAAAGTAGATTTTCTATTTAATAAAATAAAAGTATACATTTTAGAGTTAAAATAACAGAAAATGGACAAACGTATCTATAAAGATGTCGGTCTTATTTAACCAAAGTAAAAAAAAGTTATTAGGTAAAAATGTTATTGTATAAGCAGTCAGGAAGAAAGGAATAGGAAATGAACGCAGGTAAAACAGAATTTTTTCCCGTTCTAAGAAAAATCACCGTTCTTACCCTTCAAAGCTAACTTGCGATATCTTGTTTATTTTTTTGGTTATTTTAATAAAATTTTGATTCTTCTTGTGGCATTAATGTTTTTACCAGGCTACTTCAAGTTACGATACTATTTTCGGCGATGAGCGAATTTTTTTAATGTGAAATAATGATGGTGTTTTGAAAATTTAATGCACGGGCTATAGTGTGTCTTTCTCTACATATAAATATAGTCCTATCTTACATAAACAAGAGCACTCTTCAATATGGTTGACTTCAAATAGGGTTAAAAGTTGTCTTTCACAACTAAAGTTCAGTTGAACATTTTAGAAATAAATTCAATATAAAAAGCGAAACAAACCTCAATAAATTAAATCTGTTTTAATATGTATAATAATTAACTTCAACATTTATTTAAGTTATTTTTAAAATTAGAATAGGGATATTTATATTAAAAATTAAACTTTTTTATCTAATTATTTTTTTAGAATAATTTTTAAATTTTAAATAGAATGTAAAAAGATTATTTTTACTATTACGGTACTGCTCAGTAATTAAATTATTAACTGAATATAATTGTTAGATAGCTAAAATCAATAAAAATCGAAGAAACCAAACTGTCCACGTTTTAATTTGTTTTTGGCATATTCCTATTTTAGACACAACATTATTTAGAGTGAATAAGGGATAACCTTTTGCCAATTACGAATTTAAAATTTCATGTTGAAACATTAACAATAATCTATTTATGAATTTCCCCTAAATATTGAAAGATTATTCATTGACACATTATCAATAAAGTTAATAGAAATATATAGAATACTCATAAAGTATATTGAAAAATGCGAGCATGAAAGATAATATTGTTTATAGTATAAATTTGGAAATGTATAGGACAAGTTATTAAATTTGCAAACATATAGGACAAGTTATTTCTTTTACTAAAGCAAAAAAGAAAACTTTTACTTTTAAATATTGCAGCAAGGAATAAAATTCAGAATTGCAATATTCCTATACATAAAATATTATAATATTGTAAACTACAAATAAATCAAATTGTAATTAATTTTAAGTAAAATACAATTTTATTTAATATAATTATTGTAAACAATTAATATTTAAAAAATAATAGTTAATTATTCATCTTTCGAAAATTATCTAAAATGTTTTTATTAATAATAAGATTTTATTGATAATAATATACTAAACTATTAGTAGATAATTAGTAATTATATTAATACATTTTTAATGAATATTATTACTATTTATAGGTCTAATATTACTTTCATTTTTATAATATTATGATGTAGTTGAAGTTTTTGATTTATTTATCAGTTTGTAAAATTAGTTATTTTTTTACTGAATTTGAGGTGACAGATAAGCCAAGTTTATTGTAAACAAATATAATTTCGTTTTTTAATTATAATTAAATAATATCCAAGTTTTATTTCGTAATATGTTATATTGTTTCAGTTCATATTTTAATAATTTATTAATATGAATCTTTTAATTTAAAATGTTATTTGGTATTTGGTAATATTTTAAGCAAAACTGTTCTTACTATTTTTACTAAATGTAATAATTTATCCCATGCTTTACGAAATGTAATAACCTGTCTAATATTTTTCCAAGTTTATACTCTTAATATATTTTTCTGCTAAAATATTTCTATATAATATATATATATATATATATATATATATATATATATATATATATATATATATATATTATAGGTATATTTAGAAACATTTTTTATATCCATAGACATATATCTTTCATTTTTCTAGAATTCTCAGTTTGAAGATAAGTGTTCGGCCAGTCTCACGAGTCGATCCCCGGACGTGTATAATCTATGACCCAAATCCGACGTCTTAGTCGCCACGGCTATCGTAACAGCTACATGGAATGAAAAGAAATAAAGGCTATTACTGTTTTCATAAGCGAACATATAGCAATCCACCGAATGTGTTGTTTGTGTATATATAATGGCATTGTAATTTAAGGATGGCAGTCAGTTTTAAATCAAATCTCAAAGTTTATGTGGACAGGGAATGCAGTATCAATATGAAAATAAAACAATTATTTCCAATATTAAGTAAATGTTGTCTTTAAGAAACACTACATCTCGTTGACAGATTAAATCGATCGCATAATGTTCGTAGATCGTAATCACGATATTTATTTTGAAATAAAACATTCTGAATGATTCAGGATATGAAAACAAAACTGATCTCAATAGATTAGAATACAACGTAATATAGTTGATAATCTGATGTAGTTTTACTTCAAACATATATCAAATTTTCATTATAATAAAATTCGGACGAATTTTGAAAATTGACGGAGAAGGCATGATTGCAATCAATAGTGCATATAATCGTATACCTTATACTTACAATCAAGATCATAAATCATTCTCTAGAAAGTATAAAGTCTGATCAAGAATCGATTATGTTTAAAGTTCACCGCTTAGTTTTGGGATAAAGGTGATACCCGCTGAAAGCTCTATTTGAAGGGGTGTCTATAGTGAAGCAAGGTTTGACCAATGTCTAACCGCACCTCTCCTTAACCGGCTTGAGTTCACTATAAGCGCCCCAGAAACAAATCGGGATAAGCAGAGAAAGACTAGTGTTATTTTAGAGTTTTTATTTGTGAGTAATTGCACAACCTAGGCTTCAGAGTAAAGTTTATCATACTATTTAAGTTGTTGCTGCTAAGAGGATATATGGATTCCTATATTTTCTAAGAATATTAGTGAATGAGATACAGTAGCCATGATAAAACGCCAAGCCAACAGTCGGTGTCTGTAAAAGTCTGAGCAGAACATATAATAGACATTAAAAATGTTTAACAATGGCGAATATAGGTTTCGGCGTGAGTTGTTAAGTATAACAGAAAAACGGTTACAAAAGTAAAGGTAATTTTAGTTGCTTTTCCTTTCTCTTTCAACTTTAGCTCAAAATAAAATTTTACACCTATTGATTACCCTTTTATCCCGTATTACCGACATTCGAATTGTAAGTGTATATTCATGTATAAAAATCGAACCAAAAGTGTACAGTCATGTATAAAATTCAAAGCGTAAATGTACAGTCATGTATAAAATTCGAACCGTAAGTGTACCGTCATGTATAAAATTATATGCGTAAGTGTAGTCATGTATAAAATTATAATTGTAAGTCTATAGTCATGTATGCAATTCGAACCGTAAGTGTACAGTCATGTATAAAATTTAAATGGTAAGTATACAGTCATTTATAAAATTTGATTCTTATGTGTTCAGTAATGTATCAAATTCGAACCGTAAGTGTACAGTCATGTATAAAATTTGAACCGTCAGTGTACAGTCGTATAAAATTCGAACCGTAAGTGTACAGTTATTTATAAGATTCGAATTGTATATATACAGTCATCTATCAAATTAAGACCGTATGTGTAGTCATGTATAAAATTCGCATCGTATGTGTGATCATGTATAAAATTCAAACTGTATGTGTACAGTAGGGGAGGTCGATTTTGAAACTGTAAATTATCGCACTCGAAGAAAGTTGCCAAATAATGTCAAAAGTTACCACAAGAAATATTTTTCTTCAAAATTTTGTATTTATTTGAGCATTGCAACTTTAAGATCAAATAAATCGAGATTTTTTCTCACTGCCGAGATTTCACCGGCAGATGTGTCGCCTTAAATTAAACCCGGGTTTTAACAAAAAAAAGTAATACATTACTTAATAATAAATATTTTAAAGTTTATTATTATTTTTCTTAAGAAATTAAATGTACATATTCAAATTAAAAAGGAATAAAACACTATGATATTTAATGTTATATATAAATAATTATTTGTTTACATAGGCGTTTTATTTATTGGATATTTTTTATGGTATTCACCGGTTGAAAATTCATCGGGCGAATTTGACTTCCCGTGTTGATTGTCTGTTTAATTATCACACATATATATTGAATTGTCGAGCGCTGGCTTATCTACTCCCACTTTCCCGACCTTTTGTCACACCTTACCTTGTGGGAGTTAGATAAATAAAAACTAGTTCAGCCAGGGGGTTTTACCCCACCAAATAAACCGGTATCGTCCGGGCCTTTGGGTCTGGATTTACGCACGTCTATTGGGGCTTGTCCGTCCTGTGCAGTTCTAGGAGGTGCATCTCCCAGGTTTTGCCTTCCCTCTTTGGGGAGGAGTAAGTTTATTGCTTACTGTCTGAGGCGGCCCTACCGGGGAATGCCGACGAAGCTGCCCAGGCAATTTTTAAATGGCCAGAGTGCTCACCTCTCGAGCACTGGCTTTCTCATCCCACTTTCCTGACCTTTTGTCAATCTTACCTTGTTGGGGGTAGATAAATAAAATCTAGTTCAGCCAGGGTTTTTTACCCCACCAAATAAACCGGTATCGTCCGGGCCTTTGGGTCTGGATTTACGCTCGTCTATTGGGGCTTGTCCGTCCTGTGCAATTCTAGGAGGTGCATCCTCCCAGGCTTTGCCTTTCCTCTTTGGGGAGGAGTAAGTTTATTGCTAACTGTCTGAGGCGCCCCTACAGGGGAATGCCGACGGGGCTGCCCAGTCAATTTTTTAATGGCCAGAGTGCTCACCTCTATAGCGCAGGGTTATCTAATCCCACTTTCCTGACCTTGTGTCACATCTTACCTTGTTGGAGGTAGATAAATAAAACTATTTCAGCCAGGAGTTTTTACCCCACCTAAAATATATGTATTGGAGTTGATGGGAGAATGGATAAGGACACATTGATGTATAAGGAAATTGTGGATGAAAATAGACAGAGAATTATGAAAAAAACTAAGGGACCAGAACACCATTTAACTTTTACAAAAGAAACACCATGTGAAAGTAAATATCTGACACATAGAGTTCTTCCGAATAGTGGTGCAACAGGTGCTGTTCATGCAGATCAAGTGGTGGATGTTTTGCATGAATTCCACAGTGAGAACAGTATCAAGGCTATACTTGTTGACAACACTAATACCAACACAAGTTGTGATGGTGGAATGGTTGCAATTTTAGAAAAAAAACTTTTTAAAACTCTTCACACAATTGGTTGCTCTTTGCATCATAATGAACTACCTTTCAGAGCCCTTTTTAAAAACATAGATGGTTGCGCAAAGGGCCCTACAACATTCAGTAACCCTCTGGAGAAATTATGCTCAAATGATTGATATGATTTACCCCAAATATCATTTTCCAAAATTGATGAAATACATGATCTTAGTTCTGACCAAAGACTCCTTTATGAATACACAGTAGGTATTTCTAGAGGTAAGGTTGACTCTAGATATGCCTCCTGGAAAATTGGTCTTTTAAACCAAGCAAGATGGTTAACTTTGGCCATCAGGCTTATGTGTTTATGGACTCGTGGTGCATACCCACAAAGGCACACAACAAAACTACACTATGTAGTAAATTTTATTGTAAATGTGTATGCCACTTTTTGGTTTGAAATTAAAAGAAATAGTAAATTCCACAATCAGTAAGTGCACATTTTTAATATGACCCAGAGGATTAAGGAGCAGCCTCAGGAAATCCAAGATATCACATTTAGAAATATACAAGGTAATACATTTTGTTTACTGCCTGAAAACTTTCTATATTCCATGGTTAAATCTGAGGAGATTGAAGTAAGAGAAGAAACTTTAAAAAGAATTTTGGCCATTAGGTAAGTAATATTTATTCATATATCTCTGACTCAATTATTTATTCCAATTTATAGAATGATTTTTAAAGATTTTATCTAATTTCACCATAATTATTAAAGCAGTACAGATTGGAATTTTTTAATAATTCAATTAATTAATTTGTTCTTTCAGGAGTGAGGAGTCAACCAGAAAAAGATTAAAAAGAATACTACCTATTAATTTTAATGCCACACATTGGACACAATTAATAGATTTAAAATTATGCGGCATTTTTGAACCACCAATGACGGAAGATTTTACTGAATCTGAACTTCGAGAATCGTTGATGAATGGAACCAAGCTTGACTTGCCAGATTTGCCCTCACATTCTCAGGGTGTGGAACGGGCAGTTAAGTTAATAACAGAAGCTTCACAAACTGTATATGGTTTTGAAGCAAGGCATCAACACATTACAGCCAAAGTTTTGAGTCAGAAATTGAGACCAGCATTTTTGTCTAAGGGGTCTTATATGGAGCAATTTGACTCTCTATATTAAGCTTCATTAAAATAGTGTTAGGTTTTTCCTTATTTCTTTGCTTGTTATATTTTCACTAATAACAGAAAAAATCATTTTTTTAGGTATTCAAATATTACTGTTTAATTCATAACGTTAAAAGGTAGTTTACAAAAGCAGATACTGAAAATGAGGGGGGGGGGCAAATTTTCAATTTGAAGATTTCTTTAATTCATATCATTTTTATAAAATAAAAGGACATTCCCTGCTTTTAAATGCTAAAATTATTTGGTTTTCACACCAATATTCAAGCAAATCTTGCAAAAACGAGGAATTTTCAGTATATTCTTGTCTACGATCTTTGATACCAAACGCTCAAAAAACCGCTGAAGTTTTTGATCTAATTTTTTGCATGAGTATTTAATAGGTCTATATACAACTTTCGGAACGTGCCTTTTTTTAATATTTAAAAAAAAGTGTAAAATCGACCTACCCTAGTGTACAGTCATGTATAAAATTCGAATCCTAAGTGTATAGTGATGTAAAAATTTGGATCGGAAGTTTACAATGATGTATAACATTCGAATTGTAAATAAACAGTCATGTAAAACTTCGAATCGTAAGTGTACACTTATATATAAAATTCGAACCGTAAATGTACAGTTATGCATACAATTCAAATGGTAAATGTGCAGTTATGAATAAAATTCTTATGTAAATATTCAGATATTAAGTGAATAATATGTATAAAATATGACCCTAAGTGTACGGTGGTGGAAAAATTCGAGCCGTAAGCGTACAGTCATGTATAAAATTGGAATTGTAAGTATTCAGCCATATATAGAATTGGAATTGTAAGTGTACAATCATGTATATAACTATAACCTACAGTGTACAGTTGTGTATAAATTGGAACTGTAAGTGTACAGTCATGCATAAAATTCAAACCGTAAGTGTACAGTCATGTATAAAATTCGAATCGTAAATGTACAGTCATGTAAAGAATTCGAACCATAAGTTTACAGTCATGTATAATATTTGAGTAGTAAACGTACAGTTATTAATAAAAATCGAACCCTAAGTGTACATTTATATATAACATTCAAATAGTAAGTGTACAATCATGTATAAAATTTGAACCGTTAGTGTACAGTCATGTTTTAAATTCGAATTGTAAGTGTACAGTAATGAATAAAATTCTATGCGTATGTGTACAGTCATGTATAAAATTCGAATTTTACTTGACAGTCATGTTTGAAAAGACTAGTCTACAATGTATACATCGATATAGATATGTTCAGTCGATTTTTGTTATTAACGATACGATAATCTTATTAACATATATGTATATTCTAATTGTTGGCATAATTCTAAGTACTTACGTAGCCTCATGCATCATGATATAAAGCTATTGATGGAAAGCGAATAACCTCTGTAAATATGCATTCGATGACCACCTTATATTGAAGTTATAAATGCACAATTCCGAATTGCACTTCACCTAACGCAGCATTTCTGGAAGACTTGTTCGCTCGTACTTAGGATTATAAAAATAGATTGGGTTATTTTTATTGCCCTGTCATAGCGTATCTTCGATGGTCTGGGGAGGACCTCAAGAGGCCGATAAATATAGTCATGAGTTTTCTGTTTCGCGGCAAGAGAAAATAAAACTATTCTTAATTCTAGTTTTAATGTTTACGTATACATTTTCATATCGCTAGTCAATCTTTATTTCCACGCGATTTATTCATACATTCCATTACCTCATCACTAAACACTGTCTGATCTTATGTTGTTTTCGTTTTCAATGTACTCAACATTTGCACTTGTTTCATTTTGGTACATTGCTGCTGGCTATTAGTGCGCCGCTCTGCGCATGCGTAATTGTAACGGGGAAATGAAGCAGGTTGATTTACTGCAGCAACACACGTGACGACGCGTATAGTGTATTTAATATTGGGAAAGAAAATGGCTAACGCGTCCACTCTATTTACGCGTCTCCCTACAGGATCAGAGTTAGACACAAGGTCAGTTTTTAATGTGAGTCAAATCGACCTCCCACAAAAACGTACTCTGGATTGTGACAAAAAATAAAAATAAAAAATGGCCACAGTCTTTAACGGATTTTTCCTTCGCCGACCGAGAACAGAAAAGATGAAGTGTATTATCAGCACAGACATGTCATTTCGCTTTGAGCCAAAAGGGCCGAGGGACTCATTTAATCTCATCGAAAGTAGAGAACGGCGTTCACAAAGACGTTAGTCCGCGGATTCAATGACTCGGTCTATGCTGATTGGTTGATTGGTTGATAATCTTCGGTTATATAAATCAGATTTCGTTTTGACGGTTCAGTCGCAATCAGAAGGAAATAAGACAATGCAAACCCGTGTGTACTTAACTTCTATATAATTAAGTTGTAATTCCTGTCTTTTTGTTTGTATGTTTGTTCACAAACGTCTCCCAGGATTTTGGATATAGACCCCTATAAACATGCATATTAATAAACAACCCAGGGCATTATGCTAAGATTATTTTAATTTGTTCAATAATATCGTTAGAGTCTGCATTCGCGCTGGACAACTTTATTGTATTGTTGATCTAAGTTTAGAAACATGTAATTAACAGCACATGAGGATTGGTAGTTCCTCGCCTACGATTTACAGACGTTTTCTGAAGAGAAACGGGCGAGCATGGGTGGGGATAGATGCATCCATGAACAGACAGACATTCATCTTTCAAATCGATGTCAACGTTTACTTCTTTTTTGTTGTTTTTTTGTTGTTTTGAAAGTTGGCCAATAACGTACTGGTAACGGGGCTAAATCTTTGTTTAACCGGAATTTATAATTCATCATCTTTTTCCTTGGCTGCGCGCCGGGGAAAATTATTAGCGCCGTGGATGTGGAAGAGATTAGAATCAGAAGATATTGCTCTCCCGAAGAGTCTTGCATGAAACGTATATACAAACAAAAAACAAAATATTCCTTCACAATCAAGATATGGGTGGAACTTCGAGAATTGTATAGAACTTGTGGCTTGTGGGAGCGTAGTACGCACGAACATAGAAAGAAGTGAACTCTTTTGTAGCCAGGAAGCGAAGAAAGCGAATGGCAAGCAGATCTTTCCCTCTTTCCCTCTCTCTCTCTCTGTTTTTCTCTCTCTTTCTCTCTATCCCTCTCTCTCTTTCTCTCTTTCTCTCTTCAACCGCTAGCTGGTCGCTAGGGTATGATGATATAAAAGTTTGTTCAAGTGCGCAATTCTTCTCTACGCCTCGAAGTTGGTGTTCCGTAACCCGACATTAAAAGAAAGAATACACCGTTATCTCATATTATTATGTTGCATATTTTAACCTGGATAAAAGGAAATTGAGTTTAACAACACATGGGTAATTCGAAGTTGGGTAATGCGGGCAAAAGGGTGATCAACACTTCTACATCATAGATCAAAGATATTATCTCTTTCACACTTTGTTCTTTGTCTTTATACACATACACTTACACGCATACAATCATATATATATATATATATATATATATATATATATATATATATATATATATAAATAAAATGACTGATTTGATGTCATTTTCGAAACCCAAAAAATTTTACACATGTTTCTGGAGAAAATTCATAACATACTTGATATCCAGATTTTCATATAAACATTGAAAATTGATTCTCATAATGATCGATCTAAACAGTACACAAGACTTATTTTTTAATATTATGACAGGGTTACCTTTCAAATAAACATCTGACGTTATCTTTCATTGACACAACAGGCAGTGCTATTTGGAGTCTGAGTAGCAAGTTTTTCAAGATGTTCGCTACTCTCCACTTCTTTAGATAACTGTTTCCAATCATTTTGCCTTATCACAACCGCCGTTTACGATTGGATTCTTGCCTATAAATGCTGTCGTTTATTTTTCTGTAATTTGAGTGACAATACTCTACCCCGGGATTGTAGTACACTCCGTGTACTCTCAGTGGAAACTTTTATGGTACTTCTCTTCTTGATAAATCATAACTATTGTTATGGCCGCAGCAGATGCTGATGCTACCACATAGGTGTGTTTTGCAATTTATTTTTTAATTTCTTATTTATTTTTTAAGATTATTATTATTATTATTATTATTATTATTATTATGATATTTGTCACCTTTTTCCTAATTTTATATTTATATTTTACTATGTAATTTAATATTGTGTTATTACGTGCCTTAATAATCATTTCAGAATTCTGCCACCAATTGCATCTATGTTTCAAATAATTTTTATTAAATCTTTTATTTAGAGGACGATTTACTGAATTTTATATCGATACGATAAAATATGTTTATACCTAGGCTGATTATACGGTGGGGAGGGGAAACCAAATGATATTTCTATTTCTTCTATTTTTATTTAGGTTTTTAGTATTTTACTTTTTATATTTAATTTAAATATCGACATACCCGCTATTTTTAGATCATCATTAGCGTTATGCTAGTTCATTTATCTATGTTCTCTTTTAGTCTGATGACTGTTGGCATTAACAATAAATGAGTTCAACGACCAACAATTTATTGGCAGCTCTTCCTTATTAACATTGAGCATGTTTTGGTAGGCACTTATTTCATTATGATTTCTTTGAATCAATATGTAAATTTAGATTTGGTTCAGTAAAAATAATTTGGATTCCTCTTTTTTATTAAATGAAAGTGATTGAGTGCATTTTGCCTTTTGCTTTGAGGTTCGATATTACAACTGTTTCCGTTAATTCGGTTAACTAGATTAATATTTATTGATTCTAGTTTTCTTCATAACAGGTAGACTACTCCATTTGTAACCTATTTCACATGATTTTGTTACCATAAAACTCAGCGTGACTGTGTTGGTGAAACAGCTAACCATTTTATTTGATGCACGATGTGTATTTTAATATTTACATTTTTAGATACAATCTTAATATATATATATATATATATGTATATATATATATATATATATGTGTGTGTGTGTGTATAGATATACATATATATATATATATATATGTGTGTAAATAAATAGTAAGCCCTACTTAAATTCATTATCTTTGTTACTTCCAGCTTACCACCTACCCGGCAATCTGCATTACCCTCAGCGTTCTTAAAATACTACTAATATATATATATATATATATATATATATATATATATATATATATATATATATATATATATATATATATAGTCTCGGAAGTTTCTCAACCATTAAAACTATATAAAAAATAAAAAAAAAACTTATAGTCTCAAGTCTTCCAGTGGAAAATCACTCATGTAAGTCAATTTATTTTTTACAGTTATTATATTAGTTAGTTTCTAACACTATTTTAAGGGATCATCAGTTGTTTACCATGAAAAACTGTTTCGGGAATTTCGTTGAATATGACAGACAACTTATGTGTGGATATATTTGTGAGGATCCTTTACATTAGACTAATCAGGGTCTTTGTTTCGATGTGGACTTGGCCAGTAGATCTGCCATAATCGTTGGTGTCCCAAGTACTTTCGAGATTATCCGGGCCCATTCCCAGGAGAATCAGTTTATATTAATAAGTAATTTTGTTTCTGAATTATATTATCACTACGAAACTAAATTTATCATTATAACTATTTTTGAACGATATTGCTAGTATTAAAGTTGATTCTGTTAATGACTGGAATTCATAACGTTTTTCTCTCTTGCAACGTTATAAATTCAAGAAATGAGATAATTTCCAGATGCCAACATAAGAGGAGATTTAAATACGTCCAGCTTGTAACCCCCAATAGACACCCCCACCCCAGAACACATAAATACACATAACCCGACATCGTCATACCCCTATATATCTAGATCGTCCTCACTCTCCTATTAGAGTTAATTTTAACCCAATAGCAAAGCACATAGTTAATTTTTAAAATAAATGAAAACAGAAACCACCACTTTATAATATTTTATCCCCCCTCCAGGAGATTAGATACAAGTGTCATGTGGGTTTGATGGAAGCGTTTTCAGTAGAATGACTTGGATTTGAACCTGGCACACCCAGGTTCTCAGTCCGCGTCAGTACCAACTAAGCCACTGTGCCACCCCCAAAGTGAATTACCCAACCATACGACTTCTTAGCATCGATCTTCCACTACAGATAGACCCTACTGCCCCCACCTCTCTCAACAAATATCAACCTAATACTAAAAGCTAACAGATTAGTAATACCCCCTGACGGTCTGATAATTCAATATGATGTGATATAAGTTAATATAATATTAATCTAAGTACATACACCGAATTTCACCTTTTAATCCCACTAGAATCAGTTAACATAATTTAATATAATATTAGTCTACGCAAAATTATAATATGCCTTACCTTCAGAATATACACTCACATTTTTTTATACATCTGCTCTGAAAGTAATCTTCCTCCTTTTGATAATAATAATAATAATAATAATAATAATGATAATAATAATAATAATAATAATAATAATAATAATAATAATAATAATAATATCAATTGGGGCTACCTATTAATCCCATTCACAATATCTCTCTATCTGATAGCTTCCCCGCACTTAGAAACCTTTAGTTCACCTCAAAATATAAGCAACTGAATCTCCCACCCCACAGATACACCCAACACAGCTTTAGCTGACAACACAAACAAAAACTTGAATTTATAGACTTTACCAATCCCCCAACCCAACCCACAACTTCACACACACCCTTAAAACATTAGCTGTACGCATTATTCCTTTTTGATTTCGGTGGATCCAGTTCTGTTCTCTTTAGTCGGCAAAGCTTCCCACCAAAAGCAGAATATTTAAGATAATATATAAAACTTTGAAACATCTTTCTGCCCGGGAAGCCAGGTTTTGAAGGAAGATATGAACTTTTCCACATTTTCAACAGACAATCTTCACCTCAGATTTGCCGAATTGGATATTTAAAATACTAGTCCAGGTTTTGTACATTTAACTCTATGGAACTATACACATAAGTGAGATATTTTTGAACCCTCTACCTTTTACTTGAAACCCTGTAAAAATTGTTTAAAAAACTTTCTCCACTTCTACAAACCTTTGCTATTTTGCTATCTGCACCATAGCGCCCCCTTTTGTCTTCGAAAATGGCTACTCAATACTGCTAATTTTTCCTTCCGGCCATTTATTTCTTCATCCCCAACCTTTCTAGTTTTATTCTTCAATTTTTCAAAGTGAAATGAAACTAGGTAATACTTTTTTTATTATAAATACCACATTACCAAATTTTATCCTCTGACGAGAAGAGTTTTATCTTTGAAACACCATGGTTTAATGATTAATGTAACTCCTTGCATCTAAACTTTCGATGTAATAAAATTTGTATTAATTTTATGTAACTTTATGTGATTTTATGTAATTTTATGCAATTTTTTTATCTTCATCTTTCTTTCTTTAAAATATATATATATATATATATATATATATAGAGAGAGAGAGAGATACATGTATATCTATATAAATATATATATATATGTATATATATATATATATATATGTATATATATATCAATATCTATATATATATATGTATATACAAATATGTATATAAATATACATATGTATATATTAATACGTATATATATATACATATATATATATATATTTATATATATATATATATATATATATATATATATATATATATATATATATATATATATATATATATATACATATATATATTTCCAGATACAAACACAAATAATTCACCTCCTAGCAGTCACATATTTTGATGTACTATTCCTTTTAGGTTTAAATTTTGGTGTAGGAATACAGAACTTTGTTTGATTATTTCTCAGAGCACACACGCAAATTGGTTTTTCATCGTCTAAACATTAGGGGTTAAGACATCATATAAACAAGAAGTATGTCGTTGACACACTTTTGTGAAGATTGAGTTTTAGCTGTTTTTTCTGTTTAGTGCAACCCAAAATATAAGGTATTTCTATGTAACTTTCAGTGTCGTCTGTTGCTGACAATTTATTTATCTACGGAGTTCAATGGACTTTCTATCTCAGCCAACTTTAATTATAACGGATAACGGATAACATTCACCTTTTCTTTCCGTCATAAGCCTATGTATAGTGATGACTTTATAGTACTAGAAACAAACAAAGTTGGCCAGAAGTTCTAGTTGGCAGAAATTAAGTTTTTAGTCGGGGTATAGGAATGGACTTCGGGATAGAAAATGGGCATTGCTTCAGATAAAAATTTAAAGGGATAGATTAACCTAATCGTGAAGTAATTTTAGCACCGACACAGGGCGTTCATTTTTTTGATGGAATTCGCTCTAGACAAGGCATTAAGCCACTTGATGTAAGGAGCTAAAAATTATTTCAGAAAAACTACTCAAGGTCAAAAACAAGCCAATATAGATAGATTCCAACTCAGAAAACCAGTACCTGAGTGTTCTGAAAGCTAATATAATGAAACAGATTGTAAAAAGTTAAAACCTCAGAAGAAGGAGAAATAACTTAAAACTAAATTATATTGCAAAATTTAAGAAAATAAATAAACACTTTGGCGGTAGTCTTGGTACGATACTCCGGAGCTTTCATAAACTGGTCAAATAAAGAACTCAGAAATCTGAAACGAAACAACTTTCGAAGGATCATGTTGACTGACTTTATGTAACAAGAAAAGAAAGAGAAAGAATGCCGCCAAGTGTTTACTATTGTGCAGACAGAGCAATGAAACGATTTACTAAATATATAAGATAAAATACAGTGGCACTGATAACCTTTACTACACACAACAGCAAAGTTTACAATATGGTAAACACTAACACGAGAAACAAAGCGGTAAATTTTGTTTTTAATCGGAAGAAAAGAAACAATTGAGGGACTGAAAAAATACACATCAGAAAGCAAAGATAGGGCTACGAAAAGGACACTTGAAAAGGGTAACTGAATCGGTACTGACCACCACACAAAAATATACTTTCTTTAACTTATCTTAATTGAGGGCCAATTCATTATCTAAGACATAATTATTACTCTCCTGGTACCTGTAACGGCATTCAACTTGGTCAGGTTATGGAAGTTGCGTTAGAATTAAATAGGCAAGAAGTCATCAGTCACACGTATATTCCGTTCAGAATAGGTGACGACGTTGTTTTGTTTGTTTGCAGTCTATATTTGTTTTGCAGGGAGGTGTCGCAGCCCACCCACATATAACGCCTGGTTTTCTTAAACGGTTAACCATCTGATACTGAACAGACCTAACGTTGCTTAACTTCGGTGATCTGACAATAATCGGTATGTCAACGTTTACTTATTACATCTGCCTTTGTCCTAATCACTTAAACTAATAAGTTTACTTCCCAGTTATGTCTATTATTGAAAACGCACTTTTCACATGTCACATGACTGATTCCCTCCAATCAGATATCCACGTTTCGCCAAACTACATAAAACTCGGATTCACCCATTTTCAATCATACCCGACAAAATACTATCCAACTGTTTTTAATCATCCAAGCGAACGACTCAGAATCTTACAGGTGTCATTTTGGCTTGTTGACGCGGTCGCTTTAGTGCGATGACTATTCAGATTCTATTCGACTAATTCAGAATGATACTTTCAAAACCATTACAGTTTAACAATTAAAGCCTAGCGATGCGGCGTATTACAGGTGTCACTTTGCATTGGTGTTGTGATCGTTTTCACGTCGTTACTTTCGTGTGAGTAATATCACCTTTTAAACTTTACAATTCAAAGTGATTGCAAACGATAATGATGATTTTACACTTATCACTTACAAGTTATTTGCTGACTTATTTTTTTATGATATGTTCATGATTAATTTAAGTGAATTTAATTAAATAAACTAATATGGGCAGTATAATTGACACTAGTTATGGTGTCATATATATATATATATATATATATATATATATATATATATATATATATAAGAGTTTTATAAGGGAAACCTGTTTTAAATTTCATATTCCTTATAGTATCCGAAAACTAAAAATACAAGCCTTATGAAGATTTATTGCAAAATTCAGATCATATATATCATGTTCTAAATGAAAATGATGATTTTCCACTGAAGTGCAGAAATAATGAAATTGAAGGAACTAGTGTAAATCATGTCTTTGGACTGCTTTTAGCATATACTTTGGTATTGCATTAATATAATATATATATATATATATAAGTAGATTTCAAGTACAACAGTAAGATAACTTTCAGAGGAAGCATATTTTAATCAAGGAAACGAACGGGTGGGAAAAAAGATAATTGCTAAAATTTTCCTTAAGGCCTTATCGTCTGACCCACTAAGAGGAAACGCCAGAATGATAAATTAAAATCTAAGAAAATTTAATGAGATATAATGGGGAAAATTGTTTCGGTAGGAGAAAACAATTAAGAGAGAAAAAACAAAATAAACGGTAACTCTGTCAACGTTATGGAGGATTTAAATCATTGAAGAAATCCAATTGATGTTTCAAAATATTTTGTTTACACAGGCTTAGGCAACAATCTTTAAGAACTAACGCTTCAATAATATTGAGATGATAGTTCTACCTGGCACTGTGTAAAACAGAAAACCACCAATCGGAATACTTGTCAGAACAATTATTTGTACCAACCAGGTGATTACCGATGGCAGATTCATGTGTTTGAAAGTTCTTGGATGATCTCGAAACCTTATGAAAACGAATATCACGTGGTATATGTTGGGATATTCGGATTTCCGATATTTCATATGTCTTGCTGTGGGGGCTAAAGAAAAACCAATTTAAGTTAAGACCTGTGAAGGTTGGTTTCCTATACAAAGAGGTTTCAAAAGTTAAACTAGTTTTAGATAGTAAACACCCGTGAATGAGAGGAAACCACAATCCTCGGCCTCCATGATGAATTGCAACGATGGATGCAAGTCACAAAGAAGACGAATACACTTTTCAGTCTCACTCTGCGAGCGAAACCAAGCAAAAGTGTCATCGTTGTAACATTTGTAAAAAGCCGGCTTAGTCATTTTGGAAAACCAATTGTTTTCCAAAAATCACACGAAAATCTTGGCTAACGATGGACCAAGTGAGCTACACATGGATACACCATGAATGTGCCTATACATTATATTGTTAAAGCTGAAAGAAAACCGATTTAGTACCAAGCTCCATCAGTGCAACAACAATTCGTTCAGGAAATTGTGAAGATTTTAAGGGCCACGGTAAAGATAATCTGTACATATACCAATGGTTTTATCCAAGGGTGCATTGACAAACAAACTATTAATGTCAAAGGAAGCGACGAACTCGGTATCCTTTGAAAGAGATAATTACGTCGATGTCACTTTTGCTTACTATCCCTCACAGAGTGATGCTGAAAAGTTTCTTCGTCTTCTTTGTGACGTGCATCCATCGTTGCAATTTATCATAGAGATTGTTCCATCTAATTCCTTGATGTTTTAGTGTCTAAAGTTGGTGTATGATTTGTTCACCAAACCCACTCGATGCGAGACTTGGTGATATTACCAATATTTTTCTTGCCACTAATATCGTAAAAAGCACCATTGCACGCAACGTTCATATACTTAATTGTGGTGAATTGATTGTCTCGTCATGATGCCCTAGCTGTTAGAAACTTCAATGGTTAGGTTCTGAATGCATTGATATTGTCAAAAGGATTTGGCCTTTTGGCTAAGATCAAAGTGTAGTATCTGTTCCGATGGATACTGCACCCCATAGACTGGTATTGTCTTGGCCTTCGGGGCTTGATTTACACCGGTCTATTGGGGGTTACCGGTCCTGTGCAGATCTAGGAGGTGCACTCTCCCAGGCTTTGCCTCCCCTCTTTGGGGAGGAGTAAGTTTATTGCTTACTGTCTAAGGCGCTTCTACCGGGGAATGCCGACATGGCTGCCAAGGCAATTTTTTAATGGCCAGAGTGCTCACCTCTCGAGCGCTGGCTTATCTAATCCCACTTTCCCGACCTTGTGTCACATCTTACCTTGTGGGAGGTAGATAAATAACTTGATTTACGTCGGTCTACGGGTCTGTCCTGTGCAGTTCTAGGAGGTCCACCCTCCCAGGCTTCGCCTCCTCTCTTTGGCGAGGAGTAGGTTTATTGCTTACTGCCTGAGGCGCCCCTACCGGAGAATGCCGACGGAGCTGCCCAGGTAATTTTTAATGGCCGAAGTGCTCACCTCTCGGGTGCTGGCTTTTCAAACCCCACTTTCCCGACCTGACCTTGGGTCACATCTTACTTGTGGGAGTAAGATAAAACTGGCCTTGTGCCTAACTACTGGAGAGGAGTAAATAAATACTCAACGCTGTTTTACAGTAACCATGCTGAGAGTAGTTTGCACGACTCAAACCTATTTTCTCTTCTTTCCGTAAGGATGTTTTGCCAGCCACTCAAAACAAGTCTGTTGTTTATGAATACCTTTGTCAGTGTGAAGCTGACTACGTTGGATAGACATCCTAAAGATTAGAAATTCGAATATCCTAAAATATACCACGTGATATCCGTTTACACAAAGTTTCGAGATCATCCGGAAACTTTCAAATACATAAATCTGCCATAGTAATCACCTTGTTGGGACAAATAGTTGTTCTGACCAGTATTCTGATAGGTGGTTTTCTTTTTTACACAATGCCAGGTCGAACTATCATTTCAATATTTTTGAAGCGTTAGGTATTTACAATTCTCACCCGAGCCTGTGTAGGCAAAATATTTTGAAACACCAGTTAGAGATCTTCAATGATTCGAATCCCCCATAACGTATAGAGATTTACCGTTTTTTCTTTCTCTCTTAACTGTTTTC
>OY744536.1:46290685-46373185 GCA_963556195.1 Sepiola atlantica | reverse complement strand
GTTGTTTCCAAGACTTTTGAAACACCCTGTATATATATATATATATATATATATATATATATATAAACCTATATATATATATATATATATATATATATATATATATATATATATATATATATATATAAACCTATATATATATATATATATATATAAACCCATATACAGGGTGTTTCAAAAGTCTTGGGAACATTACAAATGCGTATATCTCATGAACTATTCCAGGTAAAAAAATGAAACTGGTGCCATTTTAAAGCTTGCTTAATCAAGTTTTTGGTCATACCAATGATTTTCGTGTTATCTTTCCAGGTGCAGTAATGGCGTTCTCTAAACAAGACAAGGCATTTTGCGTCCTCCAATTTGCAAAGACTGAATCGTGGACATGTGTTCAGCGTGCATTTCGCAGGAAATTTAAAAAAGAAGCCCCTGAAAGGAAATCCATTTTCAGATGGCATGCTAAATTTGTGAAAGATGGGTGTTTGTGCCCAAGTAAGCGAACAGGTCGCCCTTCAACTTCAGAAGATGCAGTTGAGCAAGTTCGGACAGCCTTTCAGCGGAGCCCCCGTAAATCAGTGAGAAGAGCCAGCAGGGAACTTCAGCTTGCTCCAGCAACTGTCTGGCGTGTCTTAAGGAAACGACTGAAAATGGTACCTTACAAGCTCAAGTTGGTCCAAAAGTTGAAGGACACTGATAAGCCACTTCGCCGTGACTTTTGCATTGCAAGAGAAGTTGGAAGATAACGGCTTTGATGACCGGCTTGTTTTTAGCGATGAGGCGACCTTCCATCTGAATGGCAAAGTTAACAAGCATAACACTCGCATATGGGGTACTGAGAATCCTCATGAACTTCTTGAGCACGAGCGAGATTCACCAAAAGTGAACGTGTTTTGTGCAATTTCCAAGAAAGGTGTCTATGGACCGTTTTTCTTTGAAGAGGCAACTATCACTGGTGAATCCTATCTCAACATGCTGGAAGACTGATTAATGGCTCAGTTGGAACAAGCAGAATCTGATGACTTCATTTTTCAACAAGATGGTGCACCACCACACTGGAGTCTTAGAGTAAGGCAGTTTCTTAACACAAGGCTGCCTGGTAGATGGATTGGGAGATCTGGGCGAGGTGATGACGTTCTCATGCCCTGGCCTCCTAGGTCTCCAGATCTTACCCCGTGTGACTTTTTCCTTTGGGGCTTTGTCAAGCAACAAGTCTATGTGCCGCCCCTTCCAAGAGATATTGACGAACTAAAGGCTCGAGTAACGGCAGTTGTGGGAACCATTGACGTCAAGATGCTGGAACGCGTTTGGCAGGAAATAGACTATCGACTAGATGTCTGCCGTGTGACGAATGGTGCTCATATTGAGCAACTTTGAAGATTCCCCACAAAACTTGAAACTTTAACCTTTCCAACGGTACCAATTTCATTTTTCAACTCCTAATAGTTTTTGAGTTATTAAAAATCGTTATGTTCCCAAGACTTTTGAAACACCCTGTATATATATATGGGTTTATATATATATATATATATATATATATATATATATATATATATATATATATATATATATATATATATATATATATGGGTTTATATATATATGTATATATATATATATATATATATATGGGTTTATATATATATATATGTATATATATATATATATATATATATGGGTTTATATATATATATGTATATATATATATATATATGGGTTTATATATATATATATATGGGTTTATATATATATATATATATGGGTTTATATATATATATATATATATATATATATATGGTTTATATATATATATATATATATATATGGGTTTATATATATATATATATATATATATATATATGTGTGTGTGTGTGTGTATGATATACGTACATATATATATATCGCTTATTATATTGCTCAATTTTTTCAGATTACAAGCTCAATGAAGTTATGCTTCAGGCTTCAAAGCATACATTTGATTCGTTGCATTCCACTGACCAAAGAAAAAACGTCAATTTACTGACTAATTTACCGAAATAAAAATACTGAATAAAACATGATGATTGTGGAGTGAGGTTTTTGCTTTGGTCAGTAGAATGCGACTAATCAATGTAATATTAATTCATACATTAGATTGGTTTAATCAGGAAAAGATTAGTTTGTAAAAACAGTTACATTAAAAAAATAAAAATACATAATCCAAAATTAGTATCTTTCTCAGCTTTCTTTTTCGCTCGCTTTCACTCTCCAGCTACAAGTAAATACTATTATTATTCGTGGTGATATTTACTTTTGTTGATAATTGACCATTTATAAGTTGAGTATCATATTTGCAATAGTCGACATTTCGTCGTCGCCATCTTCTTATTTTATCGCTGCCACTATTTGTCAATATAGAAAACGAGGCTCGCGATAAAGGTTAAAGGAAGTGGCAACGGTGTTTGTTTACTACGAATAGCTTCACCTAACTGTTGTTGCATATCTTAAACAACTAATCGCATATTTTGAGTAAGGTACAACATTATACAAATTGTAACTCAATAATGTATTACTATTTCTTTGTTTTACCTGTTTCGTAATGCCAAACCCAGTCATTTTCGTAAAAAAATTCTTTAAGTCCTTAAAATCTTCAAATTTTTATTTGTTGTGTGCGATTTTCTGGTTTGATCATTTCAATAAGTTTCATGACATGACATTATCACACTCTACGGGAGATAAACTATTTATAATATTTCATGTCAAATAATTTAATTTGAGTAAAACATCTTCATGCTGCAACTTCTTAAAATATTTAGAGACTTATTTGTTTCGTATATACTTTGTTTATATTTTTCATTAATCGTTCGTAAACGATAGATTTTATTTAACACATTAATAGGACATCAAATTTGAAAAGTACTATGACACCGAGATCAAAATGGACATGGTAGTTAGTTAACTATAGAGTTTTCTTGACACTCCCAAATTGAGATGTCGCCATCGGGTGTGGTTTAAG
Source organism: Sepiola atlantica (assembly GCA_963556195.1). Taxonomy (NCBI): domain Eukaryota; kingdom Metazoa; phylum Mollusca; class Cephalopoda; order Sepiida; family Sepiolidae; genus Sepiola; species Sepiola atlantica. The sequence continues at coordinate 46,370,196 of OY744536.1, read as the reverse complement.
TTCATATCCAGGACTGAGTTTTAAGAACCTGAGTTTGAGTGGGGTAGGCAAAGGGATAACACTGTTTCTTTTAAGGAAAAGGGCTGGGGAACATAGATTCAGAGATGGTCACGTGGTGTGAAATAAACACTTCTCAAGGCTCTCCGATGCAGAATATTAAGATGATAATTCATAGCAGGATAATTGCTTTACAACGACCGAAGTAAACAAAAACACATCATGATTATTTTTTTTAATTGGTTGTTTACGTTATATATGCAAATTAGACCTCATTTCCATATATAACTTAAACAACCAGCTTTTAGAAACCGTGATTGGTGTATTAAGAAAATTGATCAATTAGCCAGATCGATTAATGTCGAAGTTATATAATAAAATTATCTATTGAATAATACGCTAAGACATTTCTATGTTCGTAGGTACGCTATCACATTTTACACATATTTACAAAATTAGATCGCCCAATCAGCAAATCTAGTTATCGGTGATTAATTTGATGTCACTAAAGTAAGCAATCCCGACCTTATCTATTTAAAATTAATTGTTACACAATCAAATTATGTCGTTTCGTCGATATACAGACATTCGTTTAATTAATTTGAAGAATATTTAGCGGCCATTTTTTACCGTAAAAAGAATAAAATTGCTATGATTTGAAACAAAAAAAAAGAAGGAACATATCCTTTTTATTTGTTTGAAGAATTTTAAGCTCACAATGGCAATTATTGTAACGGAATAAGAAAGAGTCATTGTTTCTTAATAGTATTGACCCTGACTGACATTTATTATTTCAAAATAAATATTTTATTAACAGTAAATGTTATAGATTGATGTAACAAGCAGGGTGGTCTTTCTACGGGGTCAAACTAGTTTATAATATAGCGATAGTCAGCTAAGAGTGTTTGAATACTAAGCACGCTACTCATGTTAGAATGAATGAGAGTTCAAGTAAGCGAGGCACATCATTCATCTTTTCTCTCAGAAGCATCATCAAGACGCCCCTTGCTAAACGAGATACCACAATTAAGTGCATATCTAATGTAAATTTGAATTGCGACGATCCGGGCAATCGTTCATCAACAGACCTGAACTGATCAACATACATTTCTTGACTCTTTTTGAGTCGAGAGTTGATGAATCAAATAATCAATGGATCATCCTAATTTATTTCGGATAGCTCTTTCGAGCATGCATACCACGTCTGGAGAAAATAACCAATTTCAATCTCACAAAGCACATGAACACAACAAAAATAAACGGAATTTAAATAAAATGCGAGACCAATTTCACAAACTTAAGGCTATTTCTGTATCATCATCTTGACGGACTTCTAGCTGCGACACAGCGTATTAGTGGTGACTGATTCAACACAATGATCTCCCTATCGGTACAGTTCTAATTCAGTACATATTCGTGAGGACGTAAATATCAGCAAGAGCTAATTTAAAGTATTGGCTTGTAATATCAAAATTCGAGAACTGTTTTATATTATCTTGGCAATTATAAAACATGCTTACATCGTACAAAATTATGGACTAAACAGAAGAAAAGAAAATAGTATGTCGTCATGTTTGATGATATGGGCACAAAAGTGTATATATATATATATATATATATATATATATATATATATATATATATATACATGTATTTTTTAAAAATACTATAAAAGTAATTATTTTTTATTTTTTAATCTTTAATTTTTTATCTTTTAAACTCTAGGTTCGTTTCTGTTTTTCTTTCTCTAGTTCTTCTTTCCCTTCCCCTCTTTACTTTTTCACTTTCTTCTCGTTTTCTCTTTTTCTCAATATTTCTCTCTTTTTTACTTTTCTCCGCATCCCTCCTCTTTCGTTTTGTTTTATATTATCTTGGCAATTATAAAACACGCTTACATCGTACAAAATTATGGACTAAACAGAAGAAACGAAAATAGTATGTCGTCATGTTTGATGATATAAGCACAAAAGTATATATATATATATATATATATATATATATATATATACATGTATTTTTTAAAAATACTATAAAAGTAATTATTTTTTTTTTTTTTAATCTTTAATTTTTTATCTTTTAAACTCTAGGTTCGTTTCTGTTTTTCTTTCTCTATTTCTTCTTTCCCTTCCCCTCTTTACTTTTTCACTTTCTTCTCGTTTTCTCTTTTTCTCAATATTTCTCTCTTTTTTACTTTTCTCCGCATCCCTCCTCTTTCGTTTTGTTTTTATATTTAATTCATCTGCTTAATTTATCTCACCATATTTTGCCTGCATGCTAAGGAAGTTAGACTCGTGCCATGGTATTTCTACATATATACTAACTTTTTACAGACTTCTGGATTTCGAATCATTCCTGGAGTTTATTTGAATCAATCACCTTCCACTGAATAGTACCATATTCAAAGTGTATTTCTTTCAACTACTGAATTGATACAACTACTTTCTCCTCATTATTGAAACTTTCTTTGACCTACTTTTGCTTTAAGCATATCTTTAAATTCTTGTTCAAAATTTTAAAATTAATACTTTCTTATAATTAGCATTTTTTTTTCTTTCTGAGTGTAAGAGTAATGCTTTGAAACCCCATTGATTAAAAGTAATCCTTGTTTAAACACCTGATGATAATAATAAATTTGTAAAGTAGCTAACTTTACTTTTGTCATCATTTCAATATTTTCTCTCTCTGTCTATATATATATATTTAAATTCCCAAAACAGTTTTTCATTGTAAACAACTGATGATCCCTTAAATAATGTTAGAAGCAAACTAATATAATAACTGTAAAAACTAAATTGACTTACATGAGTGATTTTCCACTGAACGACTTGGGACTTACGTTTTTTTCTTTTTTAGTTTTAATGGTTGAGAAACTTCCGAGACTATATATATATATATATATATATATATATATATATATAATTTTTTATTATTAAGAATCTATCAATTAGAATGTCTGTTTATTGTACCGGCATTAGGAAAAGGAACATCATCTGGTTCACCTTCCCCCTCTTTATTAAAACTAGTTACCCTGCTTAACCTAAATATGCTATATAATAACCTAAACATCCATTACTTGTATTAATACTCGTAACCTTAACTGCTCATTCTTCGTTTACGACGCCAAAGTTACTTAAGGCATAAATACCAAGAAAGACCAAATCTACATCAGGATGACGTAGGAAACCTTCAAACTGAGGTCATACGCCCACAATACCACTTTTAGATATTCGAAAGAACCAGCCATTACCTCCCTAGCGACTACTATATGGAATCCCAAAGATTCCAATACATCATACAAAATCAATGGGAAGATTATGAAAAAATATTTTTCAGCCCCATATCAAAGATATGCCTACTATATAACACAGAGAAACTCAAAATACAACAAGCGATCAGCAACCCATATATAAGTTGCATCAATGTCAAATCAGAAGTTTTTAGAATGTACCCCACACAGGAGGGAATTATCCTGACACCAGGTTCTAACAATATAAACACATAAAACAGAGAAGATCAGACTCTCACTCAAACAATTACCACAAATAAGACCAAAAACACTCCGAAATATGTAAAATATAAGACTTATTCAATCATACTAAACCACACTATTTAAATAATTTAAATGATTTAAATTAATTAATCTATGATATACTATAAAACAAATACTCCTTCTCACGTATAAAACCACTACTAAAATACACTACACTCCCACATACTGCACCCCCACCTACACGAAATATATTCAAAAATATATATAACAGCCAATATATATATATAAATAAAAAAATATATTTAACAACAAATATACTAATAATATCCAATAAATATATATAACAAACACATAATAAAGCATAAATAAACTTATAAAAAAAAATTTAAATAATGTACATATATGAAGTGATGAAATAATAAATGCATAAATAAACACATGATATTATTCGCCCTAAAAACTCTTTAAATACTCTAAAAAACTGAATTTAACGAAAATTTATTCATTAAATATTGCTAAACTTTTAAACAAATCGGAGACATCTGAATTTTCACGAAAACACTACCACCATTTTTACATCTTTAGAATAAAATATATAAAGCTAAGCAGCGTATACATTTGGACTTCACGCGTACGCTCTAGTTTCTTATTATTTTTATTTTTTAAATTCTTTCTGTAACATAGTTCATCCCAAACTAGGCAAGCCGCCACTATAGACGTAAGGGGCTACTGAGAAAAAGGGGGAATTTTTTTTTTTGGGGGGGGGGCAAACTAAATTGGGAGTTGCGCAGCGAGATGCCCGTTTACGTTAATTTTAAATTTCTGCATGTCAGTACCGTCAGGAAAACAGGGAGCATGAAAGGAGTTCCGGAGTCCGGCCTCACGAGGAAAGAAGCTTTTGGAGTAGAAAGCTCTTCGGTATCTGGGGACCTCCACAATTTATGGATGGGATTTACCAGATTGTCGGATTGGTCTAGTGAATTTACGTCGTGGGGGCACTAAAAAAGTAATTTCACTAGAGCACAATCCATTAAAGTACTTTGCGGCGATGGGACAGATGCTGGGGCTGGGTGGATAGTGAGAGACATATTAAGTTGGCGACTCTTTTTTTTGGACCTTGTCTAAGAGAGAGAGACTAGTGGATGATGCCCCAGCCAAGATGTGGCAACAATACTCCATGCATGGGCGGATATAAGATAATGTCAGGTGTGAGAAGTTTACTAGCACGGTAGATGGTGCCTACTTTCTTTGCAGCAACCCTGGCAATGTCTTCAATGTATTTATTCCAATTCATGTTATCTGTGAAAGTTATGAAATGATGAACTCTTTAGTAGGGTGTTATTTGCCATGACAATCGGTGGTTGAAGAGGTTTATTGTAGTTATTGAAGGAAAGTAGCTTTGTCTTTGCGGCATTAAAAGTTACCATCCATTTTTGACCTCAAACCACTACAGACTGGACGTCATTTTCTACGGAGTCAGCCATTGCATCAGATATGTGCGCTTCGGTTTTGCCCACATAGCGAGAGTAGAGCGTAGTGTCGTCAACAAATATTCCTATCTCAGTCTCAATTACATCAGGGAGGTCATTTATGAAAATCAGGAACAGTAGAGGTCCAAAGATTGGATCGCTGGGGTACACCATCATTTATATCATGTTACTTAGATGAACGGTCATCAAGGACAACCTGGATATTTCATTTTGTTAGGAAGGATTTAATTATATTAAACATTAATCCAGTAATACCATATTAGTGCAGTTTTAGGAGAACCCCTTCATGCCAGACCTTGTCAAAGGCCTTGGATATATCAAGAGCTATCGTCCTAGCTTCACCTGCATTGTCCAGTGTATGATATATGCGTTCAGAGATGACCGTTAGGATATATGTAGTAGATTGCGCTTGTCTAAATCCGTATTGATGATCAGAAAGAAGTTTAGCATTAACTAGGTGCCTGACTATCGCTAGATTGATTAATGATTCAAAGATTTTAGCAAGGATCGGGAGTATACTGAATGGGCGGTTGTTTAGAGGATCAGTTCTATCTCCAGAATTCTTGAAGACTGGTACCACAGAGGCAATTTTCCAAATAGCAGGGAAACAAGATTCAGCAAGGAATTTGTTGTAAAGTTTAGAGAGAACACGGGCCAGCTCAGCAGAATATTTCTTTATTACTATTACTAGTATAAGATATGGCCTGCAGGCTTTAAAGGTGTCAAGGTTTTTTTATGATGTCTCTGACCTGAGATGGGGTTATAACCCGGTTCTTTAGTGTGGCTTCAGTCCGCAATGAGAATTTAGGGAGGGGTGGTTTTCTGAGTCCAAAGTGGAGTTTACGGCAAAACTCTGGGTAAGTAGTTCAGCATTATCAGTTGCCATGCAAACAACATCGTTGTGATTTGATAGAGGGGAATTGTCGATTGTCCTTTGTTCATCACACTATTGTAGATTTTCCTGAAATCACGAGTACCTAGTTTCTGTGACTGAATGTGTTTTTTTGGTTATCTCTGTATAACTTCGCTTTGCTTCATCTATAACTACTTTGCAATCATTTCTTGCCTCTATAAATTTCTGTCTGTTCGTAGTTGACTTATGGCGGCCGGATTTTCGGAATGCCTTCTGTCTCTCAGCAATAGCAGCTGTACATTCTGAGGTGAGTGGAGTTTGATGAAGAATTTTCGCGTGGGGACATAAGCATCAATGCCTGTTTTGACCCATTCGATTAGCTCATTTGCACACTGATAAGCAGGGAGTGAGAAGGTTTCACCCCATGGGACGTCGCTGATGTGATCCCTGTGGATTCAAAATTAGCCTGCTCCTAGTTTCTCGTCGTTTTGAGCAACGGCTTTTCAGCTTTTGGGGGAGATTTTAATGTGATAAGAAATTACACGTAAAGTTTCCAGCTGCATTAGTAACGTTTGAGAATTCCAACAAGTCACGGTGGTGTGCATTTAAATCCCCAAATACAAGTATTTGGGCATTCGAGTCGAGTGAGAGTACTTTATTTAAGCTCTCAGAAACAGAGTCAAGCAGAGTACAGTCCTGGGTCGAAAGAGAACGGTATGAGAAATATAAGTAAGTAACTCCATGATGTAAAGGTCAATCTAACGCACATGTAGGCTTGGTAATCTGATTCTAACTGATGTTCTTTCGCTTAATTCGTGCTGCATCGAATTTTTCTTCTTGAGTTAGTTGCTGGTTAACGGTGAATGTTCCCTCAGTTAGCCAGAGTGGGATGACTCTTTCAAGCCGCTTCACTCCAGATAAGTCACACACTAATTCCACCTTCTCAATACATTCAACGACTGCTCCAGTCCCATCGAACTCAGGAATTATCTTTATGTCAAAACGGCTGTCAATTTTAAGCCGAGATAGCTAGTTAACTAACTATGCCAGAAAAATAAAAGAATTAAAAAAAAGTGTTGACTGTAATTCAATTTCCAATCGAATTCGTGCAACCCACTTTCTCTCTGCCTTTCTCTTTCTAATCCAAATCGCTTCTGCTTGCTTCCTAGCTGCCTTCTTCATTTATACCAGCTGATCTCCACATATGCAAATCAGAGACGACTATAGAAAACCTGCACCTATGATAAGAAGGACTTTTTTTAATCTGCAGACACGACACGCGAAGCACCTCATTCTTTTTCCTGAAGGTGAGTGTTCCTCTTTATTGTCACACTCTTTCAACCTCGAACGCGTTGATCCCTCTTAAACCTCGCAGAATATTAGCACGAAAAAGGAAAGACAAATAAAAATTGATAGCAACAGGCTAAGGAAGCAAACACCGGAAAAGACAACGTTAAAACATGGATTATTTAATGTAGAGACAGTTCAGAAATTAAAAAATTAAGAACTTACCTTTTTAAAATTTTACCCATAAGCTTTAGTGGAAATTCTGGTCTTCATTCGTGGTCGGTGGCAGATATAAATGTGTCATAACTCGTGGCTACTATGGCATGCTAGTGCGTTTGGTCAGGACTACACCTTCCTTTTTAACTACATTAGATAGTGGATTATTCCCCCCTTTTTTCTCTTTAAACCTCGAACGCGTTGACCCCTCTAAAACCTCGCAGAATATTAGAAAGAAAAAATACGGACAAATAAAGATTTGTGCAACAGGCAAAGGAAGCAAACACCTGGAGAAAAATGTTTAGTCATCACAACGTTAATACATGGATTATTTAATACAGAGACAGTTCAGAAATAAACAAAAAATTAAAAACTTAGATCTTTTTTTTAAATTTCACCCATACGCTTTAGTTGAAATTCTGGTCTCCATTCGCGGTCGGTGGCAGATATAAATGTGTATTCCCTCGTGGCTCTTTAACTACGTCATGCTAGTTATGACGAAGTATAGTGGTAGTCATTAGTGGCAATCATACCACAGTATCGGACACAGACTTTCTGTAACATACTATTCTGTACTTCTGTCAATACACTCTTGTAAATAGACCACTGTGTTGTATTAATTATTGTCAGCCCTTCAAGGTCACCACAAATATATTTGACGATAACAAAATAAGAATATGCAAATGAGAGAATACATGTGTATAAAAGAATACAATTTGTGTATGTGATACGTTTTGTGCATTGTTGAAAAGTGTGATCGAGAAAATGTCTATATGGATACAATATAAAAGGTCGAATTATAGATAAGATGTTCAGCTTCTGAAAATGTTTAAGTGTTACATACTGAACAACAGAAGTGTGGAAAGAGAAAGATACCCCCAAAATAAGTATGTTAACCTTTGGAGTTCATAGGAAAAGAGAGAGAAGAATAGAGTGTTCACTTTAATCGATCGAAAGTTCAAGTGAAGAAATTTAAAATTTGGTGAAAATTTTTTTTGTGAAATCAGAGTTTGCGACGTGAGTTCTTTGAAAGGTCAGTACAGACTTGCTGTGGAGAGCACCAGCAAAACAAAGAGATGGGCATCATAGCTGCCAAATTCCTACTCCTGGATTCCTTGGTCTTTTATATCCTTGAATAAATTGAAACCAGTTCTGAAAAACATAACATTGTATTTTAGTCGGAACACTTTTAATTGGTCAGTTTATGTATATATATGTATATATGTATGCATGCATATATATATATATATATGCATATATATATATATATATATATATATATATATATATGCATATATATACATTAATATATATATATATGCATATATATACATTAATATATATATATATATGCATATATATACATTAATATATATTTATATATATATATATACATATATATATACATTAATATATATATTTTCATATATGCATATACATATGCATATATATGTATATATATTCATATATATACATATATATATACATATATATACATATATATATATACATATACATACATATATATAACAAATATATACATAAAGATATACACATATATATACACGTATATATACATATATATACACATATATATACATATATATATACACATATATATACATATATATGCATATATATACACATATATATGTACATATATATACATATATATACACATATATATATATGTACATATATATACATATATATACATATATACGGCACAATCGCGTTGACACACCGGTTCTCGTTAGATCACCGAAGTTAAGCAGCGTTGAGCCTGGTCAGTACTAAATGGGTGACCATTTGGGAATACCATGGGCTGTATGTGCTCTCTGCTTATCTCGGCATTGTTTCCAGCCGTCTTCCATTGGAATCAAGCAATGCCGACTCATGAGAGCGATCGTTGCTGAATTTAAATGCTCAATGACTCTTTGGAACAATGCGAAAATGTTCTCTACGCTTTTCTTCGCTGTCTTTTTTAAATTCTCTTCTTTCTCCAGCTTTTTTGTTCATTTGCTTTTGACACATGATGATGTTTCGACGAAGAATCGAAAACGTGAGTGAAACATATGGAACATTTAATCATTTGGTTTATTTAAATACAAAAAGACCATCATAAATTTTTTTAAATAAAAAAACGAATTTTGTAATTTGTAACAATGTTTGCATAAATCAGAAAATGCTACCTAAATACACACACAATATATATATATAAATATATATATATATATATATATAGAGAGAGAGAGAGAGAGAGAGAGTGAGAGTAAGGGGAGAGAAATAGTGATTGCACTATAAAATTAACCCATAAATGCTTTATTTTTTATTGAAAAAGTTAAAAACGTTTCATAGGTGTAATATAATGTAGTATAAATGATTTTCAGAAAAAAAAATTGAACAAAAATAAATGATGTTGCTAATGTGCAACAAATAACATACCAATTTTTATGTATAGCAACACACTACACTATATGCATCTAAATAATCATAATACACTAGTGAATCATAAAATAATTTAACTTACCATTATAATGACTAGATTTAAAAGTTTTGGCTCTTGAATAAAGCAGATGACACGTCGATTGAACTCGCCACGTGACATCGAAGATACTGATTACATATTAAGTGGGCGTGTTGATGCAACATCATACTAATACCTACATACACCTCCCAACAAGCTCGTTGCAGATGTGAAACAAGTTGCAGTTTTACACATTTTCGTTAAGTATTATATTAAATACCCATTTTATTGGGATGTGTCATATTTGAAACAAAAACCATTTAATGGTTAAATAAGATAGATGGAAAACTAAGATAACTAAATGTGAAGAAGAAGAGGAAATAAAAGAAGTGAATATGAGAGTGAAGTAGAGACTGATGGATATAGGTAGCGAGATAGAAAACGAGGGAGAGATATTGCAGCTTAACATGAAACTGACCAATCATAGATAAACAAATAGCGAGTCTAATGGAGAGAGAGAGGGGGGGAAGGAATGGAGAGAAAGAGGGGGGGGAGATATGTAGAGAGCGTACGAGAGAGGACAGATGAATTCACCCATAAATAAAATGGACTAGATTGACACATAGAGAGAAAGAGAAATTTCGAGAATGGTGTTGAGTGAAATAGAAAGATTGTGTACTGAAATAAAACTAATACGATGGATAAATTGATGGATAGGTACGTAGATTGATGCCAAAATTTAATTTGGTTACTCGGTTATCTAATAACCCTTGTGCACATTAGACCTTCATTTGAATACAACCCAAATTCAAGGAAAGGCAGTCACCGTTTTCATCTATTGTTTGTCCTTTGTCGGTTAGAAGGTAATTATACAGAGTCTCTCTAAACATATGCACACACATTTCGCTTTTTAAATTAATTTACTTCACAAAAGACGGGAAGTCATGTTTTTTAGGTGTTAACAAATTGAGCTGATGTGGAGAGATTAAATGTGAGACCACGGTTTTTACTACCACAGCACTTTCCCGTATGCTCACCTTACATTTTTCCGACTCTAGCTCCATTTGTCATGCAACCTATATACAATACATACGCAGAACACACATGTATATTATATTTCATATGTTCGCCGGAAATGGTCTTAATTAACTACATATGATGGTGGTTCTTAGCAGATACAGCAGATATATCAAGTTTGGATCTTTTTAACCAAAGCTTTAAAGAATTCGTGCAAATTGGGATTGCATTCCCATGCTTAATAAAATACACAGGAAAACAAATAACTGGCGAGCTTACTTAATATTCAGGTTGTATGCATACTTTGAATTATTATAGCAGGTGTTTGTTAAAATATATTTATTTTTCTAAAGGCATAAGAAATTACAAAGATCACATTGTATTGTCACCTCATGGATTCAAAATGACACCCGTTTAGGCCCAGGTACTGTTGACAACGCGAAAAATGTCATCGCATACATGATAAAAAAATTATTCTTTCACATTCGCTTACTGCATTTAACCCGTCGATTGTTTCTTTTTTTAACATATCCATTGTCATCGAGAGAGTATTCAATAACACCCCTTCTTTCATTCTACCTGTTTGGTAAGATCTCACCAAGACAGGATAAAACATCGCGATTGAAGACAGGGGTTTTATTTTCATCTTGCTAAAAATAAAACCCTTGTCTTTAATCTGACATGACAAACTCCTGCAGAGAGTCCAAGTAAATGGGACCAATCACAGTTGTAGTAATTGAATGTGAATGCGCGCAAATACTAGAAGCATTTTAGTCAGCCATCCTTGAAAAGCCTCCCTTCTTATTGAGCTCTTGAAGGGCTTTCCTTTTGGCTAGCCTGTTTGCAGTCCAGGGGATTGAACGCTGGTGGCGGAGTCTTTTTCAGACTTTGTTTGTGTGATAACTGACAGATAATAAATATCGTTAAGTATCTCTGGGAGAGAGCGAGGTCAAGGTGTATTTCCTGTCGACATCTTCCCGGGTGAAAGTATAGGAGATAGTACTCCGGGTAGCTCGTTTAAAGGCTTTTCCATCAGCACTCGCTAAATATCGGGGTATTCCTAAGTGCCATGTTGCGCATGGATGCTTGTCTTTTAAGGTATTTCTGATGTGGATGACTGGGTCCGTCACTGTCATGCAAATGTTGCGGCTTTAGGTTCGATCATTTGGCCTCTGAATTGATCACCGTCAGTTTTAAGACTATATTGTTTGGAAGTGATTCTATAATCCTCTTCTCATCAAGTGGCTTCATGCATTGTCTGAAGCGACTTCTATAAAAATAATTGTTTCGTGATGTAAGCCATTCCAAAACAGATGTAATTTTGGCAACATGACATAATGTGATGTTTGTAAGTCCTAATATATTTTGAAAATAACATTTTTTTTTAACAACCTACTTTAGTAATAATTCGAACTGTATGATTTGGATTTTTCGGACTACTATTCTCATCATCGATCGATTTAATCTTCAATCCACCACAGGTGAATCTTTCAAACCCTGGGAATCTTTATAGACCCTTGGTGCAACGGATAAAGGTGATCAGTACAATCAATTTTAAGTTACAGCTTTCTTAAGGCTGAAGGATCAATCCTCACTACAGATATTCTAACTAAAAATACATTTTAAAAAATATCTACTTAAGACTTCTACCGGTCATAGCTGACAGAACGAGAGCACTCTACCGCTGTGGATAGTATAAAGGGTTCCGTTATTCCTTATATATTCCAGAGTTCGACATAAACATTCCCGAGTCCGACAAGATGATGTTCCTGTAGAAGGTCAGAGGTTACATCGGTTTATAGATATAGAATAACATTTAAGCATCTAAGATGAGGATAGTAGTCAGGATAATCCAAAAATTTAAATTATCGCTCCTCATCTAAAAATAGATTCCAAAATGTAATTCAAAGTGTATATCTATCTTTTGAGACACCCTGTGTGATGTTCTCAATTATCTATCTGCCTATCTATATAGCTATATATCTATCAAGCTCTCCAGTTTAATTTTATACTTATCATTATTTAATATGCAATAAGCCATCTTCACTAATATCGTTTGCATTACGGCCATTAAAAGCCGTAATTGTAAATAATTTCGTTAATTGAATTTCTCTCCAAAATTGTGCGCGCACAAATCATCAATCGTCAAAGTAGAGAGACGTTTGAACAAGAATCAGTTCGTGCATTGTAACCGGCAAAAGACAAAGGCCAAAAGGAATTTGACTGCTTTATCCGCATTTGTGTTTTTATTCAACTGGATGTCCCATGTGCAGAACATGGTAATTAGACGAACCATCATACCAAATAAATGTTGGCATCTCTTATTCCTTTTTGTACATCTCAATTTCAAGAATCAATATGTACGCCGAGTGGTCGAAAAGTAGGTGGAAAGTATGCGCAATAGGTTTATGTATCCTTTATATTATTACAGTTGTTGTCATGATAACTATTTTTTTCAACAAGGTGTCCTCCTTCCACATTGTTCAAGAGCAGTCCGAGAGTATCTTGATGAAACATTGCCTGAGGAATGGATTCAGCGAAGTGGTCCAATTGACTGGCCGGCACGCTCACCGGATTCGACCCAAATGGATTTTTTTTTTATTTTGAGGAAAACTCAAAGACAAAGTTTCTAGTCGAACACCAAGAAGTGTTGGTGATTTTTAAAAATACATAAAATATGCAAAATTGGTTTTCAAAGCGTAAAAGTCACATTTAAAAAACTGTGTAAATTGTGATGGAAAGCAGTTTTAGCACATGCATTAATTGGATTTAAGGTTTTTTTTATTATTGTTGACAATAAAATTAAATTGTCAATGAAATAGATGTGTTAGTAAATATAATTGTATATATACATATTCTCAAAATAAATGTTATCATTTACTGTCCATCTACTTTTGGACCACCATATATATATATATATATATATATATATATATATATATATATATATAAAAGGTGATGGAAAATGAAAAAGGAAAAACCAAAAAGGATTTTTTTATATATTCATCAACGTTTCGTCTTTATTTTTAAGATTTCTTCAGGATGATAATATTAAGAAAAATGTCATGCAAGTACGTGAAAATATTGGGTTGACACGAAGGGTTGCGGGGAAGAAGTAGTAGCCACTGCTGGGAGCAGTAAGAACCGAGGTCTGGGCTTAGTGAAGTCAGTAGCATGAAATGAAATAAATGACGATGGTTCTAGGTGATAAAAGTGGAGGGGTAGCGATGAGCGGGAATAATGTGGATGGCAGTGAGTGAAGAAGTGGAGGGGTGGCGTTGAGAGGGAATAAAATAAATTCACCACGAATCGAAACTTTCCAACTTACTCATTCCTCACATTCTTGACATAGCCACCTGGTCAAACATTCCCACTTTTCAAATATTTCGCACCTACCACAACAAAATCTCCCCTCGCTCCCTCACCCATTTCATCCTCTCGACCACTTCTCTCACACTCTTACCCACCCATCCCTCTCACTTTCAAACCACCTCATTTTTTCAAATCTTTTCTAAAACCATGACATTACCCACTAACCAAAATCACAGACCACCCCCTCCTCTTTCCCCATCTCTCCACCTCTTCACTCACTGCCATCCACTTTATTCCCGCTCACCCTCAGCCCTCCACTTCTTCACTCACTGCTATCCACATTATTCCAGGCACATTCAAACACAAAGATAGGACAGAAACACAGGCTTCAGTGAACTCAAAAACTGTATGTATATCCAAAAAATACTTTTATAACTTTAAGAAATATGAAAAATCACAGATAGCTTAAGAGAATGGCAAACACATAAACACACACACACATACAAACAAATAAACTTTCAATACAAAATTATTAATTTAGTATTTTCAAATTAGTAAAAGCCTGAAGAAAGTAAGTATGCTAGAACACGTGTTGCTTTCAAACACTAAATACGAAAAATGTAAACAGGAATATTAAGAGAATGATGATTAATAAAATTGTTAGCAACCTCCCTTTTTTAAATATATATATATATATATATATATATATATATATATATATATATATAGTCATCCGCGGACATTTTATTTAGCAGTATCAGAGTGTTTTAGTGCGGTTGGTCTAGTAGCCGCCCGTAGTCATGATCGAACTTTTAACCATCTAGTTTATAGTCAGCATTTCTAACCACTTGACTACGAGGCGTGCAAAGTTGGCAAGTTACATCTCAATCCTTGTATAAATATTGTCTTCTACTATGACGGTGCTCAATTTGTTTATTTACAAAGAGTTTTGCATATATATATATAATTATTTGATAATAAATATTTTTTAAATTATTATCTACATACGTATACATTTAATACTATTAGAACAAATACGATTCGAACGCGATTTATTTAGCTTTAAGCCATGGCTCATTAGGTAAATTAATTCGAGCTCCGGCATTTGCAATGTTTACTTACATTGAGATATTTCTTACATTCAGTCAGTGTCGCATGATAGCGTAGGGGTTAGCAGCGCTGACTGTGAGCTCGACGGTTGCGTTTCGATCCCGGCTTGAGGCACTAACTGGTCTAGCCGCACTGATGAGCTGTGAAACAGCGAAACAGTCTATATGTGGATGACTATATATATATATATATATATATATATATATATACGAGTTTTCTGTTTAAAACATATTATTGTATATCTCAGACAGCTGTTTCGTCCCTATTAAATAACACTTGCCTTTTTCACAAGTACAATAAAACTGTATGCTTAATCCGTCTCTCCATTTATTTTTATTATGCCCAATAAACACCAACTTTCTAATAAAAACAAGGCGAATACTTCTAAAATATTATTAAAACATGGTTCTTTTTCTGAATGAAAAACAGTTTTTCCCAAGATCAGAAAAAGAAAAACTTAAATATGGTTCTGTGTAAGCATCTGCAAAAAAGATTCTTACGTAAAAAAACAAGAAAAGATATAAATTCAATGTATAAAACATACTTTAATTTCAATATATATGTACATGCATTTTAGCCTGAAGATTCCCCCGGAGATGAAACGCGGGAGCCTCTGTGTAGCTTAATTGTCATAAATATATTTTCATAACTTACTACCTAGCTCTACTTACGCACATATAACTGTTGAAGTAAATACTGAAAATTTATACATAAAAAATTATATCTCCTTATAAAATTTTATGTGGATACATGAAATAGTAATATATATATATATATATATATATATATATATATATATATATATATGTGGGTGGGTGTGTGTGTGTGTGTGTATACTACACCGAAATAAAAAGATAAAAAGATGAAAAAGAAGAAGGTAACACACTTTAAATTACTAGATAATGAGCGAGGTGACGGTGGTTAAGTGGATAACGACGCGGACTGAAAACGTGGGTATATAAAGTTCGATTTCAGTCGATTCCATAACAGCACTCGCACTTATGGATGTTTGCAAGAATGCTGAAAATAGATTTATAATCGGTTATACGGATTTACTTTTTACTAGAGAATAAACTGATAGATAAAATAAAAAGAATGTACTAATTAAAGGAAGAACATAAGACGAGAGAATGCAACACAGATTAGGTAAAGATACGGAAACATGAAGAAGAAGAAGAAAGAAAATAAAGCAGAAAGAAAAGGTAAACGAAATAAACCAAGAGGAGGAAGAAGAAAATAGAAAGAAAGGAGAAAATGAGTGTAAGGAAGAAGTTGAAAAAGAAACCCAGTGAAAAGAAAAATAGTCAAAGAAAGTGTTACATGTTTTTTATTTATCTCCCTTCCATAGCGGGAAGATCAGCCATAAGGTTAGGAAAGTGGGATTTGAAAAGCAAGCTCTCTAGACGACGAGCACTCTGGCTGAACAAACATTGAACAACCCCGTTGGCATTCCTCGGTACGGTCGTCTCAGGCGATTAGCAATAAACTAACCCATTCTCAAAGATCGAGAAAGTTAAGCCTGGGAAGGTGGACTTCTTAGAAATGCACAGGATCATACCTCAGACCGACAAAGAACAAGCCATCTTTTAAAATGGTATAGACTCTGTCGGTCTGATTTTGGTATTAACTAATCCTAAAGTGAAAATGTCAAGAGTTAGAATCCTAAAGTCTGACTACTGAATAGGAAAATCGAAATATACAAACCTTTAAACAGAAAAATACGACAATTCCAATCAAAGTTTTATCTCACTCAGATTAAGGAACCGAACATGAATATCAAAGAACCTTCAAACTTAAAAGTTGACGAGTGCACGAGGAGCACATGGCTCGATATTGGCACAGGCTCGTTTCAGTTTGTGGTAGCTTTTGATGATCAGTGTCATTGTAACTGTTCATCTGGTTGAGTTAAAGAAACAATGCATGAATATACAATAGATATAAGGCGCTTTTGTTTATGAAAAGAAACATAAAAAATATAATGCAGTTGTGCTCGTGTTAAACATATTTTGCTGCTAATGAGATTTCCGAGCCGCGTTGTACGTAGCTATCCGAAAGGTCGACGAACATAACACACTTTTCTTTTCAACCAATATTGTATTTATTTTTTTCCGATTTCCCAGAACAAAACAATGTTTTAATTTGCTGTTTTTGTTTTTTAATATTTCTAGTTTGTTTGTTTATCTTGGGGAAAGAAAAAATGGATACCGGAGGCTGATAAATTGATGTTTTTATTTGTAAATCTTTAGGGTTTAACTTTGAGGGGGATCTGTTTCCACCTATATTTAGGGTTGGCTTAGGTTTAGGGTAAGAGTTAGTGATATGGTTCCAGCATTTTTGTTTATTTTTGTGCAAATGGAAGACGGGGGACGATAAATTGGAATTGGGCATTTTTTTAAATATCAAAGGACGAAGGCAAGTAAGTAGTATGAAGCGAAGAAGAAGAAGAAGAAGAAGAAGAAGGAGGAGGAGAAGGAGAATGAGAAGGAGAAGAAGAAGTGTTCTTATTTACTTGACTCCTTACAGGAGCAGAGTTTAACACAAGGTCGATTTTTAATGTAGGAAAAAACCTTCTCTGGATTAGAATAATCATTTAAATTATCTCGGTCTAGAATGATTCCTCATTCACTGACAAACAGGAAGGATAAAGCGTAGTATCAGAACAGATACGACACTTTGCTCTTAGCCAAAAGTAGGTGACGTTCATTATCAGAAACCTGCCAAAGTAAATTGGCGAAATGCTCGGGTTCTCTAAATATTTGTCTCAACAATGTATCGTTTACATGTTTCGACAAAATGCGTAATTTGTCGGTGAAACTCGGGAATCTCCATACAATTCTTAGATGACTATTCTGTATTTGTATCCATTTTTCTTGTGCTTGTTTTTATGCTGTTTATTAATTAGTTAGCTCGTTCAATAATAGATTAGAACCTAATACTAGGGGGGTCGACGGGGGTCGCATTACTGTAGGGCATACCAGAACCAACAGCGTACTGTGTCTAGGTTCTGACCTTTTCTATAGAATAATTTTTATTTGGGATGTTGGCAACCTTCAAGTTTCCCCCTTTCCACAAGTATCTGATTACATCGTTAAATCGAATCAAACGAGTACAAATATCGTAAGGTGATGATTACTAGGCATTGCGTTTCATGCGCTGACGGCTGTTTTGTTTTTCTTCATTTATGCATACAAGATACAATTATGAGTAAATCGCTTGGCCTTCGGGCAAGAATCAGAGTGTAATATCTGTTTTGTCTTCAGTTAGAACGAGGGAAATGAGCCTAGATTGAGGTAGTTTTTATTTTTATTCCAATCCGGAGACTTCATTTTGGTAAATCGTGATATTCCCCACAAAAGTAACCTTATATCCAACTTTGCCCTCGTGAGGATGCAATAAAATAAATACACAATTAGGAAGGATTGGAAACGAATGTTATTCCTTATAACCGATAAACACAAAAAAGTAACGATTCATCATTGAACTATCGAATAATTGAGTCATTTTATGACGATAACCAATCTAAAACAAGGTTCTATGTCTGTTCACTTCTGTTTGTTGTTTGAATGGTTATTTCGATAGGTTAGAAGATAATTACCCAGTGTTCGAGACTAATTCGACACTTCATGGAAAGAAGAAAAAACTCTTCATATCTTGGCCAATAATTGAAGTGTATCATTTGCGGAATACAGCTCACTCGGACAAGTTGCCCCCTGAGCCTCCACTACGGCCTCCAGGTGAGACATGAACCTGAAGCATGCGGCCTTTACGATGTCCCTCAAATGACGCCTGAACTCTAGTTTTACCCTGGCAATCAGCTTATCCTTCACGCATAACAATCCATAGGATTGCAATCAGGTGAGTTGAAAGAGCAAGATGTTTGGATTGGTGATTCGTAAAAGTCCTTAGACACCCATATCCGGGTTTACCCGGAGGTGTAAAACGGATATCAGTCCGGTCCCAACACGTATTACCTTCCCACAGTCACCCTCTTCACACAGAACTTGACAACACTTATTTGAATTGAGTCTGAGACAGTTTTCGGTGTGACGGAATGGAGTAGTTTTCGGCAGAAACACGCTCAGGCCCCATCATAGTTTATTGGAACTTATTCTTCAGGGTGTGCAGAAATTTGTGTGTACGGTAAGAAAGCCAGTTGTAGTTCTACGCGATGTTGTAATGGTCTTGAAAAGAACCTGAACCACTCCCGGCTTGACTGGATGTTTGCCCTTGTTGAGGTGAGCGATCCACGTTGATTTGGGCAGTTCTTGCTACTCTTGTATGAGGAGTAACAATGATCCTTGTTCACCGTTTTCCTCATAGTCGCCACTCCGATGCCCAACTCTTGCACTGCCTTGCCTGAACCTTGCTGCATCTTTTTTGCAGCTGCTCGACCAATTTCGTTCTGTAGGCAAAGTCAGAACGCTTGCTATGATCTTTCCAGGTCACATCTCAAATCCGTTAAGGTATCCAAGGAGCACTTAGATGCAACTATAATTTTCGATTTATTATCCGGAACGACACATGATGCAAGTCAAATTCTTTCAATATTCCGTAGCATTCCAATCATCAATGGTGCTCATCTCTCAAACTCACCAATAGTTTTCAGAAACAGCTATCCGTTGCATTTTACCGCTATTAAATAATTCAAATGGTTCTGATTATCAGAATATTCTCAAATTCATGCAGTGCACACTGTAGATATATTTTTGATTTCGAACAAAGAATAACATCCGTCCATTTAATCTGAGCGATGAAAATGATCTCGGGGTAGGTAACATGAAACATTTCTCGAAAAAGGAGAAAATTGTCACTTGGTTCAACAATTAAGATGTTAAGTAACAATCAGTTCTACGTGAACATCTTTTGGGCTTGAAGGTTCAATTCTCACTACAGACGATAATAATATGGTATTGAAAAAAATACAACTTCTATCCGGTCATGGTTAAAGAAACGAGAACAATTAAATGTTGAGGATTAAATAATAAAGGGATCGGTTCGAATTTCTGTATAGATTTTCAACTTCGACATAGACAGTCCTGAGTTTCAGAAGATCCACATGAAAGAAGATCGGGGGTAAAATAGTCAAAATAATAATACAGATCATACAAATGATGCCGGAGAGCTTTCTATTCCAAAAGCTTCTTTCATTGTGCTGGAACCCCCTCCCTGCCCCCTGTTTTCCCGACGGTACTGACATGCAGAAATTTAAAACTAATGTAAAAAGACATCTCGCTGCGCAGCTTCCAATTTAGGTTGACCCCCCAAACCTTCTCACTTTTTTCTCGGTAGACCCTTACGTCTACAGTAGCGTCCTGCCTTGTTTGTGGTGAACTATGTTTAAAAAATGATATTAAAAATTTAAGCATGAAAGAACGAGTGACGCTCGTTCAATCACCAATGAAAATGCAATTTCGGACTAAAGCATGACAGACCGAGGAAAATGCCGTTTTAATATGAAGCATGACAGACCTAAGAAAATGCTCTTTCAAACGGAAGCATGGCAGACTTACGAAAATTCTATTGAAAACTGAAGCATCACAGACCGACGACAAAGATATTTCAAACTTAAGCATGATAGACAGCCGAAAATGCTATTTCAAACTGAATTATGACAGACCGACGACGTCAAGGTCTGCTTGACCGCACATAGCTTAAACGTGTCTATTTTGTCTGCAAAACCACGTCTTATGAAACCACGATAAAAAAAAACATTCAGAAGAAAATGTTATTTAAAAATTAAGCTTGACAGACGGACGGACAGCCAAACTGACCGATGGACGATCGAATGTCAGAGCCTGTTATACAAACGCCGAGCCAATCTAAACAATTACTGACAAACGGTTCAACCTCATATAACCCGTTCTATTATTAATCATTTGTTCAAACCAAACAGTTTGTTTGGCTGTAACGAAATCAACTGACGTCATGATTCAATCAATAATGGTATACTAGTAATAAATGAATGTAATTATATTAATGTCTTATGTATATCTTAGCTATATTTATAATATTTATCTTAATGCTTATATAAATCCCAAGAGAAATACTATGATTTCATGATAATTGTTTGAACTTTTCTAAAATATATTTAGCAATGGCGGCGATGGGCGATAAGAATGAGTCAACTGTACTTACTGTATCACTCAAAAATAAAATGCAAACATGTCAGATAGAAAGAAGTGTTTACGCGTGGATCTGAAAGGGAACACGCGCTACTGGGATGTCGTACGTATATTGGAAGATACAAAATGTGTTTATGGTCAAGTATCAAGAATATAAAAATGTCAAATCAAACCCTCTGCTCCTACTCGTATACGAGTGGGTGTGTACAGATAAGAAATCTCCAGAGACAGATTTCTTTTTGTCATTTGGAAACTGGTGAACCGGAACGGATGGAATAAAGAATTATGTCTTAGGTGGTGTTTTCTAAGACGGCGAAGTATGATTACGGTGTAATACTAAGTGTTTTGGAAATTCCACGGTAATATAACTACTCTCTTCTTTCTTTTCTCATCGTACAAATACTTGTCAGCTATATATATATATATATATATATATATATATATATATATATATATATATATATAAATAAAACGAACGTTTTCACGTTTTCACCTTTTAATTTTTCTATATGTAACAATTTGAATCGTTTTAACATAAAATAATTTACTTATTTAAATTGTAACAATTTAAATAATTTTAACAATTAACTTATTAAGATTGTAATAATTTAAATCATTTTAATAGTTTACTTATTTAAATTGTAACAATTTAAATAATTTTAATAATTAACTTATTAAAATTGGAACAATTTAAATCATTTTAATAATTCAAATTGTAACAATTTAAATCATTTTGATAATTAACTTATATAAAAGTTAGAACAATTTAAATAATTTTAATAATTCACTTATTTAAATTGGAAGAATTTAAATCATTTCAATAATTTACTTATTTAAATCATAACAATTAGATAAATTGAAATAAAATAGAATGCACAGAATATGGTGTAAAACTGTTTAAGTCGGAAGGAAAACAGAACTCTATTTATGATTTTTTATTAGATTTTTGTATAATTTATTTTTAAATGGTAAAATTTTAATTTTTGTCCAACAATGACACTATTTCTCAGTTCCCTTTTTCATTTGCTGTTTGATGATTGGACTATTTTACTTTTTCAAATGTGTATGAAAGGTGATAACATACGTACGAACCCGAAATGTATTAGCGCATTATTATATAGATGTAATAATAATTAGGCAAGTATCCGTCCGTCAGTCCGACTTAGCATGGCGAGAAAACTACTTGACCAAAATGTATGAATTTTCTTTAGTAAATGTATGATTTAAAAAGGTTGTTGTAAAATCCGACATCCTAAAGAGGTTATTTCAGTGCGTTTTAATCCCAGGATGAGAGTGGTGCTTTTTCAAGGGTAAATAATGAAATATTTATACATGAAAACAAAACTGTTTTGGTTTGACGTTAAATGTTAGTCTTGTTAATGGCTAGTCAACTTCCTCTTACACTCTTATCAGGATAATTACATATAGGCTCTTTCCTACTCTTATACTCATTATGCATACTGAATTGCCACTATCATGATGTCAGCGAAAACAAAATATTCTCAAAAGACGTAGAACCTCCTGGCAAGCTTTATAAAATCTTGAAGTGCTTGGTATGCAAGTGTTTCTGACGCCAGTCACATTAAATGCCCGAAATATGACAATTTTCTTTTGAGTATAACAACCATTCTATGGTTTTGATTCAGTGTGTCTGTAGAGGTCTTTCTTCGAAATTGTTCTTGGCCAGCACATTTAAACAACCTACTCTCAACAGCTTTCTTTGAAAAGCATTGATGTTTTTTTTAATATATTTTATTTATCTCCCTCCCACGGCGTGAAGATTCAACGCAAGTTTAGGAAAGTGGGATTTGAAAAGCCAACGCCCTAGAGGAAGAGCACTCTGGTCGAACCAAAATTGCCTGGGTAGCCCCGTCGGCATTCCATGGTAGGAGTGTCCCATGTGATTAGAAATAAACTTACCCCTTCTCAAAGTGAGAGATGGTAGAGCCTGTGATGGTTGACCTCCTAGAACTGCACAAGACCATACCTAAGACCGACAGCGAACTAGCTACCCTAACAATGGCCTTAGACTCTTCCAGTCTAACTTTGGTATGGGTTTTATTGAATAGCATCAATGTTGTTTTCTAAAATTTTGACAAGTTTCCATAGTTCCGAATTGTATATGAAACTGCTGTTGATGTATGCTGTAAATGTTTTCAGTTTCACTAACATGCTTGCTACTGAAATTTTTGTTGTAGCTATCGTTGTTTTTGTTGTTAGGCAATATTAACTTCTGCATAAGGCTCACGAAGATCGTGCCTTAAAATTGTATAGTATACATGAAGTCTTTCTTGCTGGTCTCTACAGTTCATGAACGTGCACAATTTCAGTTTTTAACTTCGACACTGAGTGCAGCAAGTCTAAGTAATTGCATGTGAAGTCGAGGAAGGTTCAAGGCCAGAACACACGTAGGAATGGAACAGAAGCAACATTGCTACTATCACTTCATTGATTTGCGATTCTGCAACCTGACACGTCAGAAAAGGGAATGACCTGAATACGACGGATCCTGAGGTCGACTCCGCCTGGGTTTTTACGAGATCCCTGTTAGCCAAGCCGCCTTGATACTCCCACGTTGCCTTACACATTGAGGGGGTGCTATATTTAAGACGGATTCGTAGGTTTTGTATTAATCTAGTGCAAGCCCTTTACGTTTTTTATGTCTTCCTCTGTGTCTTGAATCGAGTTATGCTATTTGCATTTTCTCCATAAATCATCTGTACCTCCATCTATATGATGCGTCACTTCTGTCTGTGTCTTGTTTATCGATAAACGTTCTTCTTGTAGCATAGTTGGTATCGGTCTAGTAATTAGCTTTGACCGGATTGGGTATTAAATAACATTAAAAGGGTTGATATATCGTAATACAAAACAACTAAAACAGGAATTAACCAGGGAAAGTGCAAGAGTACGAGTTCATAAAATGTTGCGGTCGATGACACACGAGCGAAGTCATCGTCTTGTATTTATTCTGTCAAAGAATTGATAGTTGTGATATAAGACATCTCGATAACAACTCAAAGAAAAACACTAAAGAACAGTGACAACATAAGTTCTCTCTCAGAGACACGTATCTAGATCGAAATGCAATATATGCTCTCCCTTGGCCTCGAATTGAAGACTTAATACGACTTCAGTCTTTGAAAAGGTTTCTATGACTTCCATATCTTCCATCGATCCTCATGAATACCATGGGCAATTCTTCCTTTCAGCGCTGTGAAGTGACCTTTCTACAGCACTAGATAACATATAAAACAGACCAAAAATAATTTCACCCCGAAGAAAGAGACAGTTTAAAATCAATATTACGACATGTGAACTTTACAATAAACGAATGCTAATTAGATGAACAGGTGTGATTGTTTCTTGCCACATTTTATAAGTTCAATGTCGAAACATTTGAGGCAGGTAAGTGTGTGTATCATGGGGAAGGGCTATCGATAACTCTGTTCTGTTTGCGCTAGAATTCATTTTTATTTCAATAATTAAGAAATCATTTACTATATTATACTAGCGAGACTCTGAAAATTCCACGGTGCTTTCTACATCAGTCTGTATAATTCGTTGTTAATAATAAACTGTATTTTGAAATAATATATGTCTGTAAAGTTTAATATTATCAAGAAATAAATACTATTTCTTCTTCCATAAAAATAATTTTCATTGTCCGCTAAATATTTTTGAAAATAAATTAAACTAATGAGTCTTTATTTTGTTGTTTATTTAAAATTTGTTCAATTTAATTATTATTTAATTATTTTAATTATTGTCAGCTTTCTTGAAGTAAAAATAATTATCAGTTAAATATGCTCTAAATCAATAAAAAAAATAATGTATTTATTAACAATTTTTGTTTTAGTCGACGGGGCCACAGAATGAGATTTTGCAAAAATTCATTTTAAAATCAATAAAGTCGGAAATATTTATTTTAGCGACGTCAGGTTAATCATTACCCACCATCTTTTCTAATCGAACGATCTAATTTTTATAAATATGTGTGAAAGGTGATAACGTACATACAGACATCAAATGCCGTAGTGTTTTATCATATAGATGAGTTTATCTAATTTCTTTAAAAATCTAATTGAAAAAAGAATGCCTTTCGTAAAGTGCGATAATCTGTATTTGCTACTCGGAAGTGAATGGTTATTCCCAAAAAATGTTGTTTAAAAGCACGCAAACATGTTTTAATTAACAATGGAGAAAGAACACCCTGTTATGTCCGCACTTACCTTACTGTGTGTATAAACTGTTATACACACGTGTCGTCGGCAGGTTCTTTCTTGTCTGTGGATACTATCACACGGACGCCGATGTTTAGTTTTTATAAAGGTTTATTACAGAGAGAAGAACAGTCACAGAAAAAATCAGAGAGACAGGTTATTTTCATACGCATGTGAAAGAGAAGGAGAGAGGGAGAAAGAAGGAGGAGAGAAAAAGACAGATAGAAAGATTGATAGAGAGATAGATCGATCTGCTACAGCTAGTTACATTGAGCGGGCCCGCCCCCTCACATTTGGGACGGCACTCCAGACACATCTTGCCACCTTGAAGTTTCGCCATCCAAGAGACAGAAAATCTCTGTCCGGAAGTCACATGTTTTTTTACGTCCGTTCTGGGGTCACCTGACCTTTAAAAATGTCATTAAAACTTTTCTATTCAAACAATGGCCCTTGTTATTCAAAACGCATATAAAACCGAGAACCCGAATCTTTTTGCTTATTCGTATACAAATTACACGATTTTTCTAATTTTATATGGAACTATATTATTTTCTTTGCTATTTAATAATAGTAATAAATTTATTAAAAAAATAATCTCATTTTATAAGAGCAATTAGAAATGCTTTTGAATGTTTTTTGTAGTTGATAATCTAAATCCTGTTGGGATTGGTTTATACAAAATCAAAATTATGTATACTTACTAAAATGTAAAATGCTAGACCCCAGTAAAGGGTGACCGGAGGTGATCTTTCCATTAGTAATACTACATCAATTTCAATTCGGTAGAAAACGTAATTTAACGACATTTGGAACAGTTATTGCTTTACTATATGTTTGTTTTCTCACCCCAAAAGACGAAAAACAAACTTTGAAGACATCCGTCTATGCCATCTCGAGAATAAAACTGTTACGCGATCTTGATAAATTATTAAAATACAGTAAAAACGCTTTAAAATACTTAATAAAACAAGAAATAGGCAGATAGATAGATAGAAAAGTAACTTTATTGCCTTTGGTAACAATTTTTTGATGATTATTTGTTCTTGTTTTGCACCTGTTTTTTCTGTTAGTTATTTCTGACAATCGCCTCGATGTTTTGTTTATTTTTTTCAGTATTGAGATTTCATTTTGTATACTTATACAAACTAAAATCTCAAAATTGGAATATATCAAATAACACCATCACAATCACTTTTTTGCTGTTTTTTTTTCAATTTATCAAAATTTATCAGCATTGTTTCTTTTTTTTTCTGTAAAAAAGGCTACAGCTTGATTAATTTCTTCTCGGACGGCGGGTATAAATTGCTAGTAATAAATAACTGCATTGTCATGGAATCAACTTTTGTATTGTTATACATATACATATATATATATATATATATATATATATATATATATATATATATATATATATATATATATATAATATAATATATATATATGAATACATTTGTTTAAATAATCAAATGTAACACGTTCGTTCGTCATCAAATAGACACAAATTTCTGAAAATGTGTTAATACTTTTATACAATGAAACGAAAACATTGTCAGAAATATAAAAATACAAAATAAAATGATTGTAAGGCAATAAATGATGTTTTATTTAATTAAATATGATAGAATCAAAGGATTCTGTCATGAATATATATATATATATATATATATATATATATATATATGTAAAGTGTATATATATATTTTGAAATGTATACGTACATATGCATAATTTATTATTTATACAAACATCCCCACACGTGCATACATATATATGTATATATATATATATATATATATATATATATATATATATATAATATTTATAAATAAATATTAAATTATGTATACCTACAGACGCTAGCGTGTCAAGCGTATTGCTCTTATCAGTACACGAAGATAACAATTTCGGACGGCCAAAAGGCGCGAACAGGGTTCACACAGTCAGTGTAGAATCTGCAAGCAGTCGCCATATCCACCTGGGCACCGGAAACTGTAACGTGATTATAGGATATTGAGATCTATATGTTCCTAGAAGCAGGCACAGACAGAAGACTAGTCGAGGAACTTTACTTTAGAGCTGATTACAGTCTATTTTTAACATCCCCGAGAGTGCTCAACATTGATTTCTTAAAGGGGCTTATTATAATATTTATAATTAAATATTATATATATTTTCGTCAACATTTGGTCATATTTTTATTCTTTTGATAATGAGAGGTTCCACTCTCGAAAATTAAAGTTTACTTTTTCCGGACCTTTTTAAATTGCTTGACAGTAAACTTTTTTTCTATTTACTGCTCTGGTATTTAACCTATTTTACGTGAAATATTAATAAATTGATTTGAGATTCCATTCATATTTTCTCTTCTCATTTATATTTGTTCATCTGTTCCACCTTCCGGTACCTATATCACATTGCTCCTGCCTCGGATTACGAACTTACATTATATATATATATATATATATATATATTTGAAAAACTATATGTTACATATTTCAGGAACGTACCTCGGTTTCATCTAGATGGGCTGCCTTTTTACATTTTCTTGAAAAATCTATACCCAGTAGAATAGTGAGCGTTCTGAATGAAGATAAATCACGATGAGAAATGGTGTTATATCGATAAGAAACAGTGCATTCCTGAAAAGTCTCTCTGAAAAAATATATTGGTTGGGAATTAATTGACTTTTATTTTATTTATTATTTATATATATATTTTTGTTTTAAGAAGGTTTTTATTTCATTCTACTAAGTGTTTTATTTATTTATTCTCTTTTAGTTTGGTATTACTGTTTTATTTAAGGTGTGATTTGTAGATCGTAGGAGGTTACCGGTGTCTTGAAGGGTGAAAGTACAGAGGAGGCGTTTAATTAAAGTCTTTTTTTGATGGTGATACCGGGTTTAACTTTGTGTACCGGATTTATTATTTATATTATTTATAGTTTGTTTTTTTAAGGTTTTATTTTGTTTGGTGTTTTATTTAGGTATGTATTTATTGGTTTATTGGTAGTTTCGTATTTTAAAAGATCGCCTCGAGAAAAAAACGACAATAAAGGGAACTGGCGTCTGAATATACCGTTAAAAACGATGCGTAGTTTACGTGTCACTTTTAAAATAAGTTCTGGGTCAGGGTAAAAATAATATATGGGTCTTAATCGCAATTGAGTTATATTAAATTGGTTAAATTATTTATGATGGGTGTTGTCTGTTTACCGCTTCAAAAGTGTGTTTATATTTAGGGATAACTGAGTATCATAATTTATTGATAAGGTTCTGGGTTGGATTCGTTAAAATCTTTTATTTATTTATTTATTTATTATTTTTTATTTTTTGTTTGTTTACTATATACAGCCTTGCATTTTCCCGCAATTTATTTTTATAAACTATATATATAATATTTATATATATATATATATATATCTTTATATATATATATATATATATATATATATATATATATATATATATCTTTATATATATATATATTTATATATATATATATATATATATCTTTATATATATATATTATATATATATTTATATATATATATATCTTTATATATATATATATTATATATATATATATTTATATATATGTATATATATACATATGTATATATATATATTTATATATATATATGTATATATATACATATGTATATATATATATTTATATATGTATATATATGTATATATATATATATATTCATATATATATATATATTTATATATATATGTATATATATATATTTATATATATATGTATGTATATATTTATATATATATGTATATATATATCTATATATATATATATTTATATATATATGTATATAAATATATATATATATGTATATATATATATATTTATATATATATATATATTTATATATATATGTATATATATATATTTATATATATATATATTTATATATATCTGTATAAATATATATTTATATATATATTTATATATATATGTATATATATATTTATATATATATATATTTATATATATATATGTATATATATATTTATATATATGTATATATATATATTTATATATATATATATTTATATATATATGTATATATATATGTATATATATATATTTATATATATATATTTATATATATATTTATATATATATATGTATATATATATATTTATATATATATTTATATATATATATGTATATATATATGTATATATATATATATTTATATATATATTTATATATATATTTATGTATATTTATATATATATATGTATATATATATATATTTATGTATATTTATATATATATATGTATATATATATTTATATATATATGTATGTATATATATATTTATACTGAAAACTGATACATAAAAACATTATATCTCCTTATAATATTTCATGTGGATACATGAAGTACTAATATATTTACATATATATATATGTATATGTATATATATATATAAATATATATATATAAATATATATATATATATATATATATATATATATATATATATATATATATATATATATATATATATATATATATATATATATATATATATATGGGGGTGAGTGGATTAATTTGCCATGTTATGGCTGGACCTTGATGAAGGATATATTTTGCAAGTTAAAGGGTTCATCTAAGGGTATCTAATGTTTTAACTATCATTATCATATGCATTCGTGTTGTGTTTATGTATTTAGTTGATTCTATTTGTTTTATCTAATAAGGAGTGTTTAGGTCTTAAACATCTAGAATTTCTTTAATTCTGTGGGATTTGATTGTTATATTTCTAGGTATGTAATTTAGGGGATACATGTCTTTGCCATGTTAGAAAAGTTAAAAAGAAAGTGGGTATCTACTGGATTAATGTTTTATCTGTGGTGGATGGGGTTAGGTTGTATTGGGATGTGTATGGCTGATAATACTGTAGCTGTAGTATGTGCAATATATTCGGGGTGTTATGTTGTACATAAAAAATAAGTCTAATTTTGAAAAGGTCTTGTGGCTATTTTATGTTTGAATTTTTCAATTTTCAATTATTTTATTTATTAAATCTTATGAAGTTCATTGGTTTTTAGAGGGTGATTGGTGAGTTATGTATTATTATTTTCAGTCCATTGGGATTGCAGGAATTTTCTTTTGTGGAAATATTCTTGGAGACTTCTGTTTTGATGTTAATGCAATTCATGGAAGGGTTGCTGATTGCTTGTAGAATCCTGAATTTGTCAGCGGTACATAGAGGGCAAATCCTAGAGGTAAGACTGTAGGATTTTGGTTTGTCGGTGATCCTTCATTCTATTTTATAGGGAATGTTGGATCTCTTGTGTTCCCATATAGTGGTTGCTAGGGTAGTGATGTGATCTTTTGGGAGGTAATTAAAGGTTTTGTTGTGGGCGTTGAGTCTTGGTTTAAAGGTACCTTGATTCATTTCGATATAGATTTCCTCCCTCTTGGTATACAATAGAACTGACTGTGCATCCTCGTTCTAAGGGTCAGACCTCCCCACTTTTTCATGAGAAGCGGGGGTTGAGGGATTGGTTCATGGTGTTGGTTTAGAGTCTGGAAAGCATGAATAACTAGTTTTGAGTGTGTTTTTGTTAAAGAGTTTATTGAGCTTATTTGATGGTGGGAAGTATTTGTCTCTTAATTTGAGAAACTGAGGATTCCACTCGGTATCGATTTAAACAATTTTTTTAAATGTAAACAGTCAGCCGATCGGGATGAAACCGCGGTACGTTTTTGAAATATGTAACATATAGTGTTCAAATAAATTATTTAGCTCTCACTTGTCTGCGGTCGAGCACTTTATTGATTTCTTTTTTCAATATAACCTGACACACATTTTATATATATATATATATATATATATATATATATATATATATATATATATATATATATATATATATATAATGTGCGTGTGCAAGGATCAGTCAGAAAATAAGTACGTACACCCGTCGGAAACAAATCATTTTAATCTATTTAATGTACGCAGGATGTTATAAATAATGTAAAGAAAACACGAAAATGTTATTAACTTTATTCAGTCATAAAATAAAAGTCCAGCACAAACAGTTGTATCAAGGACATTTATCTTTATCATTGTGACTCTGAAGAGATATGATAGTCCAATACGGCAATAATTTCATTAATGTTTTCTATGATACTATCTTCTAAAGATATATCATAATGTGTTATCAAGAGAAATATTAACTGTATATCTCATAACCGTTAAACATGAATATACGTCGAAAATATTACATTAGCAAATCTCAAACAATTAAAATAAATAATATATATATATATATATAAAACATTTAATATAAGAATGATATCCGACAAAATGTAAAACAAAATAAAATAGTATAGAAGACAAACAATATATAAGACAAAATTACATTTAAAAACATGCTGTAGACTAATCTCTATGTCATTATTGAACAAAAGCTTCGTCAGAATTAAACAATGGTATATTTGATACCTTTCATACAGAAGCGAATATAAGACAAGGCTGATGACGGGGGAGGGGGAAAGCGAAAGAGAGTATTTCCATATACTTCCTCTTCTTTATATATACCAACCTTTTCACAGTGAAGGCTCGATGATCGTCAACATATAACAACAGAGCATATATAAACAGGCAATATTTTGCTACATTCCAATGACCAACATTTTATTTACCTTACTAATCATTTTTGAAGTTATTTACCAGCAAGCCCCTAACCCTAACCCTAACATGCAAGTATCAGAAGTTATTTACCAGCAAGCCTCTAAAACAAAAAAAATAACACAAGCATGGAAACTTGTCACTTGGAAAGAAGATTTGAGGTTTTTCTTCTTCTTTTTTTCTCTTTTTTCTTTTTTTTTTCTTCATCTTCTTCTAATTATATTTTCAAAACATAAAAAACTTCGGTACAATTACAACACAGTTTCGTTCACAGAAGAACACCCGAATTTGTTTGTTAATCGCGGATCTTTCCCCCAGAAAATCAAAAAATTCTTCTTCCGAAAAAATACATAGCGATGCAGTAAAAAAAGCAAAAAAACAAACAACTCACATTAAATTCATCTCTATCGAAAGGGAGATTAAAAAATCAGAAATTTCGTTTTTTTATAAAATATGTATGGCATCTATACATGCTTTGTACAATCATCCAGAATTCTTTAATTTAGTTTTTCTATCTTTCAGACAATTTTGTTGCGTTTTCTGTTTTTTATGAAAGAATAAACGAATATTCCGAGATTCATAGTTGTCCAAGTGCTTTTAATTCCCCCCAGGGAAACTTATCAATTCAATTTCTTTGGGATGGACAAATATTTGCAACCAAGTCCTTATCTGTTAAAAGTATTTCCGAGGTATCGGAAAAGAATATCATTAAGCTGTTAAATTATGTGTTACAGTTATTGAGGTATTGCAGTTGATGTTTAAGGTGTATATATATATATATATATATATATATATATATATATATATATATGTGTGTGTGTGTGTGTGTGTGTGTGTGTGCGTGCGTGCACATATACGAGCAATACGTAGCTTAATAAATATATGCATGTATAATATGTGTACATATGTGTGTATATACAACATGCTTATAGGTGTATGTTTAATATATCCTGTGTGAAAAAACAACCTGATTATTTGACAACATATAGTGGGAGATAGGAATGTAATGTGTTCATTAAGAAGAGGGAAAGATTATTTAATAATATAACTTAGAAATATTTATAGTATAACTATTATTATGTATTTAATTGCCACACATGTGATTAAACGTGTATATGTGTACGTGCACATGTACGGACAACAAGTAGCTTTATATATGAGAGTACTTTAACGAAAGCAAAACAATTATATAGACATTGTTCGAGATGTATCTTTGCTGGTTAGCGGGGATAAATTATAGAAACTATTAGGTTGTTTGATGGTGTGGAATGCTGCTTCAAGGAATCTGCGTCGAGATTGATTTGATATAAATTTAATGATTTTAGGTTGTTCAAAGTTAAATTTATGTTACACTATTTTAACAACTGTAAAAAGACTGAAATAGGGAGGTCTTCCGGGCTCTGCCGAAACGATCTGTTCTGGAAAACTAAGGCTTTGACTCATACATAAAAAATATAATGCTGCTACTGAAATTAACTGTATTACAATATTTTAAGTACAGTGACACGAAATATTACTAAGATGGCTTCCAGGGCGCTACTGAAACCATATTAATCGGGGGACCAGTTAAAACATTATGTTGCTGTTTAAAGCCGCTGTATATAATTGCCTTACTATATTTGCAGTACAGTAACTAAAATTAAAGTTAAATGAGACTGTTACAGCACTACCGGATTAATCTTTCACGGAGCTAGCAGGTTTCCGATCATCTTATAAACAACACAGGTTGTTGTTTATAAGGAATCTAATGCAGTGTATAATTTTGTTCTTAAAACATTTTGATTACAGTAACACAAATAGAAAGTAAGGGGGCTCCAGAGCACTGTCGTAATCATCGATTCCGTGGAAGGCATGTATGAGCCCACCAACTTACCTATGTTGATGCGTTCAAACTTGACGGTATATATTTTATTGCAATATTTTAAGTACAGTGAGACGGAATTAAAGTAAGGATGCCTCCAGAGGGTTGTCAAAACTTATTTGAAAATATATGGTTTCAGTTAGAAGCTAGTGTATATTATTTAAAGAAAATAAACAGAAAATAAAAATAAAGAGTTACCTACAAAAGTTGTCGAAACCTTCTCGTCCGTCGAAGGAAGTTATGGGTCCACTTCATTAAAATATAATCTCTCTATTAAATAATTTATATAAATTTATGTTAGAATATTATTTTCAGTCCATTGGGATTGCACAGTAGAAAAATAAAAATAAAGAGACCTACCGTACTGTGCAGAAACAACTCATTACTGGGAAAGCAGTCGTTGGCCCTTACATAGAAAATACAATGTTGCTGCTAAAATCAACTGTATATCATTTTTATCACAATATTTTACATATAATTCGGTGAGACGAAATACAACAAAAAAAGGCCTTTAAAATAATACTAAATACCCCGTTTTAGTCATACAATTTTTTAACAACTTTGAACAAAAACAAATTTAAAGATACCTACATGGCTTTGTGGCAACCATCGTTTCATCTGAAAGAAGGATTGGGTTCACCTAATAAATAATATGAAACTATACTTACCGGGGAACCCCGTGAAAATATGTTGATGCTTTTAAAAGCCACTGTATATAATATAAGTTCAGTGACACAAATCAAATTAAGGATGCCTCCAGAGCGCTGCTGAAATTCTGGATAATTCAGTCTTGAACTCATAATTAAAATTATGTTGTTGCTTGTAAGGAACCTTATGTA
This sequence comes from Sepiola atlantica, assembly GCA_963556195.1. NCBI lineage: Eukaryota > Metazoa > Mollusca > Cephalopoda > Sepiida > Sepiolidae > Sepiola > Sepiola atlantica. The sequence goes on along the minus strand of OY744536.1, from coordinate 46,335,245 downwards.
TATAATTTTGTTCTTACATTATTTAAATAAGGTGTGGAGAAAATAATTCGGGGTTAATACCATCAAAATGAGGAGGAAGAAAAGAATAAAAAAAACTATAAGACAGTCTCACCTGACAAAGTTGTTCTACAACGAAAGGTTGCAAAATAAATAAATTAATTAATTTTTCATTTAAATTGCAAGATTGTAGATTTTCAAAATATTTCACTTAAATACATTCTCACGCGTGTCTCAAAGATGTTGTCAATTTATTTATATATATATATATATATATATATATATATATATATATATATATATATATATGCATGTATGTCTCTCTTTCTCTGTATTGATGCATGGAAATAAGCGGAGTTCTGCATTTGCACAAACGCTTATGCGTGTGCATAGACACGAATGTAATAAGATTGTATACATTGATAATAAATGATATATGTACATAATATATACATATATATATATATATATATATATATGGTAAGTCAATGAAAATTGATTATGCAAATGGAATCAAATCGATATCTTCAGTTGTTCAAAACAAGTAGCAGTTTAGTTAATAAAAACATTTATTTTTCTTCTCTTTAATTCCTTAAACCAGGCTTTTCAAAGATTACAATCTTATCATCAGAGGAAAGATTATGATTGATAAGTTTACAGGATAGGACTGTCAAAGTTCTAAATATTTTTGCTCTCTCCAGTATATTGAGCTTTCCTTATTTCACAATAGGTCCAACTCTCTAAAAGTTTATCTTTTAGTTATAATCTACATATATATATACGTGTATGAAGCGGTATAACCTTTTGTTCAATTTTTTAAATTTTTTTGTTTTTCTAGGGATCGGAGCATCTTATAGGATGCCATACATGTATCCACTTTTTCAGAGACACCAACTGAGATATCTTTTTTATCTTCTTACCGCCCCTTTCAACGCAATTGGTGTGATCTCTCTTGCAATTGATTCACCGTAAGTATTTTTTGGAATTCTTTTTCATGGGGCCGGTTTGCTTATAATTACTGGAATGATGGAGATCTTCGTAAGATTCCAGTTTTATTTCATGTCGTACATACGACCTTGATATTTCGTTATATTCTTTCGCTGAGCTTTGTTTAAGCCAGCATCATTAGGGGTGCTGACTTCCACTGGGATTGCTACTTTCTTCATCTTGTCCCATATCACTATGCCAGGTTTAATTGCTCCGTGTATAAACGTGTATGCATGTATATGAGTATCAACACACCTATGTATACATGGATAATCATAATAGTATTAAGAACTACATTTAGACACGTGGTCGTTCGTGCTATGCACTGGGCTGTATATGTATTTATGTATATGTCATAGTTCATATATACGGGTATGTGTATGCGCGTTCGTATGTGCGTATGTGTGGAGTCGTAGTCAACATATACTTTATACAGGACCTGTCCCTGTGTGCGCCCACTATCTGACTGAAGAAACCCTCTTATATTGCTCTGTGTGTATGCGTGTACCTAAAGTCGATGAGAACATTATGAGTGGAATATGTTGGTCATGACTGATGATTTTGAATGTGAGCGTCTCATTTTCATTTGATTGTTTTTCCCTTTTTCCATTATATATCGTCTCCCTCTCTGTATCTCTCTCACTCTTACTCTACCTGTCTATATTTATGCATATCAACAAAAAATAAATAAAAATAAAATGTTTAAATAATAATAATAATATAATAATAAAGAAAACGTAAATAATAAATTAAAAAAACAAATATAATAATAATAATAATAAAAATGATAAAAAGAACAACAACAACAAAATAAATTAAATCCAAATATTATTATCTAAGATTAACTAAATTAATCAGTCTTACTAATCTATTACATATCTCAACTGTTGCATTTTCTGCAGGACTTGTCTTTTTCCTGCGAATCTCATCTTCCTATTTTTTTAATAGCAGCGTCCACTTGGCTCTCTTCAACTGACACAGCCAGTCCAACTTGTGTTTTCTTTTTAAAAAAGAGAGGTTGTTACTCTTGAAATGATTGAAGTCTCTACCATTCCGGACCTTTAAATATTTAACAGTAAGCCCACCAATTTTACAGTTTTACTGTCTTTATATTTAAATTTTGAAATATAAATGAATTGATCTGAGATTTACCGTCTCTTATCATTTATTTTTGTTAATTCTACCTTCTGGTTTTTCAACATTACATTGCTTCTGCCTCGGAATTCTCACCTTCATGTTTAATTATTAAATTATAATTATCGGCCCCCCTTAAAGAGGCGGTCACTCTGTTTGGGAATAACTGATTGTTTTCTTTAAATCAATAATGCAAAGGTTCTCTCCCTTGGTTGCATGTTCTTAGAGACAATTGAATAGTACTGATAAATGCAGTAGTTACACTTCTCCTATACACAGCTGGTCGGGCTATCAGTCCAAAGGTCTAACAATTAAGCTATATAGTCGGCAGATAGATTGTATAGCCACACTGACGAATCTTTATAAAACAAAACAAGCGCTTGTCTTTGGATAAAAAATATTCAATAATGAAGTATATATATATATATATATATATATATATATATATATATATATATATATATATATATATACACATATATATAGTATAATCTTTTATTTATACAAACATTATTGATTACATATGTGCATACATGTTTCGGTTGTACTCTTCACAGAGAGGCAACCTCTTCAGACCAGAGAAGACAGAGAAGTGAGCTCACTTCTCTATCTTCTTAGGTTGCGTCTCTGTGAAGAGTACAACCGACACATGTATGCACATATGTAACTAATAATGTTTGTATAAATAAAAATGTATACTTAAGAACAGCTCTACTTTTTATTGAGCACTTTTCATAAACACTTGAGTTTTCAACGGATTTACATCTACAGAAACTAATACAATACATGTACTATATATATATATAATATATATATATATATATATATATATATATATATATATATATATATATATATATGCGTCTGTATTAGCATTTTAAACAATATTTATATTAAAGGTTAATGCAAGAATACTGATAAAAAGAGCTGTCAATGTCGGATGATAAAAAAAATAAATAAATGCGAATCCTTTAAAAAATTAACCAGATTGATTCAATTTATTCTTTTTTTTTTTAGATTTCAATTCAATATTTAATTACAGAAGCCGTTGTCACTATTACACAATTTCAATAGACGACTGCGAGTGATAATTGCTGTCCCTGGCTGACAGATTAGTTTTCCAACCACTTCAAGTGGAGAACTCTAAAGTGCTGACAGTGACGTGTCCGCCGGAGGGCGGTCGGTGCGACGGCCGATTCCAGACAAAATGGATTGGATTCTGAGTCAAGTATCTGCGTCGAAACCGCATCAAAAAGTGTGAGCTGCTGGTACAATAAAGATGCTGGTGGTGAAGCGCTATTTAACCAGTCATCAACCTTCGGCTTCTGTAATAGAGGATAACATTGAATTATGAAAACATCTCTACTATAATGACACGCGTTATTACTCTGTTTCAATATATATTTCTATAAATAGCTGTTCATTTTCGTGTGATACTAAAGTATACATTCAAGCGAAGATAATCATCAGAATCAGCTGACTGAAGTAGTAGTATAGTTTATGCTGTAAACAAGACTACAAATGTTTTCTGCATGTATAATTACATTATATAAGTTTTAGATAGGTTCGGGAGCAAATAAAGAAGTGTACTATTATTTTGCACAATTATTACAGCTGCTGACTGTGAGTTTTGTATGGGTGCTGGATTTGATTTCTATCGGGACTAAAACATTACTCTCGCTAATTTTCCTGGGGAAAGGTATGAATGCATATATTTTTCTACCAGATTAAATTGTGGGAAAGAGTAGCCTATAAAGACTTGTGTGAATCTAATTTAGGAGAAGAAAACTCTGAAATAAAACCAGTCTATATCTGCTTATTCCGGTACTCTTGCCACTGGACTGAAAAAGTGCCGGTTCAGGAGAGATGCCGTTAGTAATTGCGCAACTCTTGTTTCGCTATACAATCCCGGCGAAAGTATCCTTACACGAGTCATTCGTTGTCGTTCGAGACTGAAGGGCTAACCATATATATATATATATATATATATATATATATATATATATATATATATATAATTACTATTTCATGTATCCACATAAGATTTTATGAGGATATATCATTTTTTATGCATTAATTTTCAGTATTTTAGCCTGAAGCTTCCCCCACCCCCCGCCCGAGAATGAAACGCGGGAGCCTCTGTGTAGCTTAATTGCCATGAATTTATTTTCATAGCTTACTATATATATATATATATATATATATATATATATATATATATATTTATATATACACTACACTTATTCGAGAGGCGGAGCAAGTGCGTTGTTGTCGAAAGTGTTCGACGCTCGAGTGGAACTTTGCATAATCGCTGGTGACAACAATCTTGAAACTCCAAAGGGTGCTTTACTATTAAGACTCTTAAATCTTAAAGGGGCATAAACTGTAAATATTTTCAAATATTAAATTGTTTTTTGTAACCACAAACTATATAGTTTCTGGTTTGTTATCCTCATCATTGCAGGAGTAGCGGTTGCAAGCGGTCGCATGGGACCTAACACAACGCGTAGATTCAAACTAGAATCACGAGGCTAACTTCTATGCTATATATATATATATATATATATATATATATGTATATATATATATATATATATATATATATATATATATATATATATATATATATATATATATAGTCTAAAGAAGCTTTGAGTATTTTCTTTTTAAAGAAAGAAAATGCAGTTTAAATATCCAAGGATACTAATTAAATCCAACATATCGCAGACTTAGCACTCGTATAAGCCGACTTACCTCTGGAAAATTTACAAATACAAAAGAAGATTCAAGTATATAACAGTGAAACATAAACAGGGAACCGTAACTTGAATAGTCAAATAGTAAAACGGGATCATCAGCTGCTTACAATGTAACTGTTTCGGATGTATATATATATATATATATATATATATATATATATATATATATATATATATATATATATATGTTGTGTGTGTGTATTAAGGCACTATTTTTTTCATTTAAGCAAACATTGTAAAAAATTACAGAATTCCTCTGCTTAATTATGCCTTTTATTAATTTTTTACATTGCTGTCAACGATATTTTTTCTGTTTAACTAATAAAAAATAATCTATGTTCCATATATATCACGAACCTTTTCGACTCCTCGTCGAACGATCCCCAGGTGACAAAAGCAAATGGACAAAAAAGATGGAGAAAAGAAGAGAATACCAAAAGAAAGATGCTAACAATCCAAATTCCGCGACAGCAGAACAAGCGTCAAGAGATAAAATTGTACCTTCTCAACAAATAACAGTGTTTTTTGTGAGTGTAAATGTTTTTAGGAAAATTTGGCTCTCATAATAGTGATAAAGCTGGTGGCTGCATTGGTTTCACAGCCGTTGCCGTGTCCCGTCGCCTCCTCATGCGTTTTGTAGACTGTGTTACCAATTTAGAACAATTTTTAGTTAATAACACGAAGAGAGTACATGCTGAGGACGGTTTGAAAAATTTGAAGTGTTCGAAGCTGTATTTGTTTAAACCCTGCGACCTGCAATTGATGGCATTAAGTGTGAAACCAGTGGTGACATTTTGGAATGCTTAACGTGGTACCATTTTCGTGATACATATGGAATATATATTCATTTTTTTATTATTTAACACAAAGTAAAATCGTTGGAGGAATTGTATATTCTGTTATTCTTAACATTGTTGGTTTTTATATATATATATATATATATATATATATATATATATATATATATATATATATACATATATATATATACATATATATATATATATATAGAGAGAGAGAGAGAGAGATAGAAAGAGAGAGAGAGAGATAGAGAGAGAGAGAGAGATAGATAGATAGATAGATAGAGAGAGAGAGAGCGTGTGAAAGGGATGCCTGAGAAATATACCCTGTTAAAAGGTTGAACGGGTCATCTGCTTGTATTACGTTTTAACCTGATATGTCTTAATGAGTGTAATTATATATTGCAGTATTATAAGTGAAATAGACTGTCTAAATGTTTACACGCAACGTTAAAGATTATAAACTCTAAAAACAGAAAAGTTACCAAGCTTCAACATTTTTAAAGAATAAATGAATTGTAGAGCATTTTAAGGAATTTAAGGAATTCGATATTTTCTGTACTTAAAGATTTCTAGGGATATTTCACAGCGTGTATATATACTAAATATTTTATAATGTACACTTGTGTACAGTGTTGGAAGATATCGGTTCTAATTGTGTTATCTTTTTCTCCCCCATTTGTTTTTTGTTACTGCATTCTGTGACTTTACATTCCTATCCTATCGAAAGCTAATATTATGTTTCTGTTTGTTTCATTTGCACCTGTACCGATATGACACAAGGTATCGCAAATGCAGGTATTAAACGTTTAGCTATGAATACTAAACGACGAATAATCTCGGTTTGCCATGATCCGGGCTGAAAAGCGAGCTCAATTATTGAAGGAAAAAACATGTCAGAGATTCCAACAGGTGCATAATCATCCCATGCAATGATGCGTGTAATGGTCAATCATCCAATAAAAAAAAAACTAAAACGTAATTTGTATTGGTAACCATGCGTGATGGTAGTGGTGGGAGGTTGGAGTGAAATTGCTTCGATGAAAAGTAAGCGAAAAGACGAGGTGATACCATTTTCTATATATATGTATAAGTGTATAAGTTTATATTTTACATTGTCCGGCTGCCATGCATTTTCAAGAACAACAGCGTGTACAAAATACACAATGGTTCAATAAAATTACATCTATCTTATATATATATATATATATATATATATATATTATAGTTGCATTCCAATGACCCTAGGAACAATTAATCCATAAGCATAGCCTTCATCTGTTCCTCCAATTTCTTTATCTTCATAGATCGTCAAATAACAACAACCATGGCTTTCATCTGTTCTTTCAATTTATTTACCTTCATACCTGTAATTTGTCTTTGTCTCACAAACAAATATTTTTCATATACTAATATTTGATGTTTTTATGTTTATTTTTTTCCAAATTAAACACTTTTTCTACATATTACACGCGTTTCACAGCAAAATCGAAAGAAATAGATAGTCTTCATCTTAACTTTGTTGATAATCAGAAAAATTGTTCATTCGATAGTAATAGTAAAAACACATCATTGCAAAGACGTGACAGGCAGATGGGAAACGATTCAAAAGAGTTCTTGACAAAAGGAATGGAAAGCCAAAATACATGACAAAAACTCAATGAAGAATCATGACAAAAGTTCAAGACCCCCTCCAAGAAAATCTTATTCTTAAAACTTGAAACGACTCTTCAAACATCTCAGATATATATATATATATATATATATATATATATATATATATATATATATATATATATATATAAAATTAGAGATTAGAGGTATATTGTTACACTGATTTAATGTCAATTTCAGAGCAAAATAATCTTACACGTGTTTCTGGAGAGATTTCACAGCATACTTTAACAAAATCTGAGGTACCATATGAACACTCTGTCAGAGATAATAAAAGCAAGATGAAATGTATGACATACGAGTAAGAAATCTAAGTATGAAAACGTTCAGATAGGTTCTAGACCATGTCCCATCGCCGAAATGTTGCAGTTTTCTATAATGGTAGGTCTTGGTGTATTTCTGGTGCCTCTTTTGTCCCATTTCCGTGGCAGTCTTCTTTGTGTGTCATTTGTAAGACAGTCTTGTAAACAATGTTTGATCAGTATTGTGATGGAGGGTGTTCTAATGGCTCTTGTTTCGTGATGGTGATGTACCATCATAAGGCTGGGGTTCTGAAAGATCATCAGATATTGGCCAGTGCCTACAATTGTGGCTCGATGTTTATGGTCAATTTCTGATAGATCCATAACTCCTGCTCCTCTGGACAGATACAACCTTTGTAGACACTGGTTTCTGTATATTACTCTATACAGTATCAACATTTTTCTTGTTTAGTGTCTAGTCTGTTAATGTACTTTTGTGGCAAGTCAATACTGTCAGCCATGTATGTTATCACGAGTTTAGCAAGTTGGATAATGGCAGTTACTTTGTTTAGTTTGTTTTCTGTGTTTTCCAAATTTTTTTACACGCTATACTAATTCTCTGTCATTTCTTTTTCATCTTGGCATGCTGAATTGAATCGTTTTCTTCTATAACAAGGTAGTTTTATTGTGCCTGCTCTTCTAAGTCTTTGGTGTCATTCTTTTCATCAATCTGTATGTTTTCCGTTTGGATATTCTACCCAACTCTAAGGGAGCACTTGTCACATTTGTCCAGGCCAAATTTTATCCCAATATCTTAGGAGAAGGCGTGCACAACATGTAAGAGTCGAATTAATCAGCGTCTGAGCTGGCATACAGCTTCAAGTCATCCATGAAGAGTAGGTGGTAGACTCTTTTGTTTGGGTCTTGTTGGCTGAAATTGTAGGTACTTCGGCTTTTATTCAGTAGCTTACTTAGCGCATCCATCGCCAGAAAAACGAGTAAAAATTTCGAATCTTGACTTCCGGGATTGTTAGTGTTCCATTGGTGTGGCTGAATGACATGGTTGTGTGCCACAGTTTTATATGGGTCGCTATGGTTTTCTTGATTACCGAATGGATCTTATATAATTTAAAGCACCGCAGTAGCCACGTGTGGGTCACCCTAATTTATGCTTTTTGGTAATCGATCCAAGCTATGCTTACGTTTTATTGCATCTTCCTACAGTTCTCAATGATGGTTTTATCAATTAAAAATTAGTCCTTGGTGCTGAAACACTTCCTCCTGGATCCTGCTTGTTCTTTTAAGAGATACCATCTAGAAAAGAGATGTTCATAGATACTGGCTGAAACCAGGTCAGTGAAGAACTTGTAGGTCGTTGTGATACAGCAGATAGGTCTGTATTAACTATAGCGTTGTGTATCACTCGTTTTGTGTATGAGGATTGTATTACCTTTTAGTAGTCATGCTGGTGTGGCCTCCTCATCCCTCAACAGTCTGCTGAAACAACTACTATAGTGACTATGGTCTGTGTTAGTTGTTTAAGACGGAAGTTGTATATGCCAGTATTCCAGAGGTTTTCTCTGGTACTGACATTTCAGGCTTGTTTTCATTTCTTTGAACTATATCCAAGATCCACTCGGCCTCTTGATTGCATGTCCTGCCTTTTTCAAACAGAGGCCTCAAGTAGTCTTCCACTCTTGATTTTTAGATGGCTTTTTTTTACCGTGATATTGTTTCTTATACGATTTCTGTAGAACAGTATTGCATTTTTAAAATGTTTGTTTTCGACGTTCGCCCCGTTCTTGTTGTCCTTTGTTTGTATTATTTTTACAAGTGCCTTCAAGTTCCTTTACAACGTTTTTTTTTATTCCCTCTATATTTGTGTTATATTTTAGAATTAGCCTGCAGATGATGTTCTTTAGCCGCCTCTGTACTTAAGGGGTTGCAAGGAATTGTTTGATCTGAGACAATCCATTTCGTCATAAGTTAAGTTGCTTTTGAAGCTTTAGTTTTTAAGGTATGTCGTGTTTAGTGCTCTGGACTTCAATTGCTTTTAGAGTTGAGGTAATTTTTTCCTGACAATGTAGAGTCCTACAGCATACGTAACCTAGTTAAGATTTGTGGTGGATGTATTGGATGGAACAAGTCTTTTCAGAGCGATGTTTTTATTATTACTGCCTTGGTATCTTTTGAGACTCATATTTTAGGCAGCTGAGGTATTTCCTCCAACCTCATCATCTGCATCATCATCTGCACTTTCTCACTGGTGTTAAAATGTTCTTCCTCTAGCCATCATCTGACTCTAGCAATTCCTGAGGTAATGGTGGTGGTTCATGTATTGGCAGTGGTATCAGTGAGAGTGGTTGGGAAGTACTAGTGTTAAGCTATCTGGTGTTTGTAAATAGACATGTGATGGTGGGAATTCTGATGAGGCTTTCTAGTGGATTATTTTCAAATATTATACTTTTATTTTATTTCTTCAAATCAATCACTCCGAGGAAGTCTTGTAATAAAGAAGAAACGTTGATGAATGTATAAATAATTTTGTGTTTTCCTTTTTCATTTTCTATCAGGTTGGAATATTATTTCCATAATTTTCATCATATATATATATATATATATATATATATATATATATATATATATATATACATGCATACATATGAGGAATAAAAGAAAAAGTGTTTCAGACAAAATGTAAAATAAAAATGGAATAAAGGATAAGCAAATCAACAACTAGCACAAATATAAACTCAAAAACACATATTGAATAGTTCTACAAAAATATTTCAATTGTTAGGACAATCATCATCGGCTGGCAGCAGAACTTAATTGAAGTTCTGCTGCCAGCCGATGATGATTGTCCTAACAATTGAAATATTTTTGTAGAACTATTCAATATGTGTTTTTGAGTTTATATTTGTGCTAGTTGTTGATTTGCTTATCCTTTATTCCATTTTTATTTTACATACATACATATGTATATATAATTGGTGTAAAGATAACGTCCGACGAGTTTAAATTAAATGGAAACGTTAAAAAACGATAAAATACTCAAAAAGTTTCTCTTACTAAAAGAGTATTAGTCTACAGATTGTTATGTGATTTTTTTCTTTTATTGGTTTGTCCACTTTTCAATTTCATGACTCTCTCTCTCTCTCTCTCTCTCTTTCTCTATCTCTCTCTCTTTCTTTCTCTCTTGTCGGTAAGACAGACGTTATCTGAACTACAAATACTTCATACCCATTACCACGATTAAATTTCGATTCCGAAAAAGAATTTCCCCTAGCAAATCTATTTCAACAGAGGTTATGTATTATATGATAAACAACATTGTGATTATAATTTTGTGTGCATACTGTAAAATGTCAAAAGTGTATTATTTAGAAAACTATTTTTTCGCGATTAATTATAAAACAGTAAAAAGTAGTTAATAATGTTTTAATTACTTATTTAAACTTTGCAATTTAATTTGTAGCAATTTTATGGCATAATCTTTTAATGGTTATCTTTCCATGTGTTATTCTTTGTTTATTCAAGAAATACTATTTTCACCTTTTTAATTAAAATCATATTGTGCAAAATCCCGATAATTTCCTGACGAAATTGTTTCGCTAACGTGTCTAATATCTGAATTTCATTTCTGTTTTATATATATTAGAAAATATATAATGTACATCTTTTTTAAGGTATTCTTTTAGAAAATCTAGTATAAAACATCCTTTAAAAATACTCACCACTGATCACTCAATAAGTTTGAAGACATTTAGATTAATGGTATATTATACTTTAAAAGGAAATTCAAATCTTTGAAGTCATTTCATTTTCCATCTTGAATTGTAGAACTGCATAGTTATAATAAACTAATAAATTTCTGTGGCATCTTACATATTATTATTTTTATTAACTATTAATCTATTATTCACTGAAATCAAAATGCAACAGGGTTACGTATTAATAGAGACCTGAAAAAGTCTTATTTAAAAAAATAGTTACGAAATTAAATCTACCACAATGCATGTCCGTTTTTTGTGAATTAGTTTATTTTGTCAGTTTCTGTTACTATTTTAACATAAAGAATTAATTACTTCGGTATCCTCGAAAATTGAAAGGAATTTGGAAGCATTTATAATGTCAAATAGTGGGTCGTTCAGGTTTTATAAATATTTCAAAGGCATAACGAATGAAAAGAGTAAGAAATTGCAAATTTTTATTTAAAAACAATAAATAAACTATAACTTGTTATTAGGCATCCACTTGACGGAGAAGGAATAATTTTTAAAAATATCATAATTGCTGCAATATAATTAACCAGATATAAGTATTTTAGATAATATTTACAATTTTATTGGACAAAGAATTATCATGTCTGGTCAATTTTAAGTGAATACACAAAGTATTTGGTAAAACAATTCCTATCAAATAGAAACCTCCTCTATACTTAACTAGTCACATTGTTAATGCTTTCGAGCGAATAATACGCACAAATATTGTAAAATATCCAGAATCAACTCATCTAATGTATAAAAAAAAATTAACAAAAATTTAGATTGGATATAAGTAAAAAGTAAAGTCGTCGATCATATTCCAAGTCGACCCAAAAGCCTCCTTTTCATTAGCTAGTATATCAAGATGTAGGGAGTGCTCCTTTTTCAGGTTTACCTACTTACTTACCATTGATCCTCAGCTTATAGTGCAGAGTGTTTATCAAGTATAAAGTACTATTTCTGAGTCCTTGGTGTGACTTGACCTAGGATTGAACACTGGTCTCTCTAACGATCATGCCAAACAGGACAGTCTAAGATTGAAATACAGACACTCGGTATTAACACAATTGTTTTCTTTCCACACTGAAATTACAAATAAAGTTTTATTGATACAATATATATATATTGATTTTGCAAAAATAATCGATCAGCTAGATCACGAAATAATGCTAAATATATTGCTAGACAAATGAATATTGGATATTTAATATCTCAAATAAAAGAACATAACAAATAATAATACATGGTGAACAATCAGAAAAAAACAGTTTCAATAACAATTTGTGACTACAAGGAAGACTATAAAATGCAATCTTGTTTTGTTTTTTAATTCCAGAACCAGCTGGCTTTCTAGGCTCGCTATTGCTTCGCAAAGTTCGCAACTTAAAATCCTTAAAACATTAATTGAAAATAATAAACATATAACTTCGAATATTTATTGAAGTAAGATACACTAACGCGTTTGTGTTTCATTCTAGAGGGCAAGCATCAGGTTGATTGTCTGGTGAATTCTCTCGGGAATGAAACACAAACGTTTATTTGTAGCTTATTAGACATGAGTATTTTTGGCACTACTTTATTTTTGGAGACAGATAAAATTACATCTTTAATTTAGAAGAGTCGGTTGAAAAGGGAGATAATTCCAACTGTTTCTTTTTTCTTGTAACTATAACCCACAAGGAATATCCAGAGATTTAGTAAGAAAATGCATTTATAAAAGGGAACTTATGCAGTTTATGGACCGGGCTGATAAAAATAACGTTATAATTAAGAAATCCATTCTTTATTATGGGGAGGTGGGGGTGTTGATTTACTATTCTGTACTTTCACCTAACAATTTAATAAACAAAATATACTGTAAAATTTGAATTAAACTTGAAAGTCCTTTCTCAAACATAGCCCAGTCCGTAAACTGCATACACACCAAAACAGATACGTAAAAAGATTAGTTATTAATCAATCAATTATAACGCTCGGTGCTATTCGGCACCGGCGTTTTAATACGAAAGAAAATACAGGGTGTTTCAAAAGTCTTGGGAACATTACAAATGCGTATATCTCATGAACTATTCCAGGTAGAAAAATGAAACTGGTGCCATTTTAAAGCTTGCTTAATCAAGTTTGTGGTCATACTAATGATTTTCGTGTTATCTTTCCAGGTGCAGTAATGGCGTTCTCTAAACAAGACAAGGTATTTTGCGTTCTCCAATTTGCAAAGACTGAATCGTGGACATGTGTTCAGCGTGCATTTCGCAGGAAATTTAAAAAAGAAGCCCCTGAAAGGAAATCCATTGTCAGATGGCATACTAAATTTGTGAAAGATGGGTGTTTGTGCCCAAGTAAGCGAACAGGTCGCCCTTCAACTTCAGAAGATGCAGTTGAGCAAGTTCGGACAGCCTTTCAGCGGAGCCCCCGTAAATCAGTGAGAAGAGCCAGCAAGGAACTTCAGCTTGCTCCAGCAACTGTCTGGCGTGTCTTAAGGAAACGACTGCAAATGGTACCTTACAAGCTCAAGTTGGTCCAAAAGTTGAAGGACACTGATAAGCCACTTCGCCGTGACTTTTGCATTGCAATGCAAGAGAAGTTGGAAGATAACGGCTTTGATGACCGGCTTGTTTTTAGCGATGAGGCGACCTTCCATCTGAATGGCAAAGTTAACAAGCATAACACTCGCATATGGGGTACTGAGAATCCTCATGAACTTCTTGAGCACGAGCGAGATTCACCAAAAGTGAACGTGTTTTGTGCAATTTCCAAGAAAGGTGTCTATGGACCGTTCTTCTTTGAAGAGGCAACTATCACTGGTGAATCCTATCTCAACATGCTGGAAGACTGGTTAATGGCTCAGTTGGAACAAGCAGAATCTGATGACTTCATTTTTCAACAAGATGGTGCACCACCACACTGGAGTCTTAGAGTAAGGCAGTTTCTTAACACAAGGCTGCCTGGTAGATGGATTGGGAGATCTGGGCGAGGTGATGACGTTCTCATACCCTGGCCTCCTAGGTCTCCAGATCTTACCCCGTGTGACTTTTTCCTTTGGGGCTTTGTCAAGCAACAAGTCTATGTGCCGCCCCTTCCAAGAGATATTGACGAACTAAAGGCTCGAGTAACGGCAGTTGTGGGAACCATTGACGTCAAGATGCTGGAACGCGTTTGGCAGGAAATGGACTATCGACTAGATGCCTGCCGTGTGAGAAATGGTGCTCATATTGAGCAACTTTGAAGATTCCCCACAAAACTTGAAACTTTAACCTTTCCAACGGTACCAATTTCATTTTTCAACTCCTAATAGTTTTTGAGTTATTAAAAATCGTTATGTTCCTAAGACTTTTGAAACACCCTGTACAAATTCAGAAAATATGTTGAGAAAACAATTTGAATTATCTCCCCTTTCAACTGACTCTTCTAAAATAAAAATGAAAATTTCATCTGTATCCAATAATACAGAAACACCGTATTTTTATACTAAATATTTATGTATATATGTATTTTTGTTTCTCGAAGTTCTCAAAAATCAAGGGGTCCCTTCCTGGGCTAACACTTGATCACTATATGAGATACATAGATACTAGAATGTTCCATTAAAGTTCTCCTTTACTTGTCAAACGTTGAGTTAGTAAAGAAGTTAAGAACATCATATATGCGTGTGGGTGTTTTATAAATAGCTTTTAGACAATTCTAAAAGTAAATTCATAGACAATCATTTTATTTATTTGCTATGAATATTTCTTTCCAAATGTTTTAAAAATATAGTTATCAAAACACACAAACACTTTATATATATATATATATATATATATATATATATATATATATATATATATATATATATAATACTATTTTATGTATCCACATAACATTTTATAAAGATATATCATTTTCGTATGTATCAATTTTCAGTATTTACTTAAACAGTGCTCGATACGTAAGTAGAGCTAGGTAGTTGACACTGTTATTGGCTATGAAATATTCTCAAGCCAAACATATCAAACAAAAACAGAGGACAGAGATCTGGATGGAAATATTCTTCAACTATCCAGACAAGATGAATGTGCCACCCCGAAAAATAACTTGCCAAAGGTATAACAGTATGAACGTGTTAAATGCGGCTGAGCTAGACTATATGAAATAAGATATAGCAGCTTTGATAGGAACTCCAAAGAATCCACATAGCCGTTAGAATTCAAAATGTGTAATGCATTTATGACATTAATTAGACAATGAAACAACGTAAACGCTTCTTCAATTCATCGTCTTTAATCAGCAAACTTATACTAATGGAACAGAACTTGAATTTAGATCAAGGTCAGCTTTTTATACCACATTGCCAACAAAACTGTGTACATAATATCGATAAAAAACATTTTTATTTATTTTATAAACACATCACACATTTAGAATTCTAACAACTATGGTTCGTTCGAAAAAATAATTAAAACATTATTTTTACGTCAAAATCGCACCACATTTTTTAAATTCTAACGGCCAGGTATAGTTAAAATAAAAAAAAACAAGAAAAAACAAAAAAAAGCAATCATTCACTGTCATAAACGGATTACACATTTTAAATTTTAACGAATATAGTTCGTTCGAAAAGAAAACTGAATTATTTATAAATATTGTACTTGTATTTTATTTCGTCAAATCAATCATCCCGAGGGTCAATGGGCACGAACCCAGTACAAGATCAGCCCCCCAAAACCGCAACCTAGCGCTCTAACGCAATGGCTACGGGAGATTACCACGTTAAGAAGGGAAATTAAGTTCTATTTTGCTTAAAGAAAGCGGAAAACAGAAAGTAGAGAGTCGATAGGGTTCAACGAACGTTTTTCGAACCTTGCGTATAGCTAAGTGGCAGTCTATTTTAAACTCCCGAACAAGGCTCAACTTTAATTTCTTAAAGAGGCTTATGAAAATATTTTATTAAATAAGTATTAAATTATTTTAACCTACAGACGCCGACGTTCCAAGTTTTTTCTCTCATCAGTGTAGGAAGTCACAATTTCAGACAATTAGAAGGCACGAACCCATTACAGAATCAGACTAGTGATCATTTTCAGACGACATTCGTATTTCATCCGTTACATATATATGTAGATATCTCCCCATGAAGGAAAAAAACATTAATTGTTAAACTAGTGAGTCGTTCCTCGATAGGTACATTTTAAAGTTCACCAGTTTCTCAGAACTTGGCCCATAAACAAGCGAAAATGTCACATTAATATCATCAAGCGTTTTAATGCATTTTATTTTAATACAACACAAAACCGGAAGCGGCGAATGGACCACCATGAAATACAGTTAAAATACAAATATACATTAAAAATGTCAAAATAATGAACTTTTTTTTGTTGTTCACGTTACTCTGCTGACTGATGTCTGGATAAAATTCAACAAAATAAAGTAAAGAAAAATAGAACCAAACAAAAATCAAGGAAATCGAATTTGTTCACAATGAACCGAAATCGAATAATGCAATTTCGATTAGCAACCTTTGGAATTTTTGATTCGACTTATTTAATTATATTTCGTGCTGTTTTTTTTTAAAGTAAATTATGTGACACACACTTGCAGCTTTACACGCTCATACATACTCATGTACATACACGCACACTGTAATTAACAAGCATATACACAAACGCACACACAAACTAATATTGATATACATGAATTATTCGCATTCTTCGGTTTGATTCAGATTATTGTGCACGAATAATCATCTAGAATGTCCATCCTTGGAGTTCAAATCATACTAAGTTAATCAACCACTTTCTCCTTCAGTGATCACTCTCTTTCTGATATATATATATATATATATATATATATATATATATCATCTTCTAATTATTTTAACTTTTCATTAATTTAAACTATACTCTATCATGTTTTCTTTAAAAGAAAAGAAACATTTTTAGAATTGTATATCTTTTTCTTTATATTTCTCTTAAATTTTTTGCTTAATTTTTTCTTAATTACTTTTTCTTATTTTAATTTAATTATTTTGTATTTATTTATTTATCTATTTTCTTTTCTTTCTGATGCATCCTCTATTGTGAATATTTTAAATATTTTATTTTTTATTTTATTTGCTCTTAAATTTTTTGCTAAGGTATTTTCACTGCCATATCTTTTAAGCTGCCTGATGGAAAAATATGTGGTTACATGTTGAGACATTTTGTCTCCAGTGTTGTATTAATATATGTTGGCTTATATAGTATTGACGGTCTTCTGTATGAGATGTTATAAAGGGCGCTTACGAAGGGCCGATTTGGAGTCTTTAGAACAATAATACTCAATAAAATATTTCTAAATTGCCTTGGAAACAGTCGTATGCCATATAAATCGTTAGTTTTTAATCATCGGAACAATGTTCCAATTTTGTTGATCTTAACTCACTTCATAGATAGATAGATAGATAGATAGATAGATAGATAGATAGATAGATAGATAGATAGATAGATAGATAGAAGTTTAAGTTAAAGAACCAAAAAAATTCAAGATATTCCAAGAAGATCAAAGTATACTGTTGTAAATGTAATGATTGGCATAAATACGAAACTAACATAAAGGGAAGTAATCAGGTATTGACTATATACGAAAGTACGTATATAAGACGGGCAGTCATATCTGGAAGGGGGCGGAGAGTAAACGTCTCTACTTCCTACCGGATCCCGTTTAAACGCAAACCACTCGGCGTATTCTTAATTTAGTATGTCCTATGTAATTTAGGATATAACATATACCCAATTTATTTTCTTTAGATTTTCGATCTTATGAATCTCTCAAGACATATTTAAATACTGCAGATTAAAAAGCTCGATTGTTAACGGATTATGTTAAACAGTACTTTTGTATTATAATTCAGTATATTATAAAATGTATACGATACTACACATCCAAAGAATGATATCATGACAGCATAATAAATATCTACCTCCCTCAAAGAGTAGAAGATAATGCCTAGGATGGTGTTATCATTGCATCAGAACAGATACTGCTCTACCCCTTTAATTGAGCTTTAAAAAATAGTACGTTAGTCTTAAATATTATAGTAAACGGAATTGACTATTAACCTATCATAACAGTAGAGTTTCGACTTCATGCAGACATATACCAAATCTCTATTAGTAATAGAAGTAATAGAATAGTTTCGCCTTAAACAGAGATAGAAAATCTATATTGGTAATATAAGTATATAATATATATGTATAAGTAATAGCATAGTTTCGGGTTCAGAGACACATATACCATTTTTTTTATTAGTAATAGAACTAATAGCATAGTTTCGGCTTCAAACAGACAAATACCGAATCTCCGTTATTAATATCCTTTTATCAAACTTGGGAGCATTACTTGATCCAATTTTTATATACGATCAAAATCAATAACATACAAAATTAAAAAGAGAATAAATTGATTATCGTGTAATGATGTTTTAATCATTTTTCTCGCGAGATTGGTAATGAATTAATTGAAAGTTCAATCAGTTGTAAAATTATTAAAAATCTCTTTAAAATATTTAGTGATCCAAAAAATATGGCATTACACTTGATATTTCTCTGATTATGCAAGTCTTCGATATGTTTAGAAACGATAACAATGTCAGTCATTATCGTTTCTATAAAATTCGAAAAAAAGTATTCTTTAAAACATTATATTATATTCCAAGGTTGTAAGTAACGCAGAAACAAACACAAATCGGCTTTATAAAAGTATTTCTTTATTAGCTAATTTTGTACGTTTACGAAGTAAAGTTCTACCGTATATCTCTTAGAATTCCGTAGCTCGGTGTTTTCAGTTTAATGCCCTGGAAAGAAGGATATAAGAACAACGTTATTCTTATATACTATCTGTT
The DNA here is from genome assembly GCA_963556195.1 of Sepiola atlantica. Lineage (NCBI taxonomy): Eukaryota > Metazoa > Mollusca > Cephalopoda > Sepiida > Sepiolidae > Sepiola > Sepiola atlantica. The sequence goes on along the minus strand of OY744536.1, from coordinate 46,316,027 downwards.
TGTTCCGTCAGCTCCTATTGCAAATGTATGATATATCTCTAGATAAACTGACCCCGTCCAGTTGCTTGTGTGTTCTGGTGCTTTTTCTACCTTTGTTCATTCATGCCCCTTTTTTATAAACAAGGCTTTCGTGATGATGATTACATCATGACATGTTACAAATCCGAATGCGTTTAGTATATGTCTCTTTGTGTAAATCAGCCGCTGGTTCACAAACTCACTTAAATTACTTTAAAATATCTGACATACATATCAGTCTAGAAAGGCGTATGGATCTTTAATATTTTACACGGGATCAATTTTATGACGGAAAAAATTGTATTTTCGTTAATGAGTTCGTTTTGTTTGAGCCTTATCTAGGTGACGATGGATAACGACACAGACTCAAAGTTTGGTGTGCCTAGTTCGAATTCAGTCGGTTCCATGGAACCACTTTCCCTTAGGGATGCCGGCAACCTTCACGTGGTACCTCCTGCAAGAACAACAAGAGAATCAAGTTGTATAATGCTGACTGTAGTATCAAAGGTAATTGATGGCCGTCCCACCCCTTTGATTAATGATGGAATGTTCTACATTCGTGTAATATATTAAGAGTGAATATTGAATACTATTTGTGACAGTAAGCAACGAATAGTTAAATAAAACTTATCCTTAAGTTATGTTTGGCTTCCAGATTTTATTACACTGACTCATACGAAATTACTTTTTTAGCCTCTACTACAGAATCTGAAATGAAAAATTTAGTGATATTAAATTACGGATTTCATTTCTCAACTATATTCAAATGTTCCCAGTGTTGATCGAGCTTACAAAATAAGAACTATGTGCACTCCTAATACTCGCCCTGAATTCCATGAGATCATTTTTTTTCATATTCTTTTTAATATTCATAATCTTCAATATAAAAGTTACGAGTTAAATAACGTAAAACGACGTCTTTCCTTTTCATGGATACCCATTACGAACGCTGACTCTATTATTTTATGATTGCAAAAAAGCTCTAATGCGACAGGAATAATACCAATGAATTCCTCGTAAAATATTACTCGAGAAAGGTTGTGTTTAATCTTTGTATAGCGCTTTGTTTAACATTTCAGCTCTTGACATCTGCTGCTACTAGATTAGAGTGCCTGAAGATACTGGCTTCCTAACAAATAATGCATCAAACATTGATGTTATTCTTTATTTGCCTTTCCCTTTGCAAAACAATATCTGCAAAGCTAAAAACTAAAACAAAAATGTTCTTCTACAAAACAACCAAACGACCTGGCAAGGCATGTTACACAGAAGTCACCCTTTCAGGTAAGGACTTCGTGTACAAATCAATGCGTCTGTGCGGCATCTAGACGTTAGTGTTTGCCTAATCTCTGTGGCTGAATGTTTATATATATAGTCCTTGGAAGTTTTTCAACCGTTAAAACTATATGAAGAAAAAAAAACTTTTAGTTCAAAGTCCTTCGTTGGAAAACTACTTTGCTTGTAAGTCAACTAACTTTTTACAGCAATTATATTAGTTTGTTTCCAAGAATTTACACTAGTCTTTAACATTATTTAAAGGGATCATCAGTTGTTTACCCTGAAAAACTGTTTTGGGAATTTCAAAACAAAACAGCATTTTATCTCATGACATTCCAGCAAAGTTGATCAGACCCCACTCCCGTTAAAAAACAAGAACAAAAACGTTTCGTATATTAGATCTTGTTTTTTTGTTCCAGATTATTTTTTTGCTAACTTATTTTTTTTATTCAAAAATGTCCTTCTTACTTGTTTTGTTCGTCTGTGCCTAATAAAATGTATTCGTTACTTAGAACCAATTGCTGTATTTTATAGTGCCCGGACGAATCGATTATACTACTTATTTTTTATTTATAGTTTTATGTATTTATATACTATTATTTATATTTAGTTTCATTTAAAAATATTTAAAATTATATATATATATATATATATATATATATATATATATATATATATATATATATATATATATATATATATAGTAGTAAGTTTTTGAAAGGCTGTGGGCAATGCAATTCCGGGTAAGATGCAAGTTGAAAGGAAAGGAACAAAAACAATAAAAATAAATCGAATACGATATAAGACTTACTATTTATTTTTCCTTTTTTTTCCTTTTATTTATTTTTTTTTTTTTTCTTACATAACAGCAAGAGTGTTTTAGCTGTTCGTGTGATGTCCGGGTGATTAAAAATCACTATTTGATATTTCGGGAAAAGACATCCCTTTTTCAAAAATAATTAGACCAGAAGAAGAATAATATTTTATTCTTCTCCGACTGTGTAGAGAATAATACAAAACAAAATGGCTGCCAGATATAGACCGCAGCAAAAAAGCAGTTTCACAGGAAATATAAATTAAGTTAAGTTTTATTTTAATATTATGTTAAATATATGATTGGTGTTTAGAATATTAGTGTAATGTTGGTTAGGTGTATGGTGTTCGATAAACTGTTAGTTTTGATAATATATATATATCATTTTTTTATTTTATTTTTTTTTTATATTTGAATATTTACTTTGTTTTATCTTCGTATTTTTTATTTTGTTTATCTTTCTATCGTAATTTAAGAATTTTAATATAAAGTAAAGTAATTAGTCTCATATTTTAAATATTCTAGATCCATCTACTTATCGATTTCGATTATCATATATTAAAGAAGTGTTATTAATTACTAATTGTGAGTTTCGTCAAATTAGATTAACGAATTAACTTATTAACTTGATATATTATTATACGATAAAGGGGAGTAACTCTGGAATTTTAAAAATATTTTTTTATAATTAATTTTTTTATTTTTTTTATTTTTTTTTTTTATAAATTTTTTTTGGTGGAGATCTGTAAAACAATATTAGTATATATATACAACATATATACACATAATGCATATATACATATATATATATACATATCTATGTATTATTGTTTGTTTAATTGTTTATCTATATATATTCATCAGTTTCTTTACATATTTGTTTGTTTGTTTTTTTGTTTTTTTTGTTTTTTTTTTGTTTTGTTTTTTTTTGCATTGCCCACAGCCTTTCAAAAACTTACTACTACTATACCCAGCAATGCTTCAAGCAAACTACCATTCTCTACTAACACTTCGTCTAGGCCAGACACAGTTTGCATACGCCAGAGAATTATTCCGACTCTCGGAGAAACGTGCCAAAGCCAGCTGCCAGATCCGCTTCCTCAAAAGATGCCTCAAGCACAACATAACACCCAACACTATACAAAACATCCATCTACCCGCCTGCCTCCACCTACCCATACTTTACCCAGCCAGAAAATTCATACATAACTATTGTATCAAGAAAATTATCCAATACCTCCATTGTAAACTTCATCAACTCATCAACACCATCACAGAGATCAACTCCTCACTATCCACACCCACAGAACAATCAACACACAACATATCTACAGCTGTCAATGATGCCTATCACCATTGCTTCAACCTCGAGAAAAACCGACTTAAACGGAAATTCACTTGGCTTTCCCAGAAATATTCTCAACCTCACATCACCAAGAACACTAGTACCACCAGAACCTACAACTCCAACAACCACCTCACTAGCCCCCCCATGGTCACTGACCTCACCGGCTCCCTTACTACTGCCGAGACTGAGCTTCTCAGCCTTGGCCCCAAATTCATCACCACCCAAAAGCTAAACGACCACACAAAACTTAAGATCGAGACTCAATTCTGTAGAACAGCTTATCACCTCAAATGGCTCACAGTATTTAATCAACCTACTCTAGACATCCCTAATAATACAACCAACACTACTAATTCCTTCCCTGTCTACCAGCTTGACCACCCACTACACCCACCACCTAGTAACCACCTACTTGATCAAAAACTTTCTAGATTAAAACAGAGGATCCTTGATATACTCCAACAAGAACAACCCCACATCACCCCTAACATCACCAGATCCCAACGCCTTACCCTAGAAAACCTGAAAAATAAAAACCTAGTTTACTTACCCTCTGATAAAGGTAAGGAATTCTGTATCATCTCTCAAGACTCATACAACATACTCGCTCTCGAACATCTTAACAACAACAACCTATACACCCCCGCCCCCAACATTTCAGCCACATTAGTCCAAAACTCCATTAACAACACCTGGTCCCAAATCTGTCTCACACGTAACCTCCCCAAAAAATACAAAATCAACTTCACCACCAAAAATAGCAGACTTCCCACCTTCTACCACCTCATTAAAACACACAAGACCAACACACACACACAAATTAGACCTATAGTCTCTAGTATTGAAGGACCACTCTATAAAATCTCTTGGCTTCTCTCTCAACTACTCAAACCACTACTCTCCACCTTCCCCGCACATGTCAGCAGCTCCGACCAAGTAATTAGCAGACTACACTCACTCCAACACCAACAACTACAAACTAACAACTATATATTTAGCCTAGACGTAATCTCCCTCTACACCTCAATACCCGCACACCCAGCCATAGACCTCATCACCGACCACATATCTTCCTCTGACAACCTAGAGCTCTTCGGACTAACACCTACTGACATTCACAATCTCTTATACATCATCATCGACAACACATACTTTACCTTTCAGCAGCACACTTTCAAACAAATCTCCGGCCTCCCCATGGGTTCTAGCCTTTCCGGTCTCTTAGCCATCACCTACATGAACCGGTTAGAACAACGAGCACTTAACTCCTGCCTCTCCTATATATTCTTCTCCAGATATATAGATGACATTCTAATCCTTACATCCTCTCAAGACGAAGCCACACAAATATTCAACACATTCAACAACACCGACCCCCACATACAATTCACCATAGAACACCCAAACGAGTCCGGCTCACTCTCTCTCCTTGATTTCAACCTTAACATCACCGAAGATGGCTCTATACACACTAACTTCTATAGGAAACCTGCCTGCAAAAACCTTTTCATACACTATAAGTCTGCCCTGCCCACAAAAGCCAAATTAAGTTATGCCCATAATGAAATTACCCGAATACAAAATAAATGCTCTTCTGCTGCTGACAAAATATCACACACTAAAAACTTCCACCAAACCCTCCAAAATAATGGCTACCCCGCCCCCACCATAGCTCACCTAAATAAGCCCAAAACACGTAGACACCACACCCTCGCTAACACATGCTTCTTAAAACTCCCTTTCTTCAGCGATAAGATCACCACCTCCATCCGCAAGGCAATACATAAGGAAAACCTTAACATACAACTAACACATACTGGCACCTCCTTACGCCAACATCTATCTAATAAACACACTAACCACACACCCGAACCCTGCTCCCTGGCCAATTGCCCTATCTCCAACACAGGTCTGTGCCTTCGCACTAACTGTGTTTACAAACTACAGTGTAATAAATGCAAAAAATTTTACATCGGCAACACTACAAGACCGCTACACTTGCGCATAAAAGAGCACTTGAATACCCGTATATCCTCTTTCCACAAACACATAGAGATTTGCTCAAACACTCAGCGCGATATTCACGTCTCCATATTAGCGTCTGTCAGAAACATTGGTGACCTTAGAATCACAGAATCAATCCTCATCTCCAGATTAAACCCCTCACTCAATCAACGTCACGAGCTCTACTCACCTTTCATTCTATAATATCTACCCCCATCCACCAACCAACCCCCATATCTAACACTTAACAGAGTCCGTTTCCACCACTTCACTCATTACTCACCTCCCATAATAAACTCACCACACACCCAAACAATCAAACAGGCCCCTCCCCATATGAACTTCCATCCTTACACACTTTCAACCACAAACCAAAAACCATATTCAGCATACTCTTCTAACCCACCAAAATAAGTCACTCCATAACCTAGCATTATTAATTAATAAATCCAAACACATATAGAATGTATACAAATAACATGCAAATATTAAATAAATAACTCATAAAATAAATTAAACAAGTAAATAATAATAATAAAAAATAAATAAATAAATAAATTAAAAAAAAACAAAACAAAAAAAAAACAAAAAAAACAAAAAAGCAAACAAACAAATATGTAAAGAAACTGATGAATATATATAGATAAACAATTAAACAAACAATAATACATAGATATGTATATATATATATGTATATATGCATTATGTGTATATATGTTGTATATATATACTAATATTGTTTTACAGATCTCCACCAAAAAAAATTTATAAAAAAAAAATTAAAAAAATAAAAAAATTAATTATAAAAAAATATTTTTAAAATCCAGAGTTACTCCCCTTTATCGTATAATAATATATCAAGTTAATAAGTTAATTCGTTAATCTAATTTGACGAAACTCACAATTAGTAATTAATAACACTTCTTTAATATATGATAATCGAAATCGATAAGTAGATGGATCTAGAATATTTAAAATATGAGACTAATTACTTTACTTTATATTAAAATTCTTAAATTACGATAGAAAGATAAACAAAATAAAAAATACGAAGATAAAACAAAGTAAATATTCAAATATAAAAAAAAAATAAAATAAAAAAATGATATATATATATTATCAAAACTAACAGTTTATCGAACACCATACACCTAACCAACATTACACTAATATTCTAAACACCAATCATATATTTAACATAATATTAAAATAAAACTTAACTTAATTTATATTTCCTGTGAAACTGCTTTTTTGCTGCGGTCTATATCTGACAGCCATTTTGTTTTGTATTATTCTCTACACAGTCGGAGAAGAATAAAATATTATTCTTCTTCTGGTCTAATTATTTTTGAAAAAGGGATGTCTTTTCCCGAAATATCAAATAGTGATTTTTAATCACCCGGACATCACACGAACAGCTAAAACACTCTTGCTGTTATGTAAGAAAAAAATAAATAAATAAATAAAAGGAAAAAAAAGGAAAAATAAATAGTAAGTCTTATATCGTATTCGATTTATTTTTATTGTTTTTGTTCCTTTCCTTTCAACTTGCATCTTACCCGGAATTGCATTGCCCACAGCCTTTCAAAAACTTACTACTACTATACCCAGCAATGCTTCAAGCAAACTACCATTCTCTACTATATATATATATATATATATATATATATATTTTAAAAACAAATGTATTATACTATATGTGTTTTATTTTGATCGCCACCTTGTTTAATCATTCTTATTATAAAGGCAGAAATTCGAGGTATAAAATCTATTAATGTATATATATATGGAAATACCCAGGTTGGTGTCTAGGGGCGCGGCTAAACCACTGGGAGAGTTTCAGTCTTTGTAAAGATACTCATCTGGGTGAAGGAAAGCTCTGATGTAAAACCTGAGGTATGATGTTCACGCTATCTGTGGCAAACTTTTGCAACGACTGTGTGTTATAAGTAGTTCCAAGTAGTGTGGATGGTGCTACACAAAACTTCATCACTGAAAATAAATCTTTGTAGGGCAGTATAACAGCAATACTCAGTTCAATCAGTCTCACACACCTTTGCCACAGAACCGCTGTCGAGAGAGCGAGAGTGACGGGGACAGGTAAAGTGTATTACTAGCAGTCTCAAGCTGGAGCTCTACACATTGGCGACCACTGAGTGATGGCCGTTCAATCACAAACCAATGAGCAATTACGTTGTCCGTGTCCTCCAGTGGTGACAAAGCAGGTATGTTTTAGATACAGCACTGCTTTCCCCAATCCGGGGAAAGGGCGGGAAAACAGGTCCTAAAAATTACACATTACTGGCAGCTTGCTGTAGCTTAGTTATCCAGCATTGCAATTCAAAGAAGAAGCAAAACCTGAAATTGAATATTGGCGCTTGTAATGTCCGCACACTTCAAAACAAAAATGCGACTCTCGAACGCAAAACAGCACTCGTCTCTCTTTCCCTTAAATGGTACAATATATCAAGTGTTGCTCTGAGTGAAACTCGTCTTGCAGGATTTACCCAGTTAGTGGAAGTGGAGGTGGCTATACTTACTTCTGTTTTCGCAAAGGCGAAGAAGAACGCCGTCAATCAGGTGTTGGATTTGCCATCAAATCAGATTTTTCGGAATCCTTGTCTTCTTTTCCGAAAGATATCTCAGAACGCATCATGACACTGACACTTGAGCATGGGGGCAACACTCATGCGACTTTGCTAAGCTGCTATGCCCCAACAATGACAACCTCAGCGCAGGAAAAGGATGTTTTTCCGATTGTCTTCGCGATGTTATTTCTAGAGTCAAGCATAGGGACAAGCTTGTCTTTTTGAGAGACTTCAATGCTCGAGTTGGCGCTGACCATGTGGCTTGGAAGAGTTTGATAGGACATCACGGTGTAGGGCAGATAAATTCCGTAGGAAGAATCACCGTAATATCTCTTGGAGTCACCCCAGATCAAGGGATTGGAACATGATAGACTACGTGATTACTCGGAGGCGAGATGTAAATGACATTTCTATCACTCGTACTTTTCATGGCACCTGCGTCCTGTCCGATCACGCACTCCTCTGTAGTATAGCAACTTTTCGTCTGGCGCACAGGAAGCTTCAAATGTCAGCAATACCGAAACGCATACCTTACATCTACAGTGGCACTTGCCTTGTTTGGGGTGAACTCAGTTAAAAAAAATAATAAATAAATAAAAATATTATGAATAAATATTTATTATCTCCCAAGATATGTGTTTTATGTTCACTAAAGATTATAAGTGTGACTCATATAACTGTACCGTTAGTCTATCGATTTTAACGGTGAACCCGAGTCAGCAGTAGAAAAATCCAATCCAATCCAACATCTTCATCCATTCGGCGACTGTGACAATCATATCAAAATGTGAGAGAAATAAACCCTATATTTCATTTACGAATATAGTGAGTCTCAGGAAGTTTTTGATCGTCGAAGGAAGAGAACTTATGAAATATTGCTTTATTAATACTTTTCATATTTCTTTCATAGTGCTCGACTTGAACGGAGCTTTTGAATAAAGATATATATTTTTAAATATTTATTATCCACAGACTTATATGTTTCATGTTAACTAACAATCATCAGGGTGGCTCATATAACTGTATCTCCGGTCGAACTATTTGAACCCTGGACTCGATTTACAATCAACTCCAATCAACCATTCTTATCCATTCGGCCACCGTGACAGTCATAATAAATATAAGAGAAATAAACCCTATATTTTATTTTCGAATATAGTGTATCTCAAAAAATGTAAATCTAGATCGACAGATAGAGATAACTATATATCTTAACATATATGTCTATATTTGTCTATCTTTAAATCAATTCGTCTCTCTCTCTCTCTCTCTCTCTCTCTCTCTCTATATATATATATATATATATATCTTCATTAATTATCTATCGATCTATCGATTTGAATAGAATCGCCCTGTGGTTCTTGACCTGATTTCTGTTAATATTCTAATTTCACCCGACGCGTGGCGATTTGCGCCTGTTGTCAAAGGGAGGCCGAACTGTCCATGACTCGGAAGCGGCAAAACAAATTAATTCCCCAACTCAGCAAGTATGGCCGTTGCTCGGGAAAATTAGTTATGGATGACGAACGCTAGAGTTTATTTATCACTTCCGTTCGCAATTTTCATTTACAACTTAAACTGAGCGCCTTTTCTGCGTTTCTAATTTGCGTTTCTTGACCACATAATTATTTAGTTATCTCAAGAAAGAATCATATATTTTTTTCCAATAATAAACAGTACTTATACATTTATCGGTCATCAAGTCTATATGTTTATATATATCATGCTGTTTACATCTTCTATCTGCATCATATTTATTCATATCAACCAGGCTGTACATCTCTCTCTCTCTTTCTCTTTCTCTTTCTCTCTCTCTCTCTCTCTCTCTCTCTCTCTCTCTCTCTCTCTCTCTCTCTCTATCTATCTATCTATCTATCTCTCTCTATATATATATATTTATATCCATCAACAAAATTAACTTCAATAATAGTGATAACAGATTAAAATACCCATAATACTAATACTAATATATTATTAATACTATAACTATTACAGGTTTCCCGCTAAAACGTACTAATAAATATATGCGTTCTTTACCTTATAACCACTCGTGAAGATGGATCCAGATTGATCTGAAAATACTAAGGTTCAAAATGGCACGTCAGATACATTGCGAAATTCCAGATTGAACCAGGAAAACTAATGAGAAACTTAGAACGGATCAAAGCAACAATATGCAGACATAAATTGCCCGTGATATTCAATGAAGTCACTCTCTCACTCCCCTCTCCCTCATATATATATATATATATATATATATATATATATATATATATCAATATTACAACATCTCAATATTATAAACGCTCTTTTTAAAGTTGTAAATTACTAACCGTTCAAAAAACTCAACAGTAAAGACATATTTGCAAAAGCATCAAGACTAACACAGCCTGTAGATGAGTTGACGAATCAAATCGAAAGTACTCGCGAAAAAGGACAGAAAAATTTAACAAGAAACCCACAGAACTTGCATACACCAATTTGACTGCAATACTAAATGGATTATTCGGAAAATTGTAAAAAGAAGAAAACGTATTATTAAGCAAAAACACTCCGCGTTATTTAAAATTGTTTGCCCAAATTAAAATATGCTTCCTAAATACATACACACACATATATATATATATATATATATATATATATATATATATATATATATATATATATATCAAAGGGTATTTAGACATATTTTTAAACCATTGTTTCGTAATAGTATTATATATTTTTTTCAAAAACCATAACAATGTTGGTGTAAAATAAATAAAATTTATTTTAATCTAAGCTTTCAAGAATATACTTCTCATTTTCAAAGAGTGTTTTTCTTTTGTTCTTTTTTTTCATCGTCCGATGGAAATGGACTTTTTGGTCAGAAAATCACGTTATGTCTGCAGGCGAGGTGACGCCGGTTTGAATAAGAAAGGGTATTTAGACATATCTTTTAAACCATTGTTTCGTAATAGTATGATATTTTTCTGAAAAAACCATAACAATAGTGGTGTAAAATAAATAAAATTTATTTTAATCTTAGCTTTCGAGAATATACTTCTCATTTTCAAAGAGTGTTTTTCTTTTCTTCTTTTTTTTTTTTTCATCGTCCGATGGAAATGGACTTTTTGGTCAGAAAATCACGTTATGTGAAGTTAGAAGTATATTCTCGAAAGCTAAGATTAAAATAAATTTTATTTATTTTACACCAGCATTGTTATGGTTTTTCAACAACAATATATATATATATATATATATATATATATATATATATATATATATATATATATATATATATATCGTTTTCCTTTCTCTCACCCACTCTCTCCTTCTCTTTCATCTTAGCTACTGACTGACTTCTTACAACTACATCCGTTGTGCCACAGGTCCTTGTGGGCAAAGTTTTTTTACGCCATACAAGCCGTTTTGGGATACTTTAATACCGAATTCAATCATTGTTCTATGCTTCAGGTTTTTTATATTTTTCATAGTCCAAAATAAATTTGTTTGGAAATATTCTGCAAACGATATCTTCTATTTAATCAATCGATGTGATCTCGAGAGGTACTGCACGTGCGGGCAATAATCTTGCTGCAACAAATGGCAACTGAAGAATTACTCTACACTCCATAAATCCCCATAACTGGGATCTTACCACCGCACCTAACTTCAGGCTATACTCATTTAAGAATAGAAACCGTTTAAGTAGTTTATAGGGTTCGGAAGAAAGGTAGACAGAGAAACAATTATAAACGGTAGAAAAACCTATGAAATATGGATTTTGCGGTATTTGCATTTAAAGTGGATGAGAGCAATTACTTTCCTAGGATGCCCAAGAAAATCTAGTGTCATTCACGGAATCACAACTCGAAGCAACACCTTGATAAAAAGATTCCTATGCTGACATTTTAAATACAATTAATGTGTTTATAGTTTTATTCGTCACACAACTATGATATGAATAAACCACCGTTGGGTAAGTATTGTTAAATATATAATTTCTTTACTTTGACATTTGTTGATAATCATGTTTTACAAAGATAACAAAATCAAAACGAGCGATAAGTTCTATTATGACGTCATAACGGAGTTTCATAGATATTTGAAAATTCCGAAACATTTTTATAAATATTTGGAATAGTGATTGAAAATATTTCATGGTAACGCGAAACGCATTTTATAATCAATGCTAAGAACATAAATGCATGAATTCGTTTTTAAAAAAATTATAAACAATTTGTGTTCTTAAAAGAAAAAAAAATAATGGAAAGATGCGTGTGTTTAGGGATGTAAATAATATTTCAAACTAACGCCGGACAAACTAACGAAAATTATATTCTAAACTTTAGGTTTTATTCAATCAAGACATTTAGCGATGACGATGCTACGTCAAACGTATATGTGTACCAGTCGCTGTTATAGTTTGCCTCGATTCATTATAACCTCTGTCTTTATCACCTAAACAGGTTAAACCTGAGGATTAACATGATGACAACATAACGACGACTTCGACGGTGTTTATTGTTATGTATAGAGTGTTATTGCTTGACGGTGAAGACGGTTTTCACTTATGCAGTTTAAACGTGAAATCTCGAGGCCGATGCACTTCCATCATGTTGGGCTCTCTTTGACAACGTAACAAATCCCAGATCCAATAATAGATTCCTCTGAATAGCGTATTTTGAATTACCAACCCTTATCCTCCAGTGGCTTTTTGCCTTGATAAGTTGTGACTCATGAGTAACAATTACATAGAAACACACACTTCCGCATTATTAAAAAACTAGTTCATACCCACTCCTTCAGCGATGTTGGTACCGTACCTGGGTATGTCAATGTTCCTCTTTACCTAGCTTCTACCGCTTTAGAGCTAATACAAAGAAAACACTTGTGAAATTTCGTGAAACAAAAACACTATATAGCATTTTCATGAGAGAGTAAGTAACAACAATAAAGCCAGTAAATAACATTTCAAAACAAAAATTATTTCCATTTTTCTCCGTGTGCTTCGTTTAGAGAACCAAGTGAATTTTTCTAAATGAACGCACAAAAAAGGCTATATCACATGTTTTATATTATAATTGATTAATTTTTAAAGTATCATTAGCATTCCTAATTACTTCGAGGGCGGAGTTATACAAAAGGTCGTGTTTTAATGTAAAGACACCCCAGCAACCAGGGTTTTAAAACCCACCTAATGATCTGGTATTGTCCTGGCCTTTGGGTCTGGATTTACGCCGGTCTATTGTGGGTTGACTGGTTCTGTGCAGTTCTAGGAGGTGCACCCTCCCAGGCTTCGCCTCCCCTCTTTGGGGAGGAGTAAGTTTATTGCTTACTGTCTGAGGCGCCCCTACCGGGGAATGCCGACGGGGCTGCCCAGGCTATTTTTAAATGGTCAGAATTGCTCACCCTCGAGCGCTGGCTTATCTAATCCCACTTTCCGACCTTGTGTCACATTTTACCTTGTGGGAAGTAGATAAATAATAGCTCCCCCAAAACGGACACTTTGGATTGAGACAAAAATAAAGTGATTTCTCTTTCATTGACCGAGAACAAAAAATATGATACTACACTTTGCTCCGAGCAAACAGTCCAAAGCTTAGTATACTTAACCGTTATGAAACGTTCGTTTCTGTAAATGTTTTTGTCGCTTGTTCGTAATACTCCACTCCCATTTTTCTCAATATTTGTTACCAAATTTTTGTCCTTTTTGGTGTACAATTTTAGCATGGCGCTAGAGAATTCTGTGTTTGTTGGAAATTATTTTCCAAATATTTTAGATTTTATTAGGGATGATCAGTTTCCTATATGAATTTAACGTAAACTGATAACCCACTATTTGACCATGTTGCAAATATTTTAAATATTTTTTTTTGATTTCCACAGAAAACGGAATTCTCTAGCGACATGTTAAGTAATTGTACACCGAAAAAAGAAAAACAAATTGGTCAATAAAGTTGTGAAAAACGAGTGGTGGAGTATTAGAACAAGCGTCATATTTTTAGATTAATATTTGGTGACCATAAGCACAACACACACACACACATATATATACATATATATATATATATATATATATATATATATATATATATATATATATATATATATATATATATATATATATTTGTATCAGATAGATCTTTTCTACAGCAAGCATGTGTGTCTCGCATAGGAAAAACCCCATAAGTAGCCAGGTGTACTGAGCTGGGCATCTAGCCAGTATAGAAGACGACAGACTCCCTGAGCAACTGGGTAACTGCACCATAGATATTTTAAGGATGTCTTCAAAAACATTCATAAGCATTTTAACGTGAATATAGAGGATTGAAAGAGGACAACTTTGACAGGAACCCATCTATGATGGATTCGGGATGAGTAATCCATCTTCAAACTTACTCTACGGAAGCGGCACCTATCTAACGTTCCAGACATGCTTGAGCAAGATTATGCGTGTACTGCCTGTGACAGTACCTGTCAGTCGAGGGCTAGTCTACTCTGTGGCGTGTGATCGCATGACAGCAGACAATTACTCGTGGGGCAAGGATACGTTTGTACAGCCATACCTGTGGTCTAGTGTGTTATATCTACAGCAAGGCTTTAAACCTAAATTTGGGTTTCTGAGACATCTACGTGCCGACAACCATTATTATTTTTGTTGTTATTCTTATTCTTCTTTTTCTTTATTATTGTTATTGGTACTAATGGTGTAGAAATGATGCGATTAATAATTATTGTTATTATTATTAACACCATTTACTTATTTAAATCATAGTGTTACTAAAATGTATCTCTATTCTTACGATCTGAGAGCTTGAAAATATGTTATAAATAGATTAACCTTTCAATTTTTAACTCTTCACCTAAGCTTACAAAGGTTTTTTTTTTTTCAAGTTTTTTTTTCAATTTTACCATGTGACCTCCCGGTATTGAATTTGTCTTTTTCTCATTCTTTCCCAATATAAACATCTAAGTGAAAGATAAGACTATTTCTCCGCCCGATCAGATCTTAGTCTAATAACTATTGATCGATACCATCGACATGTCAGTGTAGTGGCGTTTTGTACATGTCTGTATATGAGGATAAAAGGCATGATATATCATGAAATAAAATCCGGTGAAAGACAAGATGTGTGAAAAGACACACGAAAAGAAAAAACAAATTTAAATGCTGGAAAAATGTTACCGGTTTAATTTGTTTTTTTTCTTTCTCCCCCTTTCTATTTTTCTTATTTTAACGTTTCTCTGCACGTGTTTTATTACTCTTTCCTTTTTCAAATATTTAAACGTCTCGTTTTGCGTTCTTTTCTTATGTTTGTACTCTTATTGAATTAATTTAAAATCTTTAATTCTTACTGGAGACGTTCGTTGATCCGAAGGAAACCGGGAAAATCTCTCGTTTCTTGATGATTTTTCCTATATTCCATTTTTTTTCGTTGGTCTTATTCACACACACACGCACACACATACCCACACCCATATATATATATATATATATATATATATATATATATATATATATATATATATATATATATATATTGAGGTTGCAATTTAAAACAATATCGAAGATTATAAGAGAGTATACCTGAATATATATTTTTATATAAGTTTTACAAATATATATTTGTGAACTTTTATAAAAATATATATTTAGGTATACACTCTTATAATCTTCAACATAGTTTCAAATTGCAAGCTGAATAAGCTTGTGTGACAAGCTTCAGAGCATATATAAACTTTTAGTTATATTCCAATGACCTAAAGAACAATCAATCTATTACCATAATTTTTATTTACTTTTCTCGATTTCTTCATTTTCACACTTCGACAAATACTTGTATTTTATTCATTCGTCTTACAAACAAAATTTATATTTATTTTTTTCCATTTTTTGAATTTGTAACATCTTACGCGCGTTTCACAGCTCAGTCAAAAAATATATAGTTTTATTTTCATATCGTTGATCTTTAGAGAAATTTTTCATTTAATAATAATGGAAAACATATCAATCCAGAAAGAAATAAATAAAGGAAGATGAGAAAGGCCTAAGAAGAAGGCTTGATAAAAATAATTGCAAATTAAAAGGAATAGAATAAACTCACATCAATAGTTGACATATATCTCGATTTCCGCCCCTTAAAAAGGCATTGCATGCGAAACTTGAAACGATTTTCACGTCGTCATATAGGATTTAAAACCAGTCAATTAAAAATTAAAAACAAATGGTAATGCTTCAGATTATGGCCAACGTTAAAATCGACTTGGCGTCGGTACTTTCCCGATGTTTCCGTAAACACCCGGAAATTACCGAAGTAGTTAGCCAATAAAACTGCCAGTAAATAAGCAGACGGCATGTCAACATTACGAATGATTGAAACGTGATTGCAACTGATTGAAACGCGAAATTCACAAATGCAAAATATATTTTTTCACCTACTATGAATTTCAACGAGCTAGCACAGAATGGTGCGTCTCCCGAAGAAGTGATTATTTTTTGTCAGGAAAAGAAATTGAATGTTCGAGCAAAAACACAACAAACCCTAAACCCTAACGACGCCATTTTTACCTGATTACAAACCAAAAATAATTTTCAAGAAAAAAAACCCTTTGTGTTGAAAAAACTTTTAATCACTTAAAACAAATATTTTTAGGTGTAACAGACAACCTTTTAAATCCCCTGTTTATTTTTATTTCTTTGCAAAAATAAATAGTTTTTCATACAATTTGGCTAAATGTATTATTTGTTGTTGTTTGTTTTTTCTTTAAATGTTAGTTAATTTTTTTTTTCCACACTTGCAAATCCAGCCTTGTTTTTGATTTTCTGGAGCGTAGGTAAGTCAACCGACTTTCCATTCGCCCTTTTTCGACGGTTTGCGTAAACATCCGTAAAGTACCGACGCCAAGTCGATTTTAGCATGGGTCCTTATCTGAAGAAGCACCAAAATATATAAATTTTGATTGTAAGATGAAAGAAAAAAATATAGGTACTCATCGAAGTCGGAAAATTAAGAAATTGAGAATAATAAATAAACAAAAAAATATGGTAATGGATTTATATTGCCTTTGGTCATTGGAATATAACTAGAAAGTAATATATATATATATATATATATATATATATATATATATATATGATGACATTTTAGAAATAATATATTAACGTGATTGAAAATGAACAAGTAAAAATATAAAATATTTTTATAGTTTCCTTTTTCATTTTCTGCATATATATATATTGTAATTGTTTTGGGTTCTGCAGAGATAATTTTTCTTATTGAAGGGGCAGTGGAAGCGCTGACCTTAACAGAATTTCTGTTAAAAAGTTTGTGTAATTCATTTGTGGGTGGGAAGTGTTTGTCGAGTAATTTGAGGAAAAGTTGGCCTACCTTTGTTTTGGTATTGGTCGAATAGGGTGGGGAAAACTAGATCACCGATCTCCTTCTATTGCGGGTCCCCCGTAGTTGGTCTCGGTTGGGGGTGTATGAGATCTCTTCTCTGAACCCGCTGTCGCGGAGCGCTTTGTTGTAATATGGTGCTGCTTGGTTGAAAATTTCGGGACTGGATGAGAGGTTTGAAATTCTTTGGCTAATATTATTGACTAAATTTTTAAAGATGGTGGGGGGGGGGGCAGGATCCCTTGTGTATGTATTGGAGTGTTTCATTGGGTTTGTGAAAAGGTTTGTGTGTATTGTTTTTAAGGTTCAGTGTGGTATCTAGGAAGTTTACTTGGTCTAAATTTGTTTTAATGGTGGTTTTGAAGCCGAGATTATGGAAGGTGTTTGTTAATTCTTTTCTAAATCTATCTAATGTGTTTCCGTTGTGGTTGCGTGACAGACAAAGTCCGTCATCTCTATAGAGACCAAAGAAATGGTCTGGAAATTTATTTTGGAGTGTATCTAATATAAGCAAGCCGACTAAGTCACCGATGTCTGCACTGTCGTAGGCCCCCATTGCAACATCAAATAGGTCCTCTGGGTTTGATTTTTTAACCCAAGCCCTTCCCTCGAAGAAGAGAAGGGTTTGTTTTTCTTGCAGTATTGTGTCCCTTTCTAGTTGACTGATGTGTGTGTGTGAAAGTGCAAATGTTAAGGCCTTATCTAGGGTGTCTTTTGTAATGGATGGGTAGAAGTCTACTATATCTAATTGTGTGAATTTGCATCTGTGTTTATCTTGTATGTTATGGAACCAATTTAGGACTGAGTTAGTATTGCCCCACAGACTTAGGTTTATTTTTTCCTTAATTTTATTAACTATGTTTTTAACAATGGATTTGCTTGCTAGTCCTAGTTCGCTTTTAGCTGGGTTGATTAGTCTGCATGAGGGTTTATTTGTGAAGTTTACTTTGTGGTCTTTTAAGGTAACAAAGGCCTTCCTCTTATCTAAATAATTAATTCTATATTCGACACCTAGTCTAGTAGCTATTTCAGTAGTATCATTATTAATAGACTTATATGTATCTGCCTTGACTAATTGATATTTATCGGTAATGGAGCTAATTGTTAGGTCTGTTTTTTCCTTTTTAATCATTTTATAAATATTTTTAGTTTTGTCGGAGAATACAAGTGTGTTATTTTCTCTTTTAAGTTTTTTTATGTCGGCGGTAAGTGTCTTCTGAAATGGATTTTGCTTGTTTGTAAAAACTAGGTTGTGAGTAATGTTGAGTAGGTTTTTTTCGAAATTGTCTAAGGCCTCAACTTTTGGCGGGTATTTACCAGATTTTAAGCCGTAGTAGTTTTTTTCTGTTTGCCTCTGTTCTGTATTCAACACTTTCTACCTCATTCTTCCTATGACGTCCACTATTTTTGTCAGGAGTATCCTGATATATGTTTGTTTTTTGGGGGTTGGGATATTTTTGGTAGAATATCCGAGAGTGTATAGTTCCATTTTCCAGGGTATAGGTGGAAATCCCTGTTAATTAGGAATTACAGTTAAACCCTGTTAGCCTCGTAGTCGAGCACTCTCGGGAAAATTACCAACACCACGGAAAAAACTAATTAACAGGGAAATCCCTGTTAATTAGTTTTTACCACAGCTTAGAATCGCCGCTCAAACGATAACTTTGTGTGGCACGATGAGGAACTGTCTGGTGTAATTTTAATTGATTAAAGGTTTTTAATTAATTAATTAATTATTTTTAATTAGATTATGTAATAAATCTGGTTGAAATGAATTAAGTGTTGGCACGCAGAATATTGTTTTAGTGAACGATCTAATTTGAAAGGTCATCTTTTGCACTGGGGTGATACTGAAATCTAGAACTTTATTTTGATCATTAAAAGGTCACGGTAGGACTTTGTTTTCCCCAGATTGACAATGACAGTTGAAAGAAATAACTCAAATTTAATTGTTTATATTTCTTATATCGAAGTCAGAATGGGAAGAGAATCATACTTGACTCCGACAGGTGTTAACGATTTGATTTTCATGATAACCTTTCAAAATTATAAGTGAAATCTAATTCAGAACAATGAATAAATTATTTTATGACAAACAATTTTGTGTCGAAAGATTGGAAAGGTCGCGGGAGTACACTTTCCATATCTGACAAATATAATCACTTGCCAACTGATATTAAGGCGTGCTAATTCTTAATTAAGACCCAGCCCCATATTGGGGGCCCATAATTAAAGCCCACCTTTTTGTTAAAATAAAGGTTTTTCATGGCTCAACCAATCACAAAAGAGCAGAAAAATGTAATACGAATTGTGATTGGTGAGCGAATCACAAACCTTGTGACAAGTAGAAATTCCCAATAAAAGAACTGGCTCTGTGAGAATTCGACAGAGGACCGTCGGTCAGTTCAGTGAGACAGATAGACTGAGAAAAGGACCGTGTTGGCGACCGATCAAAAAAGGTAACTCTGTTCGAAGTTCAACTAAGGGACAAAATCTCAAACTTTAAAAGTCCCCTAACCAAGACTTAGCACCAGTCAGATTCCTCAACGTGCCTTTTCTACCCAACAAGAACGACAGATCTTTTCTTTTTATTATTGTTACACCTCTGTGTTCAAATAAATATTTGCTATTGTTCTCGGCGAGTTTTTCTTTGGTTTTGGGTATCGAACAAAACCGGCCTCCAACCAAACTTCCTGACGCAGCTGAATCAACACGAAAGTTCCGCGGATCTTCAACACAGCGTGGGCGTGGAGCGATTGATGGAGCAACTAGTCAGAACGCATGCGATCCTCGTGACCTCGAACTACATTTAGTGCCGAGTCACCCAGAATACAACACCGAGTGACTGCCCGGGTCACGATAGTATCACATTTGAAATTTTAGAATTAGCCAACATGACACGAGATTTAGTTAAACAAATGAAATATTTATTAAATCATTTTTTAATCCAAATTTTCGGTTTTAAAAACGTTATTCACGGTACAGACAATATTTTCCTTTCTTTTCTTTTTTTCATAGTCGAAGTCTTACGGCTGGTGTTATGAAGATACTGTTTTCTTTTTTATGTCCGATCTGTAGTGGAGCACACTGAAACGCGTGTGTACGATAATGAAATTTAAATTAGAAGTGCCGTTGAGACGAAAACTTTGAAATTTTAGAATCAGCCAACATGATGCGAGATTTTGTTAAACAAATGAAATATTTATTAAATCATTTAAAAAAATGAGTTAATTTCATTTGTTTAACAAAATCTCGTGTCATGTTGGCTAGTTCTAAATTTTCAAAGTTTTATATATATATATATATATATATATATATATATATATATATATTTATTTATTTATTTTGGTACAGAAAAATTAGTACAACATTCGTACCGTCGGTTTCAAGCACAGAAGGACTTAGCCATCCGGCCCTCTTCAGCTTCTGTTGTCATTAATGGAAGCTGAAGAGGGCCGGGTAGCTAAGCCCTTGTATGCTTGAAACCGACGGTACGAATGTTGTATTACTTTTTCTGTACCAAAATAAATAAATATTACGCTCTTAATTTTTAATTTTAAACTCTGAATTAATAAAGCACTCTGCTAGGATTTTTCCTGCTATATTACAAAGAAGTTATATATATATATATATATATATATATATATATATATATAATATAATATATTAAGTATATATATATATAATATAATATATTAAGTATATATATATATGTATATATATATATATATGTATATATATTCCGCTCGAGCGTTGAACACTGTAAACAACAATGACACTTTCTCCGCCTCCCGGGTAAGTGTATCTTAATTTCAACTACTGTCTGTATCGAATTCTCGCAGCTGCGTTGTTCTGAGCGTTTGTCTCATGATTTTAGCCTGAATCTACGAACGACGTTCAAGCCCATGTGACCGCTTTCAACCGCTACTCTTAAACTGGTAAGAGAGCCCGAAACAACGTTATATGTTTTTTTTACACAGCATCTCATTAATTTTACGTCGGGTCAGCTTTTAAAAAGAAATATTAATGACAAAGAAAAGCAAAATCAGAGAAAGCCACCTATCTTTCGGTGGAATAAAAGCATTTTCCCCTTTTATTTGTTGAATATGAAAAACCAATAATTGAACATCAATATTTGATGTGACTATCTGACATCAACTATAGTAATACCAAATACACAAGACAAAAACAAAAAGACACACCTCGGATTTTAATATTCATTAAAAAATGGATTTATATTCAAATAAAAGTCTTGGAAATGTTTTACAAAAAATTTTCCATTCATCGATCTATCAATTTATTAAGGGAGTCTCTGTTTATAGAATTGTTATGTTATATGATGTGACTAAAAATAAACGTCGACTTGAACCAGCTTTCAATATATTCTTTATTTGGAATATGATAGCAAAATAATTTAAATCGTTAAAAATCCATATATATATATATATATATATATATATATATATATATATATATATATATATATACATATATATATATATATTTATATATATATATATATATATATATATCCATACTAGTTGACGTCCAAGACGTTGTAATGATGTTAAATATGTCGAACATATATGTATGGAACATATTACATTCGATTGCTGTTCTGAATGGTTAGAACATGGTCTTCTTCAAATCAAATTTCAACAAGTGATTGTCATCAATCGTTCTCATAAGTAATCCGATTTTATTAATTCCATTCATTAATTTAAATCCTCTCATAATATTCTCCATAATTTCAACGGACAATCCATCCATTTCTTTAACCCTTATTCCTAAGTGACTTTTAATCCTGATAAGTACTGACTCAGTAGTAAAAAGACATTATACTAGACGACACGTGAACTGTTGAATCAGTATTTTTCATATTCCTCCTCCTGTCTTTCTTCATCTCTCTCTCTCTCTCTCTCTCTCTCTCTCTCTCTCTCTATGTCTCTCTCTCTCGCGCGCGCTCTCTCGCGCTCTCTTCCTATCTCTACCCTTAATGTCTTTTTGACTTCTCTTTCTATCTCCCTCTCTATATATTCCCGTCTCTTTTCTCGGATCTCTCCCCTCTTCTTTCGCTTTCTCTTCTCCCCCATTCATATTTATATCATTCAACTCCTTCAATTACTTTTATTAATCCCCATTTCTTTAGCTCATTCGCATTTTGGGACGTCCTCTAGTGTGCAATACGCCGTTTATGACATCATCTAGTGTTCATTACGCATTTTAGAGGTCATCCAGTATGCACGGCGACAATCATACAAGATAACAAGCAAGCATGATTTTAAGAGTTTTATAAGTATTTTAGACTTTCGTCTAGATAAAGGATCTCTTCCACAACTTTGTTTTAAAATATGTTGTCATCACTGTGCCCGGTTATCGCCATTTCTGTTTTAATGGAATACGCTATTTTATAATGACGACTAAATTATGTGACGTAATTATCTAAATGACGTCATCAAGTGTGCACAGTGAAAAACAAATAAGCAAACATGATGCACAGAGCTTTAGTAGTATACTAGCGAGGCCCGCGCATGGGCGTTGCCTGAGAAAAATCAAGAACCAAAGAAACTTCTGCTCCCGTCTCTGAACTCCATTTATAGAGTTTTACTAGATTTTTGAAACTATCTATAAGTTTTAATTATAGCGTTCTTTGATAATTAAATGTATAAGTTATAATGCACTTTAAAACTTTCGTATTGTTTCATAACAAAGAATTATAATCCTTGTCGCAACCTACTGGTGTCGAAGTGGGAATGTTTTGTGTTTTTGATTTTTTTTTTGGTAGAATGTGAAATTGTAAATAATTATGTCTACACAAAAACACTGGGAGGAATAAAAGTATTTGTAAATTTTATATGTATTGTTTTTAAAATGATCACCGATTGATTACAAGAGTAAGCGAATATTTTGTGCACAAAACCGGTACTGGATGTGTGTGAATGTGCATTAGGTGGCATGTTTAGTGAGTTTTATAATTGCAATGCCTGCGATTTATACACTTGCTGTTAGTGAGAAATATTTAACTAAGAAAAGAGAAATCACCCAAGATATGTAAAATATCTCTGATTTAGAGTTGGACCACCCACAATTTGATTTGTCCACTTGAGAAAGTAATATTCCCTTAGATACGGGGTTTCCTGATGTGGTTATTACCCACTAAGGTTGTGCCAAAATAATAGCCGGCAAGATACGGAACCCCTTAGGCCTTCCTTTTTATGGTTCATAGATAAGTTTGGTCATTATCTCAAGTAGTCTTTCTGGGGGGTCCCATTGTTATCTCTTTCTATATATTCGAAGGTAGTTAACCCCCTAAGACTCTTACAATCAGTTAATTTTCGGTTGTTGTCGGGACAAAATAGTGTGTTTGGGTTCTTTTAGACTTGTTTTCCTTTGGTCTGACTAAGAATTCGCATTTGCAAATCTGCTGTTCAGTAAAAGAAAATAACTATTAATGTATCTTCCAAAGAAAGTAAACTTTTGTGAATTGTTTTTGTCGAGATTTTATTTGGAGGGAAAAACTGACTGAGGCCACATTGATACTGCGACCAGTGTCGAAATAGAGCCACGACTTTGAACCAGTACAACGAGCGGACGATCACGGCCTAGAAATGAACTCACACAGACCCACGTTCATATTTGAATAATAAAGAACACATGAATTACATTGAAATGAGAAATAAATATAAATTACATGTCTAAATAAAAATGAACAATGAAGACTTGATTTTATTTTAGAACTATTAACGGACATTCTCGAATCAATGTACGTTGGTAAAGTAAGTGACCTGCTTTCTCGCGCGACTCAACAATTGGTAAGAACTGATTGTATTTTCTTGCTTGAAAAAAGCGCGAAAGAAATGCTCGTGTATTGCATAGCCCCTTAATAATTCATACCTTGGTTTCTTCTCGGTTTGCTCTGTCGTCTTGTGGTTGAGTACTTTCTTCGCCTCTGCACTGTAGTGGACATTTCCGTGAATTGTCTGTAACAACAGCTCTTTCTCACCCGCTTCATAAGACAACAATATTTTCATTTTAATTACTTTTTATTCGGCGTCAGTTTCTATTGCCCGTGGAGATGTTTTGCTATCGTTGAGAGAGAGAGAGAGAGAGAGAGAGATTTACGAATATCGTGGTTAATTCTTAGCTAGCTTATTGTCTAATCAGTCCTTTGTTATTTGAGGAGACGGGGGGGAGAAGGACATCTTGTACGCCAGTATTCTTTCTTAGGGAAAAACACTTCCCGTTCTGACTTGGCTACATCTTAATTCCTTCGTCCGACTTCTGCGTCTCCTAAGTCCGAACTCGTTTTAAAACTCCAATTTTCTCACATATCAAAACTGTGACGTAATATCACGTGATAACCACACAGGTGCAGGATAGCTTTTTGAACCAGGGTCAAACATTGTCTCGTCACTTGTCACGTTTCGATTCCCGAAAACAGCATCGCACTCTATGCACTCGGCGGCACGCACTAAGTCGAACCAGCCAAACCAACGACCCCACACCCGTTCTCCGCCACCACGTCCATTATCATATAACATTCTCATAAAGGTTTTTATAATCCCACAAGTTACGTCCATCATTATATAACATTCTCACAAAGGTTTTTTTTTATAATCCTACAAGTTACGGCCATCATTATATAACACGTGAACAAAGCAAGTCTCTGCTACGACGATAAATATGAAGCCTTCTTCTTCTCCCAGTAAGTAGACAACGGACTGAAACATCATGCGTAAGGAACGACAGTGGAAAAATACTATTATTTAATGAAAGTAGATTATAAGTAAATGTTAGAATTGAAAAATAGTTTACCTAGCATTATGGTAGAAAATTAATTGGAATATTTAAATAGTTTAATTTTATTGTAAACAAATGTAACTGAAAAGATTGATTAAAAGTAGAATAT
>OY744536.1:46268185-46288185 GCA_963556195.1 Sepiola atlantica | reverse complement strand
TGGCCTGGGCAGCCCCGTCGGCATTCCCCGGTAGGAGCGCCTCGGGCAGTAAGCAATAAACTTACTCCTCCCCAAAGAGGGGAGGCAACGCCTGGGAGGGTTAACCTCCTAGAACTACACAGAACCGTCCCATAGACCGGCGTAAATCAAGCCCCGAAGGCCAAGACGATACCAGTCTATGGAGTGCAGTATCCATCGGAACAGATACTACACTTTGATCTTGACCAAAGTTCCAGTAGCACCGCTTCCATTCACATAAAATAATGCTAAAATATAGTATTCAGGTTTATAATAATCATGATTATGATAGATATCGGCGAGGAAATAACTGGAACGCTATAGCAAAAAAAGCGTTTTAAAAAAATTGTCTAGTCTGAGATTCGAACCCTAAAATACTGTAAGTGTAAGCGAATGCGTTTACCAGTCGTGGACTGATAATTTATATTTGAATCTACTTAAAGTCTTAATTAGATTATATTAGGCAACTCTCGTGTAATTTTTCATATCACAAGATTTTCCAACAGCAATATTTTATTTTTACCGCTTTGAACTATTTTTATGTCGGAACTTTATTTAAATGTATATTTAATCTATTCGAATATATATATATATATATATATATTATTTGTCGCTCCTCGAAAAAGTAGAGCACTGTATATGTAGTATTAACACAGCATGACGTCACTAGCTTAAAATTCATCATTCCTTCCTCAAAAAGTGGAACACTCTAGACGTTATAGTCGCCGATAACGTATTAAAATTATCACACTCAATTTGCTATTTAAAATTGGCCGCGTGGTTAAGGCGTCGGATTTGAGTTGTAAAATACTCGTAATCCGGGGTTTCGAATCGCATGATCGGTAGTGAATAGTCATATCTCTATGCCGATAGGTCCTGGTTTAAGGACGAAACGTATACGTACATAAATAATAAATAACAAATAATTATATATATATATAATCATTTAAAATACATTTTTATATTATTAATTATACTTTAAATATCCATAGATATATATATATGTTTCGTGTTCACGAACAATCATTAGTATAGATGTTGTAACTGTACCACCGGTTGAACAACTTGAACCCCGGACCTGAATAATTCGAATCCAAGACTCTTGCATCTCGGCCGTCGTGACAACCACATTTCAAATGCGAGAGAAAAAAGCCCTGTATTTTTCTTTTTAAGCACAGTAAGAAACAGAGAGTGTACTTGAGGAAGAACTCGCAATGTTGCAAAATTTGATTCTTTTATTATATGTTTCTCAAAGTGCTCGACTTGAACGGAGCTTCATAATTATTTTTAATAAATAAATATTTTTGATATCCAGACTTACATGTTCCATGTTTACCAACAATATATCAATCAATCAATCAATCAATCAATCTATATATATATATATATATATATATATATATATATATATATATATATATATATATATATATATATATATATACAGGGTGTTTCAAAAGTCTTGGGAACATTACAAATGCGTATATCTCATGAACTATTCCAGGTAGAAAAATGAAACTGGTGCCATTTTAAAGCTTGCTTAATCAAGTTTTGGGTCATACTAATGATTTTCGTGTTATCTTTCCAGGTGCAGTAATGGCGTTCTCTAAACAAGACAAGGCATTTTGCGTCCTCCAATTTGCAAAGACTGAATCGTGGACATGTGTTCAGCGTGCATTTCGCAGGAAATTTAAAAAAGAAGCCCCTGAAAGGAAATCCATTGTCAGATGGCATGCTAAATATGTGAAAGATGGGTGTGTGTGCCCAAGTAAGCGAACAGGTCGCCTTTCAACTTCAGAAGATGCAGTTGAGCAAGTTCGGACAGCCTTTCAGCGGAGCCCCCGTAAATCAGTGAGAAGAGCCAGCAGGGAACTTCAGCTTGCTCCAGCAACTGTCTGGCGTGTCTTAAGGAAACGACTGCAAATGGTACCTTACAAGCTCAAGTTGGTTCAAAAGTTGAAGGACACTGATAAGCCACTTCGCCGTGACTTTTGCATTGCAATGCAAGAGAAGTTGGAAGATAACGGCTTTGATGACCGGCTTGTTTTTAGCGATGAGGCGACCTTCCATCTGAATGGCAAAGTTAACAAGCATAACACTCGCATATGGGGTACTGAGAATCCTCATGAACTTCTTGAGCACGAGCGAGATTCACCAAAAGTGAACGTGTTTTGTGCAATTTCCAAGAAAGGTGTTTATGGACCGTTCTTCTTTGAAGAGGCAACTATCACTGGTGAATCCTATCTCAACATGCTGGAAGACTGGTTAATGGCTCAGTTGGAACAAGCAGAATCTGATGACTTCATTTTTCAACAAGATGGTGCACCACCACACTGGAGTCTTAGAGTAAGGCAGTTTCTTAACACAAGGCTGCCTGGTAGATGGATTGGGAGATCTGGGCGAGGTGATGACGTTCTCATGCCCTGGCCTCCTAGGTCTCCAGATCTTACCCCGTGTGACTTTTTCCTTTGGGGCTTTGTCAAGCAACAAGTCTATGTGCCGCCCCTTCCAAGAGATATTGACGAACTAAAGGCTCGAGTAACGGCAGTTGTGGGAACCATTGGCGTCAAGATGCTGGAACGCGTTTGGCAGGAAATGGACTATCGACTAGATGTCTGCCGTGTGACGAATGGTGCTCATATTGAGCAACTTTGAAGATTCCCCACAAAACTTGAAACTTTAACCTTTCCAACGGTACCAATTTCATTTTTCAACTCCCAATAGTTTTTGAGTTATTAAAAATCGTTATGTTCCCAAGACTTTTGAAACACCCTGTATATATATATATATATATATATATATATATATATATATATATATATATATATATATATATATATATATATATATATATATATATATATATATATATAAGAAAGATAGGTTGTTTATTTTAAAGCATTGGTAGGTAAGAATTATTAAAATTTAAAATAGAAAGCCTTTACCAATGCGAGATTAATTCATTTTTTTCAACATTAATCTTATTAATTTCGGAATAATATTTCATCATCAGAGTTGACCTGTATTGTGTCATTTTTCAAAAAAGTATCAACACACTTCTTTTCCTTTATATATATAACGTCCGTGAAATGAGTGTTATCCGCACTGGTGCTATGGCGGGTATAGATTCAAATTCTGGTTGACGAACGAAAAAACAAAGGATGTTGGTCTTTTAGAAAGATAAGTTGTTATTTTTAAAATATTGGTAGGTCAGAATTATTAAAATTAGAAATAAAAAGCCTTTACCGATTAATTCATTTTTTAAAACATTATTTTTTTCTGTTTCTGTTTAAATAAATTCTGGTAAAAAAATACAGACGGAAAGTGTCACATTGATTTGTGTAGATAAACGATTCAAATTCTGGTTGACGAACGAAAAAACAAGGCATGTTGGTCTTTTAGAAAGATAAATTGTTATTTTTAAAATATTGGTAGGTCAGAATTATTAAAATTAGAAATAGAAAGCCTTTACCGATTAATTCATTTTTTAAAACATTAATCTTTTCTGTTTCTGTTTAAATAAATCCTGGTAAAAAATACAGACGGAAAGTTTCAGATTGGTCTGTGTAGGTAAACGAAGGTGTGGCCTTGCTCACAACCGTCGTAATGATGGCGCCAACGCAGAATTGTTACGGCGGCGCCGAGTAGATCAACACACGTGCGTTTATCACCAACCTGGGCTCACAACGAAACGCGCGTGTATAACGATTTATACATCAACTGATAAGGCGTGCAGTTGTTTCTCTTATGCTTTTATCACACAAAATAAAAGTAAAATATACTATAATCGTGGAATTAATTTATGTTTGAAAACTTTAACTTTTGATTGTTCTAATTGATTGTAATACCTAACTGAACAAGTCACACATTTCTCTCTCTCTCTCTCTCTCTCTCTCTCTCTCTCTCTCAGCTATTTATGTTTTTCTCTCACCTCTCTTCACTTTATGTGGACTCAACTACTGTTTAATATTTCTTAGTGAGCATTTAGACAAAGAGTGACACTTTTTTTCTCAGCGTTATTATTGAATGCACATACGTGTGTCTGTACACACCAAAAATACCTATACAGATTTAATGGCAACATCATTAATCCCTTTACTTCTGTATAAGAATAATAAAGAGTATAAAGTTCAAAATAATAATAATATTATTACTACTAATAATAATTATCATATTATAATATTAATATGTAAGAAACCCCCTATGTCGAAAAAGAGTAATTCAACTAGTATGAATTGTGACAGGGGTCGAGCATAGTATGAGTTAGTGCAGGTCAAGTTGACATAAACTTTGGGAAATTAATCATTTCTCACGAAATAATACACAGGTAGGTTAGAGAGAGGTAAAATCTCAAAGTATAAAGTCAAGTTAGGTTATGCACAAAAGAGAGTATGGTCGAAGATGCCGAAGACGTCATATTTTGTGACTGTGAGAAAGCAAAGGCTTTTAGATGAGTTGTCCCATGAATCGCAAGTAATGTTGTAATAACTTGACAGAAAACTTTTTAAAACATCCAAGGGACAAAAAGCCTCACCCCAAGATGTCTGTTCCTCGAGCCCCGTACTTGTCCTCTAGAACAATAAGTTATCTACCCAGACTTCTGCAGGGCGTGGGATAAACAGTAGTTATTGATAAATCGTCTCTCTCTCACGTGAAACAATTTCTTCAGTAAAATTTTTAAAACCCTGAAACTCTCAACGAATGTGTTGATCCACTTTTTCTGGGCTAAGAGAAAGTTTTATTTACTAGCCACAGTGATGACGATCATGCCGATCATGATCAGCGGCTACGACCACACACAGAAAAATACACGGTGAAGCTAATCACGGCAGTCAGCCCAGCAGCGAAAGAGAGAAAAGAAAAATGACAAAAAGAATCTAAGGTAAATTACACATTGATATTTAAAATAGATAGTTTAGACGTTATCGCTTGTCGTTTGACAAAAAATGTAGACAAACTAATGTATGAGTGTACACCGACATACGTACACGTAAAAGATCTATTAACGTGTACATGCAAAAATAAATAAACACAATGATTATATGAATACAATGATAATGATCAAACACGCACTCATGTAAAAGAAACTAGTGTGTGTACACCCGCACCCACCTTTAAGGAACGCTCCTACACCCGCATATAAAATGTAAAATACGCGAAAATCGCGTTAGTAGAAAAGAACAATAACAACTAGTTAGAATAACTTTTTAGTAACGTTTTTAAAGAATCACAACGAGTTAAAGGGATTAATACTTTTAGTTATGCAAGATAAATGTCTAAAAATCTAAACGGTTACGTCACAGTTGACGAATTTTCGAAAAAAAATCAAAGTAAAATGAATAATGGTAGTAGTGCGCACGATTCCGTCTCAATATATATATATATATATATATATATATATATATATATATATATATATATATATATAAATATATATATATAGATAGATAGATAGAGAGAGAGAGAGGGATAGAGAGAGAGAGAGAGAGAGAGAGAGAGAGCAAGAGATACAGAGACATAGAGAAACAGAGAGACAGATACAGAGAGAAGGGAAGGGAGATCCCTGTGCGTTTTCAATAGAAATAAAAATAGAAGCTTGATTGCTCCAATCTGGAAATTTTAAAAATGACAATAATATATAATAGAATTTTGAGTAAGTTGATGTTGCGCATACTGATTTTTCGCTGAATTGAATTTAAGAATCATATATTCACATAATGAAGAGCATAAAATATACATATTTATTTTATACACACACACAAATATATATATATATATATATATATATATATATATATATATATATATATATATATATATATATATATATATATATAATCATGTCTGTATGAAATTAATATGTATATATGTGCAGTGCACGAACCTGAATTAAGAGTTGTGATTTCGAACGAAATGGTGTTAATTAGAATCAGAATACATGAGCTCTAATGTACATGCGGGCGAAATACGCACACACACACTCATACAAACACACGCATATAATTTTATATTTATTTATAAATAATAATATTATATATACTAGCAAATATATGCTCCCTCCGGTCGCATATTTTTGCTAGGCTGCCGCGTCAGAAATGAACGCTCACGCGTAAACCGATGGAGCCCCAGTCATATTTCTTGAGTGCTTAGACATTGATTTTTTTTGTTCACGACTAAGAATATTTTTAGTTGAAAATAAAAATAAAAGAAATTCGACGCTACCTCGATTTTTGTTTTACCCTCCCCATAAATAGAAATATTTTTAATTTAAAAAGAAAGGAAAAACATTTTTTGCACCCCTCTCAATGTGTTTTATTTTACCCTCCCCCATACATAGAAATATTTTTAGTTAAGAAAAGAAAAAAAAAAGTTTTGACCGCCTTTTCCCAATTTTTTTTATCTTCCTCCCATACATATAAATATTTTTAATTAAAAAGGAAAAAAAAAACTAACCCTAACTCTAACCTCCACTTTGACCTTGATCCTAACCCTAACGACGGAGTCAAAGTTAGCGCGGGTCCTAAGGTGAATAAGCACCAAAAAAATAAAATACAGTGAACACGATGTGTGTGTGTGTTTAATGACCTTTTTTTAATTAAACAATTTGATTCTAAAATCAGTTGTATAGTTTTCCAGTACAATGTGTTATTTTTTTGTTGACAGTAAAGTAAAAAATCAAATCTTTTTTTCTAATAAATAAAACATGGAATAATAAAAACAGTTTGTAAATAAAAGCTTAATAGCTTATAAGGTGTAATCATAAATTCAGTTGAGGTCGTGAAAAAATGATAATATTGGATATAAAAGTATTAAAAAATCAAATAACGTAAACACGAATATTTTTTTTAATTCTCGGAAAAAAAATGTTTACCTGAACTAAATTCGTTATAATGTGTGTGTGTGCGTGTTTTTAAATAGTGATTTTTAAATCAATTATTATTTTAATTAAACAATTTGATTCAGTGAATTTGTGTTTTAAAAAATAATGGCTAATAAGATTAAGAAAATAAACAAACTCAGAACGATGGTAAATGCCAGCGTTTTGTGTACCTTTTAAAAAACGCGCCGTCTTGCGTCCCTACTCAATTAACGGAGGGACGGAAGCAATTCAATGGATTAACCCTGGCTGTTTAATCAGTTTCGTCATGTTATATTAACTACGTAACGCATTTCATGTATGTATATATAAATAATAAAAGAAATAATTATAATTTATAAGTAAGATTATTAGCGAGCAAAATAGCGTAAATACGTGTGGAAATTTGAAGAAAACAATCATGAGTGTATATTTGCGAATATTAATTTATTAGAAGTTCAAATGCAATTTATTATGTGAATTGAGAAACGCGCATAGTGTTTACGGCGTTTTTTTTTCATAGTATATAATGAAGCTGGCGGACATAGCAAATAGTCATACTACTCTGATGGATTTTCGGCTTCAGACAGACAGACAGACAGACAGACGGACAAACAGATACATACACTCCATTATTAATATATATATATATAAGAAGCTTTGTTTAAAGGCGATGACAATGCGTTGGTTAGAGAACACCGACGGTACACAGAAAAATGCATGACAACATTGAGAAATCAATAATTTTAAAAGAATTTTATTATATTTATCAACGTATTATTATCGAACCGTGCTGGTAGAGATGGTCTATGTTCCTTTTTAATTTTCTAGGGAATCCGTCATCTTTAAATACTAAAAAATTATTCTCATATATATATATATATATATATATATATATATATATATATATATATATATATATATATATTTATGTTAAAAATATGACGAAAAAATTATTATGCTTCGCCAGTGTTCGCACTCACTATTTATCTAGACATATTACCAAAATTTGATCTGATTACTTAAAGAAAAAACAACACCTACCGTTGACTTTTGATTTACAGTGGAGGATAGTTTTTCGAGTTGACTATAGCCGGTAAGGTTTTCTGACTTGCTATTTACTTTAACTTTTCCCATCATCAGTTAAAACTGTTTCGTCCAGGGCCTAGATAAATGTAGTTTTATGTAAAACGGGACAGATTTAAAGGGAAATAAATACATATTAGTCATTATAATAGAATGGATATTACATACATATATATATATATATATATATATATATATATATATATATATATATATATATGAACAAAAAATTATATATATATATATATATATATATATATATATATATATATATATATATATATATATATATATATAAATAATTATTTGTTCATTTGCTTTTGTCACCTGAGGAGGATTCGACAAAGAATCGAAAACGTTTGTGATACCTATAGAGTATATATTTTCTTATTTTAACGCAAAAAAGAACCATTATAAAAATTGAAAAAATAAAGAATGTATAATTATACGGACGAATTCCTTTATTTTCAACAATGTTTGTTGGAATATATATATATATATATATATATATATATATATATATATATATATATATATATATATATATATATATATATATATATAACAACATATATACATATAGGATTTGAATGACACGTTTTTTTTGCGCTTCGCAGCTGACAGCTCCACTACCGGATCCAAGAACTACACCATCACCAGGAGGAACTATTTCGCAGTTTCGGCCCCTATTCCTCGACTGCTTTTTTAAAGTGGCGGCGCCCCTCTGTCAAAAGGTGGTTATGTAGCACTAATGTCATCTCCCCATCAATGCCATCAAGCCAGATACACATTTCACCCATCATCATAAATAACTGATTTTGATTGCAATGTGACGTCATAAACTACCTTGAATCTAGTGTAATCACTATCTCCTCCATCTCCTTTCTTTCGCCGTCCAAAATCCACCTCTCCTTCGAGTTCATATTATCCCTCTCTAGCCGTATCCAATAAGATGTTTTCTCTTATGTTTCCTGAAGATCTTTAATCAATGTTCTCAATTTTGAGATGCTACAATAAAAACGATGTCAAAATAGTTTTACGACCGTTCGCTGTACATTTCCTCTTGCCCCAATGGCCAAACAATGGAATTCGATCTTCCATCCTTTATCTTTACACTCTTATACTAACCTTTCATATTTGATCTATATATATATATATATATATATATATATATATATATATATATATATATAATTTCTCTGTGTGTGTTTTGCCGTGCTTAATTAAAGAAGTTTACAAATTGGAAAAAAGACTACATTTTTTAAATTCTTTGAAAGAACGACAGAAAAAGGAATTAAATACAAAACGAAAAATCTTTCACCGGAGCTAATATGCCATTTGTGTCCTCATTTGAATGACATTCACAAATGGTTTAAACAGATGTCAAAGAACTTTCTTCGTTATCTTCTTCTTTGTATTTTTCTCCTTCTTTGTCGATTTATTCCTTTACTATATATATATATATATATATATATATATATATATATATACAATGGACAAATGCAGACCATTTGACTTACTTAAAATTACCCAAATAGCAACAGTTAAGATAAGTTCACTCGATGTGTATATTTTATCTACCTATTTTATGTCTGTCTTTGTCGTTACACACACACACACACACACACACACACACACATATATATATATATATATATATATATATATATATATATATATATATATATATATATATATATATATATATTCCAGTATTTAAATTTTTTAAAAATTTGTTTCGGAATGTATAATTTTAGTGTTATTAACTACAAGTTATGTTTTACTGGAAGCTATCTACATAAAACACAACAACCTAAAATTAAGAACATCACATATGAAACCAGTGGTAACATTTTAAAATGCTTAACGTAATGCGATTTTGTTCTGTTATGCCATCCAGCGTTGCTGAATTTAAATCGTCAACGACTTCCTGGAACAATGCGATAACGTTCTCTGCGCGTTTCTCCGCTGTATTTTTATAAATTCTCTTTTTTCCCCAGCTCTTTTGTTCATTTGCTTTTGACACCTGAGGATGATTCGACGAAGAATCGAAAACACTCATGAAATTTGTGAAACCTATAAAACATTTCTTTTTTTAATATATTTTAATAGAAAAACGACCATCAGAAAATAAAAAAAAAATAAAAAAGGTATAATCGAACAGACAAACCCTGTTATTTTTAACACTGTTTGCATACATGAGAAAATGCTGCCTAAATACACACACACAATATATATATATATATATATATATATATATATATATATATATATATATATATATATATATATATATATATATATATATATATATCAGGACCGGCGGGACAGGAATAAAAGTTGGGGGGGCTCTCCTAAAAAGTGGGGGGCCCGGTTAAACACATGCATATATAACTTCATTATTGATGACCGTAAAGTGGGGGGGGGGCAAGTCAAAAGGTGAGGGGGCTTGAGCCCCAGCCTGCCCCCCCCCCCCGGTTCCGCCGTCCAAATATATATATATATATATATATAAACTTCATCATCAACATTAAAACCTTCTACACAAATTAATCTGTTTCTGTTGTGACATTGAAGGACCGATAATAAATAAGACAATACAGTGATATAGTTACAATAGTGTGTATTTACAGAAGTACAGATTAGTATGTTATTGAAGGACTTCTGTGTGACAAGATATGAACCTCCTCTCCACCGTATGAAGATGTTGCACAAGCCCGAAAAATGGGGGAAATCAAGCCAGTACAATAAAAAAAACTTCACCTCAAAGAGGGAAACAAGGCCCGACAGATAACAGGCCACCGAAATGGCCAGTTTCTGTTCCGATCTTCATCGTGCGTTCCTCCATACATATTGTCTAGAAGAGTCCATATAGTCACGAAATAGGTTAGATAACTATCAAATTATAACACCCCCGTTTTTCAGCCTTGCTCCGCATAGAGTCAATACATTTACATTTCAGAGTTTATTATTACCAAGTCCGTAATCTTACGTTTTCTTTCTGATCTTCGCTGTTCAGAACCTGTTCACGGGATTGGTATCTCAAATGTGTCGACCACGACATCTATTAGTCCGTCCTTCGGAGTATTATTCTTGACAGCATTTGAATATCGTTTTCGCATCTGGTTTATGTGTCTTTTGTTGGTAAATTTGGGTCCCTTAACTATGTAAATCATGTTACCAATCCGTTCATCCACCATCGTTGTTTTCTCGCTAGGACTTATCGTTTTTGAACATCCGAAAGAAAACATTTCTCAAAATTTGAAGCGTCCCTTCGTGACATTTCATCACGTGCATGGTTCGTATGGGTTGGCAATAATCTACTAAACACTTTTTAATCTTCAGTGGAAGATGGAACATTGTTATTTGGGGTCACCCTATGTACCTGCAAAAATTCTTGAATGGCCTTTTCTGTAGGCGTACCCCTCGCTTCCTTAGTGCTTTTTGAACGCATCCACGAATTGTTCTGCCTGACTATTGCTTCTCGCCTGGAACGGCGCGATTGTGATATGCTCTACTACAACAGTTTGGCAGAATAGTTTAAATTCACTAGACGTGAACTGCGTTCCATTACCTGATACAATAACGTCAGCGATCACAAATTGGACGTACAATTAACCTTAAAGATTACTGTTTACTACGGTTGTATTTTTATTTAGATTTTAATATTTCAGGGCGACCGATATGAAATTATTTTCTGTAA
Source organism: Sepiola atlantica (assembly GCA_963556195.1). NCBI lineage: Eukaryota > Metazoa > Mollusca > Cephalopoda > Sepiida > Sepiolidae > Sepiola > Sepiola atlantica. The sequence continues at coordinate 46,276,522 of OY744536.1, read as the reverse complement.
TACTGCAGGAATAACCACATGATTGCCGTATATCACATACTTAATACACTTCTGAGATTCATCAGTGTTCTTCTTTTCTTTTCTTTTTCATGTTTTTTTTTTGATAAATCGTCGTGTAACGCATTTTCTTTTATTTCTTCAAGTGTTACCAGAAGCTCTATGATGGAGGTACACAATGTAGTTTTTAACTTCTAACTCAGTTTGTAGGGAATCAATCACTGTGTCTTTAGAGAGTCAACATATTGTGTAATAAGTCTAGATAATCCATCAGCATGACTAACTTTTGACGATGGGGAAAACCTCATTTAATAATTATAATTTAGGCCATTGATATCTTATCTTCGCAGTCTGTTTTCAGTATGCGTTGGTAATCCCTTTTTGACCTATAAATCGTTAGCAGTGGCTATGATCGGTTTGCAACAAAACATGTCTTCTATGCAGAAATTGATGAAATTTGGTGACTGCAAAAATAATACCAATGCTTCCTTCTCGATTTGGTAGTAATTTGTTTCTGCAGATAGTAACGTACGAGACGCGTTGGCTATAGGTTTTAGCGATCCGTCTTCCATTTCGTGATATATTCAGGCTTCAATGCCGTACGAGCTAGCATTAGTAGCTACAATGATTTCAAGATATGGATTGTAGTGCGTCAAAAAGAATTCTGATATAGGATATTTTTTTATTTTTCTCAAATGCCTCTTGGAATTCGGTCGTCAAGACCCAATTTTTTTCTTTTTCTCCATAGCTTATTAAGAGAAGCTCGCAAATTATGCATGTTTGGAGTAAACACATTAAAATTATTTGCTTACACAAGAAAGCTTTGTAGTGATGATACGTTTCCCGGGACCAGCATATCTTTTATTGCACTAACTTTCTCTGAGTCGGATTTTCTACTATTTTGACAATAATTTAACCAATATATTTTATTTTTACCATAAAAGAAAACGAATATCCGTCCGTCAATTTAAATCCATAGACCTGGATTATTTTAAATATATAGTGTTATCTAGGTAGCCTGTCGCAAATACCAGTCCTCTAATCAATGTGTACTTCTTAAAAGATTATTGATGCAACCGTAACGTCAAATAGTAATTGTTTGAATTTGTACAAACACTTATGGGTATTAATACGAAAGTATTTGTAGATAAGCATCACTTAAATCAACTGTTGAAAAATATTTTCCTCCTTTGAGTTTAGGGGATATCTTTCCTGGACTAGGCAAAGGATAGCGGTAATCCTTTATTGTATGGTTCAATCCTGTGGATAAATGTGCTCAAATAAGGATCACTTTACTTTTAACGTTGACTGAAGACGAAGCTCACTAGATGTACTCTACTTTCGATAATGCTTCCATTTGTTTGAGTCGATGTAATTCCCGGTCAATCTGATTTAACTGCACGAATGGACATTTTTTTCTGTAAAAAACTGGTTCAATATTTAATTTTAATTCAATTTGGAAGTACATATTCTTAGTCTACCAGAGAAAATGTTCTGAATTTTTTTTGTTTTAATTGTTTCTTAAGTCTATCTGTTTCGACATTTAATGTTTCGATATTTTGAATGAAAGAGTTTATGATCATATTTTTTATCGGGTCCGTGTACAGGAGATTGTTTGAATTGGTCAATACATACATTCTTAATTTAAAAGTCTTTCATTTTAATACAACGTTAGAGATTAGCTCACCTTCACTTATTTTTCAACTTAGACGCTTTTAGCTATTTTTCTCGTAGTTAATTTTCGAATTTTATTCTAAATTTGAAGATTTTTATTGACAGATCTGAATCGGAATAAAGTTGTAACTATATTTTTATTCAATATTTTTAGCTGGACAAACGTCCTGATATTACTGGCTTTGTCTCTTTTTACAATTTTAATAAAGCTTTACTTGACTTTATTTGTGGCTGTGCAGTGTGTACTTTTGCGTCTAATGCGACGGCAATTTAAACACTTTTTCATATTATATAGACAATCTTTTGTACCCATGCAATTGCCCCCAACAAAAACACAGTTTAAGGAGTAAATTATTTATCTTTTGTTGATCAAATTTATTGGTGAATTCATTTTCTGTATTCTAATATGTGACGTTCCACTTTGCTCAATGTCTTTTGAATCTTTTCGAACACTAATAAAAATTTGGCAGTTCACTGCGATACTTCGAAGCGTTAAACCAGGTGTATTCTCAAATTTATGAAAACCCCTTTGTTTCATTTCAGCATCCGTAGTTGATACTAAACCATTTGCGAAGATTAGACATTTACAATTGTTAGCGTTCAACTCCGACAATTTGAAATCATCTCAGTGTTTTTTTTTACTGCGAGAGTAGTGTAGTTTCGTCTTATTTCCTTGTGAGATACATACATTTCTACATTGTATCAAGCAATCATGCGTTAGGGCAAAGCAATTTAATTAATAACTGTATTGCTTCAACACATCTAAAGTTGCTTTATTGTGGCAATATATAATTGAGGAATGTGTATGTTCAAACGTACCCAACTGTCTTAATAGCAAATGAACCTTTTTAAAATCGCTCCAAATAGCGTTTTGTGAAAACGCACTTTCATCCTCAACATTTTGATCCCTATACTATAATTCGTATATTTTTCTGTTCTTCTTTGGTATGAAGAAACATTTCCTCAATTTTGTTCGTTTCCTCCAATTGTTTTTCTTCGAATTTCTCTTATAGTCGAATTTTCTTACGATATTTCATTTGTTCTCTTTTTACTTGCATTTGTTGATCTTGTTAGTGTCTAATGTTGTCCAACATAGCACTTTAACATTCTTCGCTTTTCATCCTTTAAAATAGGATACCGACTTTTTCGTGTATTCTTTTTACATCGTTGTAACTTTCCACTGAAAGATTAATTCATCACTTTTTAGCGAGGAAAAAAGGTTGTTCAATTTATTTACTTGTTCCTGATGAAATAAAAAAATAAACGGAGAAAAATCGACGGAATTTTTGTTGCTGTAATATTTAATGATTGAACGCTCTAGATTTCAAAACCACGTGTTATGGAATGACATAACACCCCTATTAAAGAACGAAACTTGTTTTTCTCAATTTTATTTTCTGACGTCGGACACTCTCCTTCTGCAGATTTGGTACACATTGTGTGTTTAAAATCTAGTATGATTTTTTACTTACACTATTACTGTTGTAATTAACAAGTTTTCCAGAGCACACAACCTACGTCTTATTAGATATTCCCACATCGCCAGTTGCAGTAATGGTTATGTTGTATCACACTAGTTTTAGTTCTCGTTGGCAGCGTTGTGTGAAACATACGTCCGGGTTATTTTGTGTACGAATATGTCCAAGTTTGCGTTGACAGTGTTGTAACGTTGAAGACCCTATAATAAATATGGTGGAGTAGTTACAAGAGTGCGTATTTACAGAAGTACACAATAGTATGTTTCAGAAAGACTGCCCCGGGATAACCCCGAGCTTTGCTGTAGTCTCCTCTATATATAGTGTCTAGAATAAAGTAGACCAGCATAGCATAATAACAGTTTCCATGCCAGCGCATGTCATCAGAACTGATTATAGATGGGATGAAATTGTTTAAAATACAAATCATATGGGGAGAAAAGCGACGATGCCATTTTCAGGACTATAAGTGTAAGGTAGGCTAGAGACATATTGAGGATATACAATTAAATTTGTCAACCTCGACTATCATATTTTAAGTCGCCCTTTACAATATTTACACATTGGAAAACTACAGCGTTAGTCATATATATGCATATTAAAAAAATATATATTTACACATTCAAGTCATGACACATCCGCAAATAAGAACAGACATTGATCGCTTTTCATAAAACTTTCATACACACACAACCCAAGAACCTGTCATGTCTTGCTATTACGTACGTATTTAGCACCCTTGAAAAAATATTGGTAGTTTAATTTATTTGATCAATATATTTGAATTTAATTATATATATATATATATATATATATATATATATATATATATATATATATATATATATATATATATATATATATATATATATATATATATATTCAATGATATTATAAACAAATGCTTATGAATATATTTGCGAGGATATCTTATAGGATGGTATCAAGAGATATCATGAAAATTACTCATATGGATACTCAATATTAAAAGTAGAGAATTAATATAGATATATTATAATAGCGAATAACAAAAATATTATTCAAGATTGAATATATTTATTTGCATATGTTCAACTAAAAATTGTAATTATCTTGAGTTTGAGATTTTTACAAAAAAACATTTTCTCATCGGAGTAATAAAACATCTTTTGAATAAAGAAAAGGATAATTCAAATGTTTTAAAAACTATTTTTAAAGGTGTTATACAGTTTTTATTTTCATATCATGGATATATACAGGAATATCTGCTCTCTGAAACCTAAACTGAGCAAACATCTCAATATTATTTGCAATATCTTCTTATTCTATAGACGAATAACTCTAAAAATCATATAAAAAAAGTGTTTCAACTTTTAAAAAATCATTTTTTTTAACTTTTTTTAAACTTTAAAAATAGTTTCAGCGTTCTTTTTATTAATTCTAAACATGTTTTGCACCCCTCTGAAATCGAAATTCTTAATTAAACACATTAAGAAAATGTGCAAATGAATATGTTGAATCTTGAACAATATATTTGTTTTTCGCTTATATATATATATATATATATATATATATATATATATATATGATCGTTGCGCATGTTACCATCCTTTTAGAGGGGTGGGGTAGTAGTGTACTATCTGTTATTTTATGATATCCTCCTCCCAGGTATAAACTCCTCTTTTGGTGAGAAGGGGGTAGTGTTCGTTCGTCATAATACCATCCTCTTAGTCATATGCTCCTCATTTTGGGGTCAGTGTAGTATATGTTCGTTCACCGTAATACCATCAACTCACCCTAGCAAAATATACGACTGGGGGAGCAAATTTTTGCTAGTATTATATATATATATATATATATATATATATATATATATATAAATGTAACTTATTATAAATGTTTTGGTGAGGCTGGTGCGAGTTTGGGTGGACGTATCCCCAAAATATATTTGAGAATACATAACTTATTCCTCGATTAATTCACAAATTATTATTTGAAGTTTATTCACGGATAGCTCTAACCACCCAACGTTACGCGGGAGAAGTTTTGTTTCGTTTTTTTGTTTCTCGACAAATTATTTTTAAACTAGCAAGGCCCGAGTCCTGGTATTGCCCGAATGGAATATGAAATAATGATTCAACTATAAAAAATATCTGCAAAAAGGGAATTTTCTAAAAAATCGAAAAAATCCGCTGAATTATTTTCTCGCTAAATTATTTTTAATATGATTCTGAAAGTGAATTAAATTTTTACGGTATCGTTTGCCATTAAATTATTAATTAAATTAAATTGCTATTAAACGTTTACTAATTGATCGAGGTAATGTCGTTTTATGACATTGTTGGATACAAATAGCTTCTAAAACTTTCAATCTTTTAATAATTGAGAATTTACTGAGAATTTTCAGCGAGAAATTATTTTCCCCTCGACACTTTAAATGCTTTGAAATTGCTTTCAAATTTCAAAAGGTTACGAAGTAAATCAATCGTATCAACCATTAACAAAATATTACAAGGGGTGACTTGTTTACGAGTAAACCAAAATGTATTCTGATATATTTACTGAAATTAAATTATTGTTTTAAAATGTATTTGTACACTATTGCTTTATTTTACGCTATTTCATTTTTTATTTCAACACATTCGATAATTGTAAAAAAAATGAAGAGTTCGATTGCTAAACACGATAAACGCCAATTTTAAAATTTTAAAGTGTGACATTTGAACACTCTATCTAGTTCTAAAAAAATTTACATAAAGAGATATCATCGACATATTCTTCTGCTTTCAATTAAAATAGGTTTTTCGTTGAAGTCTAGATTTGACATTTCTTTCTTTTATTGTTTAATTCAATTCATCGCGTTTTGCATTTAAACTCTTTAAATAATAATCCAATGTATAATTCTTAAAGGTTCGTTGATACGAGAAACAGACATACAGATACGGTAGTAGTTGAAACACAATAATACTAATATAGAGATTGAGGCCTTGAAGAGTCAGTGATGTGCACTCTACAATAATTATTGGTAGAAGGCATATTTTGAAATCACAGTTTAGCTCAAATACCATGATACAAACATTGCAGAATTTCATGCAGCACGTTTACTCTGATAATATATATAATAATGTATTTTTGAACACTACTGTTCTCAGGATTGAACGAATATTTCCATACGAAACGTAGATGGTTATATATAGAGCATTAAATTAACCTCTAAATAATCGACAATTGCAGCTGACATATTGCTGATCCAAAATAGTTTGTCGCTAACTGATCGCTACGAAATCGTAATACGTTTCTTGCCCATTAATTCTTTAAATATTACAGGTATTCTCAACACAACTTTTCGAAATGTGTCCATACGTTATTCTATGTGATACATGGAACTACATTGACAGTCGCTACATGCTATATGACAAACAATCACATTTCTCCAACATAACTGTTCAGTAAAGTCATGAACACACCCAAATTAAATAAATAGACAAATGACGCCGTACTCTATTAAAAAGAGTATTATTTACTCCTCTCCAGGAGTTAGGCACAAGGCCAGTTTTATCCTACTCCCACAAGTAAGATGTGACCCAAGGTCGGGTCGGAAAGTAGGGGTTGAAAAGCCAGCGCCCGAGAGGTGAAAAAGAGTATTATTTACTCCTCTCCAGGAGTTAGGCACAAGGCCAATTTTATCATACTCCCACAAGTAAGATGCGACCCAAGGTCGGGTCGGAAAGTGGGGGTTAAAAAGCCAGCGCCCGAGAGGTGAGCACTCTGACCATTAAAAATTGCCTGGGCAGCCCCGTCGGCATTCCCCGGTAGGGGCGCCTCAGACAGTAAGCAATAAACTTACTCCTCCCCAAAGAGGGGAGGCAAAGCCTGGGAAGGTGCACCTCCTAGAACTGCACAGGACAGACCCATTGACCGGCGTAAATCAAGACCCGAAGGCCAAGACAACACCAGTATGGGGTGCAGTATCCATCGGAACAGATACTACACTTTGATCTTAGCCAAAAGGCCAAGAAAAAAAGAGTTTTATTTACTCCTCTCCAGGAGTTAGGCACAAGGCCAATTTTATCCTACTCCCACAAGTAAGATGTGACCCAAGGTCGGGTCGGAAAGTGGGGGTTGAAAAGCCAGCGTCCGAGAGGTGATTTACTATCTGTGCAAAACCGGGTTGCCCGGGGGTCTTTTTATACTCATTTCTGTTTCGATTTAAATAAAATGTTTTCATTCTTTTTGTTTTGTTTTTAAAATCGGATGTTTATTTGTTAACGTTAATTATTACAATATCATTTGTTTTCATTAAATTATTAATAGCACCAAACTATTATAAAACTCTAATTAATCTTATTGGAATTTTTAAAAAAAAAATCTATTTATAGAATTAGTTGACGTAAATCGTTTCCAACACGTTTCAATACATGAAGATTTGCTAATAATTGAAATATTTGTGCGTGACTTTATACGACAATAATATGATTAGTTTCTCCACGAAACTCATCGCGGCACCGCGCAACGTCTGACCCATTTAAAATCGAGCAACACAGACAAGAGAGGTTGATGCAACTGGTTAAATTCCGATTTGCCGCCGTTTGAAATTTAAAAATGAAAAAAAAAATAACGGTAAGTATGTTCAAAGAATGCTTGAATTTAGTCACGTTATATTTACATATATTAATTTGCTTCATTCTACAAGACAAAAGCATAAGGAACGTAATTGCTGGCCGGAGAATGTCGAGCTTATTAATGCTGCGGCTGAAACATGTTCTGTATGTGTAGCCAAACCAATTATTTAAATAACACTTTATTACAAGTATATATTTATATATTTGTACACGATTCATACATCTCTCTCTTTCTGTCTCTAAATATATATATATATATATATATATATATATATATATATATATATATATATAATATTAAATGATTTTTGAATATTTTACCTTCGTACGACGTCGTTTCCAGCTTACAGATACACCTGGAATCTGGAATCTTTAACCTAGTCCCAGTATACCACGAAAGATGGTCACGTGATAACGGAAAAATTAAGTAATATTTACACTAAAAGCGGTGAGTATAAACATCTAAACATTCAACGACAGAGTCGAAGCATTGCACTGAAGCTTCTAGGTGAATGTTTATTTTTTATATTACCGACAGTGCTCAACTTTCGATTTCACGTGGAAGGGGCTTATTATAATATTAAATTAGT
>OY744536.1:46248185-46263185 GCA_963556195.1 Sepiola atlantica | reverse complement strand
TTGATTTCGTTGAGCGTCGGTCAAATAGTGGGGAACCCAGAGTTCAAGTTTTGAAACTTTTCCTAACTCGTGAAGGCATGAAATAATTGTGGTATGGGTTGTATTGAATTGTTGAGCTAATTCTCTGTTGATTAACTTTGGATTGATCTCCACAGCGTCTTTAATGGCGTCTTTATCAATTGATTCTGGCCTTCCCAAACGTCGCCGATCTGACAGGTTAAAGTCTTAAAAAGAAAATTTGGCAAACCACTGTTGCCATTTTCGATCATTCAGAATATTTATCCCATAGACAGTTCCCATATTCCTTGCAGCTTCTGTAGCTGAGTTTCCTTTTATAAATTCATAGAGCATGCAATGTCTCAGATGCTCCTCACTAATATTCATTTTTGGACGGCAGAAACCGTTAAACTTAATTTTTTCAAACTAATTACTATAACTGAAAGGCAAAGCAAGATATTAAGACACCAATTCACCAACAAATCTAGAACTGTGTACATTTTAGGAGGCTGCAAAGTGATGAAGTAAAAAATACGACATTACTTTCTTTCCAAATTGATATCATGTGGCGTTTTAAGACACGAAATCGTTGACATTGGATTTGAAGACAACTAAGTTGTAATCAGCAGAGAAGCAATCCCACAGTAATGTGTTCTACTGGCGGCAAGCCTTTGAAAATAAGTTATGTTGATTGAAATTCTGAATTGACTTTTTATTTAGTTTCATAGATTATACGAAAACAAAAACAAAATGATTTAAATAAGACCAGAGAACAAACGAAATTATTTTTCCATTGTGGCATAGATTGAGTTTTATTTGTATCAAATATAGTTTGATTGCAGTAAACCTTATTAACGATTTAATGGGTGTCATTTTTCTAATAATGTGTCGCCTATGTGTGTTAAGAAAACAATTTATATAACAAATAATTATCAAAAACCAATATATTTGTAAAACAAAATAAGTCTTAGAAACCAAATTGTTTTCGCTTCCCTGTAACTTTAAACCTACGTATTTGTGTTAGTAAAATCAACTTATATAACAAAATAGCAGAACTTCTGTCTCTCCGTTACCCTGGAGAAATATATGAGTATAAGAGAGTTAATTCTGAAAAAAATCAGAAAAAAGCATTTCACTGTAAGTAATTTAAGTGATTAAATTAGGATGTTTTAAATAAGCATTTTTTTTTAAATCAAGCACACCTGATTTCTTTACGTTTTGAGTGACTGCCACTCCCCTCTATAGTGTTTAGTAGGAGTTAGCATGATTAAATTCTATTTCAATCACCTAGATTACTTACAGTGAAATGGGTTCGGCTTTTAAATGGCACAAGATCCCATTCAATTACTGTGAGTATTAATTTTTAAAAACACATTCCACATAAAAATACAAAAAATAAATGCTACCCAAAAAGTATACGTAAAGCTTATTTTTACTGGAAACATATGCTGTGATGTAGAAAATTAATAAATGATTTTACCGCTAACTAACCCAAAAAAGGGTTTTCATTTTACATTGAATTTATATAGGAAAATGATCCCCACTACAAAAATCTAAAATATTAAAATGTGTTTTAAAATTCTTACTTCGCGGTTTTTTTAGGCTGTTTACACATAATCGCCCCCAAATAGTGGATCATGATTATTTGGTGAGGGCTAAACTATAATGATTGTGATAGAAACAATGCAACATGAAAAAAACTGGAAATGCAAAAAAGTTAAAGAAACAACCAATATTTCCAGCACTTGTATGGAAATGGTTTTCCTACTATATAACCGATTTTTTGAAAATGCACCAAAATGTAGTTTGCCTTCTGAAAAAAAGTATAAATGCGTAATAATTTACGTACGCGAATGCCGACTGCAAAAGCCGCAATGTTAAGAAACAGTTCGTTAATTGATATTTCACGCTCTATTCTGGGATATGATATAATGTATACGGAATATGCTGAGAGGACAGTTGACACATTTTAGTGTTTAGATCTGAATTAATAGTTAATGTTCTTTGTTTATACATAAATAATGCAAGAAGAAAAAGAAGTAACTGCAATTTACCAAAATCAGAAAAGACACCGACGTAGACATCTAAACTCTTAGCGAACATTTGTAATTTTTCAGGAATGCAAACTTAAGCGTTCGTTACCTATTCTTGAATAACGGTTTTTCGCTTCATTCTTATGTCAGGAAAAATTAGCACACCGTATAACTGGTAGCTGAAGAGTAGATACTAAGATGCGAGCAAAATGACAGCAACCTTGTGTTTTGAAGAGTTATATGAAAGAGTCAGTTATTCCGGAGAAAATATAATTGTTATTAAAAGAGGAAGAAATGAATGCATGATTTTCGGAAACACGCATGAGAGCTTAGACTAATTGGATTGCGGAACAGATTACCATATACATGTTTTTTTAATTATCCTATTATATCTGAATGCGGGGATGAATCGACTATATTTTAGTAAATATATATATATATATATATATATATATATATATATATATATATATATATATATATATATATATATATATATAAAGTGGTGTACTAAAAGCGAATTTTTAGGAAAGGTAAAACCTATTGTGAAGAGTATACAGCTCAATATCCAGGATAGAGCAGGTAGATATGAAGAAGAATGGAAAGGAATTAGAGAAGCAAAAGCCAAATAAAAATTCAATTCAATTGCTCAGAGCAAGGTATATTCCGCTAAAAGGCAATTTATTCAAGTTAAATTTTCCTTAAGCCAGGCTTTTCAAAGATCAAAATCTTATCATCAGAGGAAGTCGCTGGGATAGATAAATATATATATATATATATATATATATATATATATATATATATATATATATATATAATACGAAAACAAAATGAAATTGATTGAAATAAAACCAAAGATATACGTCTCTCTCTCCCTCTCTTTAGAAATACAATAAAAATATTAACAGTAGGAATATAAAGAAACCAAAATATATTTAATGGTTTAATAAAAGATCCACCCGAGACACATTCTCCCTATTAAGACATGGAAGGATATTATTTGTCAGATTACAGGGTTAAACACATGATGAACTCTTATTTGTATCAGTCAATTTAACGGTTACTTTTTAGTTTCAAAGTGTAATTGTTAAAAAAGAAGCGCCTATATTAGGCATATGAAAGAGTTAAACTTATTTATGAAGCATAAAAAACAATAGTGTAAATTATAAGGAATGTCGTATATAATAACCATCCAATTCTGAAAATTAATTTAAACGTAGACTAAGAAAGTTGTTTATTTTTTGACAAAAAAAAAAATATCAACACTGAAAGAGAAGTATCTTCGCAAAATTAATTACCCTGAAAAATAAAAACAAAACAAACAGATTAATCAGAATAAAATAAAATAAATAAATAACACAAAACCAATAATAAAAAGCTAAAGTACGCGAAAAACGAAGATACATTTTCAGATTAAGCAGAAAAACAAAAACCTGGGTTAAAAAAACTCAGGATAATATCCGACAATCAGAAGCTGATATCTGCAGATTGCAATAAAAGAACGAAAGTGGAAAAACAAATCTATACACTCATGTAAGCTCGTAATTTATAAAGGTGCTATAAATCTTTGTCTGAGAAGACATCGAACACTCTATGTAAATGCAAATACAAAATTATGGGTTTGTACGAAAAGTTGATACGCACAGCTATCAGCATGCATATATATTAACAATGGAGATATGATAAAGATAAAATATTATCTTTAATATAATACTATGAAAAAATAAATGCTCAATGTGCGAGATAGAGAATGTATAAAAAAAATGAGTGATGAGAAAACAATTGAAAAAAACAATATTTATTTAATCATCAATTAGTTTAAACGAGGAATATATCAATAAACATTTTTACTTTCCTTAAATCATAAGAGGAGATCATCGGGATAAATCAGAAAAACTTATATTACTGTTAGCATAGATTAGAAAAAATACACAAAAATTATTTTTGACCAAAGAAAATCAACATCGATGGAAAAATACATGTCCAAAATAGGAAAGAAGATGGATAAACATTACGAATGACAAATTTATATCAATTTTCATTGTTCAATGCAAGGTGTATTCGTTAAAAACTATGTTTATGATTATTTCCTTAAGCCAAGGCTTTTCAAAGATTAAAATCTTATCATCAGAGGAATTACATAGATAGATAAGTTGGCAGTGGAAAAGTCAAAATTTAAAATTTGAAAAAATATTAAGTAATGGAGAGTAAGAAAGTTCGTGTAAAAGAGATATGGGGTCTGTCCAGTTGGTAAATGTCCGTTGATGAGGTGTCCAATGAAAGGAGATTTCATGATTGCTCTATCTCGTATATTGAGCTTAAACCATTTCACTATAGATTCTATCTACTAAAAGTATACTTTTAGTTTCATATTTTATATATATATATATATATATATATATATATATATATATATATATATATATATATATATATATATATATATATATATATATATATATTACTCATATCTAACACATGTCGACTAGGGCACACGCCACTTAAATCGGGCATTACATCGTAGGCTTCGACAAGAACAGAAGTACAAGGCAAAGTGGCAACATGTCGCTTAAAAATAAGAAGGAAAAGATATTGTCTGTATTATCCTGATGAAGATTATTGTGTGAATCGAAAGTTTTAATTTTACATAAAAAATATGCGTACTTTAAAAAATTTGACTTGTCAATTAACCGTTTTCAAATTACAAATTAGAAATTACAAATTAAAATGCATTCTAACAGTGGAAATATTTTACTCATAACCGACACGTGTCGACCAAGTCACACGCCACTTGATGTATTGTAGTTGTTGAAACGAGATCTAAGAAAGTGTTTGTCTCCCTGATATATTATTCGTTAGCAACTAACAGAACAATAGATGTAGTTATTATGTTAAAGCTGCCACATGTCAGATGTGAAAATTGGAGTGTGATGTTAGTGTCATGTATGTGAACGAAGAGTGTGGAGTTTATACGCGTTCATATCAGACACCTATGGTTGTTAAATTTGTACCGGTATGTTCAGTGTGTGCTTTTTGTAGGACGGGTAAAAATGGCTGGCAAATTAGGTTGTTATCTAATAGCATTAATAGGAGTAAACCTAAAAATGCACTTCATGGTGGGATTAGTATATAGGTTATTTAAGTTTTAGGTGCGTTGTTATTTTGTGCATATGTTGGACATTGTAAAAGAACTATAAGAATGTAGTTGATGGTGGTTTTAATGTGTACCTTAGTAGATGGGGTGATGTTACATTCGGTTTCCTCTTTCTTATCCAACAAGTCCCGTCGAAAAAAGCATGTGTGTTTTAAATATTAAATAAAATGATAATATAAAACATTACAAAAAAACAACATTTTGTATATACTTCAAACACAACCAATCATCCTTTATAGTGTCTTACGTCGAAAGCCAACTGATATATCATACACTGGAATATTCGAATCACACCTTACGAACTCTTCATGTATCTTTAACGGTGAATTTTTGCCTACATCTTCTACTTTCCCTTATATTATTTTATGCTTTTATACCTTTTCAAATATTGCCATTTTAGTCAATTTTATTTTACTAACTTATTTGTCGAATCTCTTCTGACGATAAGATTACATCTTTTAAATCCATGGTTTAAGGAAAGAATGATATTACAAAATGATTTTCCTATATACATCGCTTGTTTTGAACAATTGATGATTTTATAGATATTGTATTCAAATACTATTTTTATTCTCATAACTTACGTATTTATATTATTGCTCTATCTCGTATATCAAACATTACCTCGTCACGATAGGTTATATTTTATAGATATATTTTATATCTTAATCTTCTTTTCCAACTATGTCAATGTCAATTAATAGATATCCGAAAAATCCAAGATCATAAGGAACATTAATTCTTGTGGAATAAAAGTGTTCCATTAATATTTATTTGTTCCGATTCTGAAGAACCTAAAAGAAGTTGGCCTCCAAACAATCAAAACAGAATTCTTACGCCAATGATTAACAAAAAACTAATTAGAAAAAGACAAAAATCAGAGTCACAATCTATACTCCTCACTAGGGAAAGTTATATATATATATATATATATATATATATATATATATATATATATATATATATATCAGTTTTTTACCGAGGTATTTAGCAATGGATCATTTACTGTGATTTTTTTTCTAGTGGAGTTTGTAACTTTCGGGGTCGGGATATTATTGTAAAATTGATTTTGTAGGCCACCTATGAAAGTTTTGCTTTAAAAATAGTCAAATGTTTTAAAAATAGGGTTTATTGTATTACTAAACTTAACATTGCTGAAAACAGCTGTAAACAACTATACTTACTTTATGCATGCTATTTATGTAGAACTTGATTAGAAAAATGATTTAAATAATAAAAATAACACATAAACAGACATATATTTGAATTCAATTCAATTAAATTAATTTGCCAAAAAATAAAACAAGCCTGTTTCAGTTGCCATGTAGGGAAAGAGTGGTAGAAATTTACTACAAGAGGATACAATAGCTTTATTTACCTTGGATTGCTGCGTTGTTGACGTATTTATTACTTCTTCTGGGAGAATATTCCAAGGTCGAGTGATCCTGATTGAGAAGACGGCCTTCCTCCAGTGCAATTAAAATCGGCGGTTAAATAGTTCATTGTAGTGTCCGCGTAGAACTATTTCTGGTGCATGAGTGAATATAAATATATATTATAAATTAAACTAGTGTTGTGTATGATTTTGTGATTGTGGAAATATTTAAATGCGGATGTTGACAATAAAATTCCTTTGCTTAGTTAAATAATAAGTATAAATTTAATAGGTTTAGTAGATACCATTTTAAATTTCTTATTAAATACTGTTGATATAAATTAAATACATACAACCCCAGCTAATTATAATTAATGGATGAATACAGTATAATGAGCAGTTGATTTAGATAATTGTACCGTAGCTGTTCTGTACACAATTTAAGTAAAGGTAGGTAAGTTCTGTCTTATTTTGAGGATTGCTTTTAATGCTGAAATATCTTTTAATCCATTATCTAGGTTAGTATGTGTTGACCCATGTGTGAGGGTTATTATCGGTACTGATATATCCGTATATATATATATATATATATATATATATATATATATATATATATATATATATATATATATATACATGTGTGTGTGTACGGATGTAAGTACTTTTCCCTGTAATGTGTGCAGATGCGTATGTCATATTATGTATATGAGATAGTCTGTGACATGTGTGCGAGTGTGTTTATGCTAACAATGTCGATTGGCTTGAGCTGTAGTTTAATGATGTCAGGTTTTGACGTGTGTAGGTATAAGATAAAATTTTATTCCAGGACAAAAAATACAATTTCAAACCAACAATAAATAAACAATCATGGCTGCCATTGTGAAGACAAACGAAAACAAGTCCAATTATTTATAAAACAATAATGTGAGAGAAAGAGAAGCAAAGAGACAGATACAGGCATAGGTAGATAGAGAGGGGGAGAGAAAGAAAGAGAGTCAACAGATGACGATTAGAACGGAAGTGATGCCGCCGTTACTGACATGGCGTTGCCACGAACGATAGCCAGGGAGATGCGTTGGAACAACCAGGCTGACTCACGGGGCTCGTGCCTAGACGTTGAAATCCTCCGTCCAATGTCCTGAAAAAATTTAACAGTCTCAGGGCCAAGCACACCCGACGTTTTCACTGAAATTGGTTGGAAGAAGAAACGGTCAGTGAGCGAGTTGTATTTTCCACGCTTCCTTGTTTCAGCGAGCAGAGCCGCCGTGCCAGACTTCACCGCAGATTCCGCAATCCTTGCTGGTGAAAAGGAGTCAGAACAAGTGGCGTGTGTAGGTATGTGATAATTTAAATGGTGATACATGAGTATGCTTGTTTGAGTGGCTGTCATGGCTTGTATTAATAACTATTATGTTATGCATGAATATGACTTGCGGCTGTGTGTTCGTTCCGGTGTGTGAGCTGTTTAGAATACTATTAATGTAATGGGGTGGTTTGAATTCGGCTGGTTGTGGTGAGGGAAAAGTGTCATGTTTATTAATACTTCAACCTCCATTTTGAGCCAAGTGATGTTCTAAGCAATGGCTACTGGTTATACAACTCTATTGCCTGAAACAATAACATTTGATTCCCTTCATCTTTGAAAAATTGTATTTTTGTTTTCATTATAAACCTGTGGTCCCGACGAGGTACACTATATATATATGTATACTCGGAAGACGACGTGGCTTGATTGAATGACGAACTCTATGTCCTTTTAAGTCTAGTGTATTACACCAAATCATCTTCTTTAACTATTTTGTCAATTTTATAATAATTATTGGAGTTGGACTCAGTGGTGTTTTCTGCATTGATGTAATGAAAGAAGTGAACTTTACTGAAATAATTTTTAGAACATTTATAGTCAGTAAATACCTCGAGGAATAGCCGACAGTAAATGGGGAATCATACGCACTTCTGTTTCAAGCCTTGCACCATTTATAAACATGTGTTTCCTTTCTTATCAAATGTCTATGATTTTCAAATCTTAAATCAAATAAAGTAAAATGTCGTATTTATTTTTATACATGTCAACAACGAATGTAGAACCGACAATAATGTTGATCAAAATGAAATTCTAATATAAGTACTATAGGTATTGTAGGTTTAGAATATAGTTATGGGGTACTATCTCCAAACTATAGGAGGTGTTTGTGGACAATCAAAAGTACAAACAAACAGGAACCACAATATATATATATATATATATATATATATATATATATATATATATATATATATATATATATATATATAGGAAATGAAAAAGGAAAAACCAAGAGATATTTTTTTATGTATTCATCAACGTTTCGTCTTTATTGTAAGACTTCCTCAGGATGGTAAATTAAAGAAAAATGTTATGCAAGTACATCGAAATATTGGGTTGACATGATGGGTTGATGAGAAAAAGCAGTAGCCGTGACTACTAACAGCACTGGGCCAGGGTCCGGTCTGCGAGAAGTCAGTCAGTGGTCCAGCGCTCTTAGTAGCCACTGCTAGTACTTTTTCTCATGAAATTAAAAAAAAATGTCATGCAAGTACATCGAAATATTGGGTTGACATGATGGGTTGATGAGAAAAAGCAGTAGCCGTGACTACTAACAGCACTGGGCCAGGGTCCGGTCTGCGAGAAGTCAGTCAGTGGTCCAGCGCTCTTAGTAGCCACTGCTAGTACTTTTTCTCATGAAATTAAAAAAAAATGTCATGCAAGTACATCGAAATATTGGGTTGACATGATGGGTTGATGAGAAAAAGCAGTAGCCGTGACTACTAACAGCACTGGGCCAGGGTCCGGTCTGCGAGAAGTCAGTCAGTGGTCCAGCGCTCTTAGTAGCCACTGCTAGTACTTTTTCTCATGAAATTAAAAAAAAATGTCATGCAAGTACATCGAAATATTGGGTTGACATGATGGGTTGATGAGAAAAAGCAGTAGCCGTGACTACTAACAGCACTGGGCCAGGGTCCGGTCTGCGAGAAATCAGTCAGTAGCAGAGAGTGAAATAAATATTATGGAAAGCTGTGTGTGGGTACATTTAGGCAGCAATAATGAATACATAAAAAAAATCTCTTGGTTTTTCCTTTTTCATTTCCGATTACGTCGGATTACTCTCATCCTTCCTTTCTTATATATATATATATATATATATATATATATATATATATATATATATATATATATATATATATATATATATATATATATATATATATATATATATATATTAATTAGAGTGACAAAGATTTTATCCATTCCACTGTTCATTTTTAAATACATATTTTAGGGATAGTTTCGCTCATAGCCGATCAACCAACATTAGTATATCTATTCCAGATTTTTCGATTATGGGCTTCTCAGAAAATCAAAGTTCGCTTCAGAAAAAATATTGTAAGTCATCAAGGTAACAAAGAAAACAAATAACTCATATTTATTACATTTTCTCTCGAGGGGAAACAGATATTTTTACGCATCATTGAAGCAATATATATATATATATATATATATATATATATATATATATATATATATATATATATATATACTGCACCTGCAGGGTTTATCGTTGCATTGAATTGAATCCATAGTTATTAGATACCAATTAAGTAAAATTGACTTAATTTTTATTTCTTTTAATACTCCTTAAATTACGGGTTCAAATTTTAGACATCTAGAATCAAAATTATGGAATGGATTTTGATTAAAATCGGAAGAAGTATTCTAGACGTAAGGTTTAGTAGAATTATATTGTTGTAAAAGGGATATAAAAGTGGTGCACACTGGTTTTGTTTGGGTTATTAATTTTACAATTCTGTGATAGAATATATTAGCTGAATACCCGTTTCAAAAGAGATATATGCAATATTTATAGTTTTTAATTGTATCTTTTTTGGAGGGGGCAAACACTCTTCAGAAAAGAATGTCTCCACGTTACTCACCGTTTTGTCAAGAATACGTATCCTATATTTCTGAATGATGTGTTCATTAGTTTAGATTCATAGGGATCTAGCATCTCTGTTTTTGTTTTACAACATAATGCTCTTCGCCGAATTTGTTGAATTTTTACCCCCTCAACGTATATACCACTTACCAAAGCTACAGGAAACAAAATTCCACTCCTTGATTGTAGAGCTAACAAAATGGCGACAAGATGTCTACTCTAATAGCTTATTTCAATCGAGCCGCTTTCCTCGTACCGCTTGTCTTTGGATCCCCCCCCCCCTGCTCTATATTTCCCCGAGTGCATTATCATGCAGAAATTTAAATGTAATACCAACAAATATTTCGTTGAACAACCCCCTATTTAGGATGCCCCCTTACGAATCTAGCCCCTACTCCACAGTAGCCGCTTACGTATCATTTGCCTTGTTTAGGGGTGAATAAAAATAAAGAGAAAAATTTTGTCTCATTCTTTTGTTATACACGAATATGTTTTACTCCATGTCATGATTTACTATTATTTTCTCTATTTGTTTCGGATTTTTCTACTCTGAAAATCTTGTGACGCGAACTGCCAAAGCCCTGGAGAATGTGTTGCCAAACAGGAAACTTTACGAGTGAATACAAATTGAACTATCAGCGCGGAAAATCTAACGACTAAGGGTCGCTTGTCTTAAGTGCGAGGGGAATGCTCGTGTTTGACATGAGTTGAAATGAAGACGAAGTACGACTGCAATGATGCGTATTTACCAATTCTCATCAGAAGTTCAACGGAGTTAGTAGTTGAAGATAAACAGATTGGTGACTTCTTATGCATATCAATGAAGGCACTGGAATCGGTAATTGGTTTGACTATTGCTTGAGAAATCAGATAAGGCTTTCCTGCCTATTTAATAGGGTTGTTTAATCTATATCTGATATTGAATTAGTAAAGATAAACTATTTGATTATAACAGTGAGAACGACCTAAATAATGATACTTTGGTATCATTATTTAGGGCGTATGTACGAGATGAGAACTAGTCTTTAAGTCCCCACAATTCATCCACTTCGTCGGCAGACACAGCTGTTCGAATTTCTGTAGTCGCAGTTGTGAGGGGGAAGCCGTGGTTCCCATCTTCTCTTCTTTCTGTTGTTATCCTCCTTTTCTGAATAACAGCTTTTATGAAGTTACTTAATAAAGAACCTTTGATGCAAATACCCCCGACCGACCAAACAATCAGCAAAATCCCACCCCTTCACACCAGATGTTTCCAAATGCCAGAAGACTTTCTATTCATATAACTTATATCCTCGTACTGCTCGCCTTTGGAATTCCCTCCCTACTCACTATTATCCAGAGTGTACCAACATGCAGAAATTGAAATGTTATGTGGACAAACATCACGCTGCACTAAAGATGTCCCTGTAGGTACACCCCTATTCACAGTAGCTTCTTAAGTCTTAGTGGCAATGTACCTTTTCTGAGATGAATCCAAGTAAACACTAAAAAAATGGTTTAACAAATCTCTTTGTGGTTTTATCGTTTCTTTATAACAGACGTGTATATTCATGAAACACCTAACTCTCTCTCTTATTAGGAGAGGTAGTAGCTATCAAAACCCTCCGTTTTCTCTGCCAGTACAGTTGAAAGAGAACGAGCTTTTCAATCGATTCGTCACGTCACGTCAACTTAGCGACTTACTGTTTATATAACGTCGTAGTCGAGACACGTAATCCATACGATTTCTACTTGGATAATTTTACTATACCTAGTGTTTAGCCTTACGTTGAAATTTATCATACTAGTACAATGAATCTAAATATTATTACAGCTGAATTTTCGGTTATAAAAATCAGTAATACCAAGAAGATCAGTAACGATTTGAGCTATTGTTTGGGAATATCAGCTCAAGATTCTGTATGGATAGTATTAGGGTACTGAAACATCACTATAGACCGGTATTGTCCGGGCCTTCGGGTCTTGATTTATGCCTGTCTATCGGTTGTCCGTCCTGTGCAGTTCTAGGAAGTGCACCCTCCCAGGCTTTGCCTTCTCACCTTTGAGAAGGGGTTAGTTTTTTGCTAATCGCCTGAAGCGCCCCTACCGGGGAATGCCGACGGGGCTGCCCAGACAATTGTTAATGGCCAGAGCGCTCAAATTCTCGAGCGCTGGTTTTTCAAATCCCACTTTCCCGACCTTGCGTCACATCTTACCTTGTGGAAGGAAGATAAATTAATAGGGTACTGAAACTACACTTTGTCCGAACGATAAAAAAGTCGAACTTTTAATTACGTTTTGAAGTGAATCGGGGAGAAATAGAGATACTAAAGAAGGCAGACACATCCGACAAAAACTGTAGAGAGCTAGTAGGAGAGAGAAGGGGAACAATTGAACAAGGGAGTGGAGTATATATAGAGAGAAAAGGTTCGGAGAGAAAAAAGATAGTCATATATAGGGAGGTGCAGAGAAGACACCTGCTGATTGATCAAAAGAAGCACAACATAAGTTGTTTCTTTCTCTATCTCACTGTCCGTATCTCTTCTCTTTCCCCTGCTCTCTCTAAGTTTGTGTATATCCTTCCTTATGCTAGAAGTTCACTTTATTTATCGGGTGAGTCTACCCTCTTTTCGATCTCTAGTTTTCTTTGACGCTTATTTAAACCAAACAAAAATATAAACGTGACCTTTAATCCTTGGAGAGGAAATATAGATTTGGTACCAAAATTATGCTGCTAGGCGAAAGGAACGAGTGTCGAATTACACCGTATATCAAGTCTCTGAAACACCAGGGATTCCTAAACGTAAACAAAATACTTATTTTCAAATTGGCTTAGGAAACGGCATTCAATATTTTTGTACATGGTGTATAATAACACCTATCATTGCATTTTTCTGCGATCTGATTTAGCTTTTTATATTTTCTGTTTTTTCCAATTTTTCCAGTAAACATTTTCAATATACTCCGTCGAACTGTATCCTCATATACAATCCTATGCATACTTAAGTGAGCAAGTAGATAAATGTAAGTACAGTTTTAATTTACAACTATTTTCTTTTGAAATAATACGGGCAATAGAAACTGCCGCCGAATAAAGAAAGTACTTAAAAGAAAAATATTGTTGTCTTATGAAGCGAGAAAGGTCTTTTGTTACAGACAGCTCACGGAGATGGCCACTACAGTGCAGAGGCGATGAAGGTGCTCAACCACTAGACGACAGAGCAAACCGAGAATATACGAGGGTATGAATTATTTAAGGGGGCTATACAACACAAGGAATAATGCATGTCTCTATTTATATAAAGTTAAGTATGTGTATATGTAACTATGTGCATGATTTACTCTTAAATTAAATAACTAATCATTATAAATTTAAAACAAGCTGATAGGGGTAAGGATGGGTAATGTGGATTATATTTAGTTCGATTTAATTTAATACCAAAAAGAAAGTAGGGGTAGAAATCCTTCGAAAAAATTTTATTATCTCGGATTTTTTGTGAAATTTTAACAATAGATATAAGGCATCACTTCATAAATATTCACCAACTTTCAGTTTCTTTTAAATATTTTAAATATTTTATGTCATAATATAGATACAGCCTCATATTTAAAAATTCAAATACTTAAGATTTACATTAAATTTGTTCCATTGTCATTAGACACAAGTTTAGCAAGATTCCCTGAATTTCTGTTTCTTCTTACGATTCCTTAAGCTTAAGCCTGGAATTTTATACGTTTTCTAGAAATAAAATCATGTAATGAACTTTTATTGCGAATTAAATAAAGATTCTAGACATAATGTTTAGCAGCATTATATGTTGATTTTAATCTTTGTAAGGGGACATAAAATTAGTGCAAAACTATTCTGTTTGGTGTATTACTTTTACTCGACTTGCGACCGGTATTATTCTAGTTGAGTATAGAAAACTTGACTATATATATGTTGTTGTGTGACTATTTTTACTTGTTTTACCAATGACGATCAAAGATCTGTCGACGAAAAACAAGAATCACCAACACAAGAACAGACA
Organism: Sepiola atlantica; assembly: GCA_963556195.1. Taxonomy (NCBI): domain Eukaryota; kingdom Metazoa; phylum Mollusca; class Cephalopoda; order Sepiida; family Sepiolidae; genus Sepiola; species Sepiola atlantica. The sequence continues at coordinate 46,248,642 of OY744536.1, read as the reverse complement.
CAGAGTTACCGAAGAAATCAAAACTATTGGACAAAATTATTCGTAACCGAATCTTTGCCAATCAATGATTAAACACGCACGTATAGATTGCTTTAAATGTAAAGCTTTTACTAACTAATATATCAAATAATATTGCGCGGATGTTAGACATTGAACCTAAATAGAATTTAAGCTGATAAATTAAACATGTATTTTGACTAGATACTTTTCATTTGCTATTTTTTACAGAGTAAAGTACTTCGCTACACGTTATTTCAAAGAAATACCTAATTTTGTCAGGCAGACTGATAATATATAGACATTCTTAAATAATCACCTTCGAAGAAAACTCAGCTAAGGATTATACCACTCACTAAGATAATCTAGTTATTCATCTTAACTGTTAGCGTTGCTAAGTTTATTTACAAAGCTCATTTAATGAATTCCGGGCTACATCGGATTGTAATATTTAATATGT